>NW_010578550.1:46811-79618 GCF_000705375.1 Tinamus guttatus | reverse complement strand
CAGCCATGAGCATTACTCCTCTCAAGGGAATGACACAGATAAAGCTTACTCCTGTACAGGAAGCATTTTTACTCTGGGTGAATCAGGACTTCAGCTTGATTACTGTCATTAGCACTTTTTAGGGAATGACCAAGCAGACTTGTCCGTTTCTTTTCAATAGTGATATTACTCAGGGCTGGAAGTGGTCAGGGAATCCAGGGGCATAGCTGATCATGATGGTACTGAACAACTGCTTCTGCCAATTATCACATACATCACTGATCTACTGAATATCCTCTCTTTTCTTGACCTTTTCATGCAGGCATACATGGAGAAGCTGAATCTGGATGGTCTGGGAAAGTCAAGGAGATTCTGGCAAGCTTTTGCCTACCTCAGCCAGCTGTAGCACATGCTTAATTCTGGCTCTTGTGATCTAACCGCAAATGCGCCCAGACATCACGATAGTCCTCCTGGATTTTTTGAAAATGAAATGATCTTTCTCTTTTGTTGGGCTTCAGTTACAGAATCATTTCCTTGGTGTTTTTGTTGTGGAAGGGTTTTTGTGTGTAGTCTGTAAAGAATCCAGTGCCCAGGGGCCACTTCTGCTTTCCCCTCTCAGCAAGCAATCCTGCTAACTGAGAGCAGCATCCACGCCCTTCAGATCGAGAATAAGCTTTCTAGACTTAAGAAATGGTCATTAGGTCTTTCTAAATGCAGCGTGTCTGTTGAAAATCTCACAATATTCTTCTGCTATTCAAGCTGCGCCTTGCCGAGGATGGCAGATTCAGTCTGTCTGCAGAGCTCTCTGAACAGCATCTCAGAGTCTACACAGAGCAAATGGTCCGTAAATACACTCTGGTCTTGATGTCTGTGTTTTTGAGGGTTCATCCTCCCTGTGTGCCATATACTTAGGAAGTCACTGCTGTGTCACATGTTTAGAGGCAATGTCACTTTAGTCCTTCTTGTATATTCCACCGGAAATAATTTTATAATTCTTATTTGATTGACTGTGAAACTGAATCATGTGCATAGGCTGAAGTTGTTATTACATGTCATCATTTCAGCTTCTAGAGTTAGCAGCTAATAGTTTCCAAAACATACCTCTCCATCATGTTGAAACAGCACGGTCCTTCCAAAATCCCCATATGTTTTTAGGAGCATTCACCTGGTCAACACAGCTCAACTCTATAACTGAGTCAATCAGACTACCTTTAGAATTAATGGAGAAAAACAGACAGCCAATCTCATCTAAAATAGATACCAAAAATGGGGTCCATGGTTTGTGTTTTACCATTGACTAAAAAGAGATCCAACCATGACCAATTCAGATATAGAGTCACTTTTTTTGGGCACCCTTCAATATAAGTGTCAAGGCAAAAGGAGTGACTATGGAGTTACTTTATAAATATTTTCTGTGTGAAACATAAAATGCAGTGGAAATTAGTGGGTTAGCTTTATACTGACAGTAGATTAGGATTAGAGTGCATAAAGATGGTAAAATAGGTCTGTTTCTTAATATATATGAATGATGGGCGGAAAGGATGAACAACAATGTGACAAAATGTTCAGCTGACACAACATCATTTAGAATAGCCAGCACATACAAAGATAGGAAGTTTAGAGCACCATGAAAGTCTATGCGAATGGGCAGCTAAAGAAAAGTCAATTCAGTGTCAAAATGGTCCAAGAAAGAAATAAAATCTAAGATTGAATAAAGAATGGGATAGATAATTAGCCCAACTAGTTACATCAGGTGATTATGTAAGCAAGGAGTGCACCCTCAACTGAACTCTGTTCTCTATCCTAAAGAGAAGACAGTAGGTAGAAAAGAGGTTTACTGACAGATGATTATGATTATTAGAGTCATGGAACAATTATCGTAAAACTGTGCTGAAAAAAAGTTGTGCTTGGACATTCTAAAATAGGAGGAAAAAAAACGGTAAGTTTTTTAAAATTGTGAGTAATAGAGATAGCAGTTTCTACTATTTTGCTCACATCTGTCTTTATAATACAAGCTTTTCAAAACAGGGTTTGTTTCCTTCTACATGCAGTGTGCCTATCAGTGTGAGGGCATACTCATTCATGCTTCTAGGTAATACAGAAGCACAAAATATTAAGAATAATTTTTAATAATTTCCTCAACATGTAAGAATAATGCCTAATATGTAACTCAAATCTTCACTGAAAATAGTTTCACTGTTTCTGACCCTACCTATAATGGACATGAAAAACAAGTGACTGCAACCTTCTTTATAACTTTTACATATTGAGAGGCTGCCACTATGTCTCTCTCTGTCTGTTTTCTCCTAGACTAAACAAACCAAATTCTTTCAACCTTTCTTCATACTCCATGCTTTCTAAACCTCTAATCACTCTTGTCACTCATTCCTGGACTCCATCCAAGCTCAGTTTTTCTTAAAGCTTGGTGCCCAAAACTGGATAAAATATTCCACCAGTGGGGAATAGACCAGAATAATTACTTCCCAAATCTCCCATCCAACAATCCTTTTTCTACATCCCAGATTGAGATTTACTCATTTTGAAATAACATCATGTTACTGCCTCACATTTGGTCTGTAGTGCTGAAGATGTTTAGTGCCATCTTTTCAGTTATTGTCCACTTTGTATTTATGTATTTGATTTCTTCTTTCTGTATGTATCACTTTCTACTTGTTTCCCTGGAGCTTAATCTCATTAATTGCAGATTATCATGCTTTATTTTATTTTATTCTTCAAAGTGTCTGTAATCTTCTCTCTCACTTTTGACATTCACTCTTTCTGTAAATGTGATTTCCAATCCTTAATCCAGGTCATAAAGAAATATTATATATGGTTCAATTTTACTACCGTTTTTACAGACTGCTATTGATATATTCTCTTTGAGTATTGTTTTCAACTAGTTGTTCATCCACCATGTAATTTTTTAATCTAGTTCATATTCCCCTGGTTTTCTTAGGAGAGTGTCAAAGATGGCAGCATAAAAATCCTTACAAATGTCAAGACGAATCACCATTATCTCTTCCAGTTTATGCCAATTACTCTATCAAAGAAAGAAAATAGATTGGTGTGAGATTATTTTGTCTGGACAAAGCCATGTTTATCTTCCATGAGCTTAGAGATTAATGGCTAAAAATTAGTTCCAATATAACAAAATTAAGTTTACGGTTCTTGGTGTCCTGTTTGTTTGCTTGTTTTTACAAGTACTAAGTTTCACCTTCTTCACTCTTGTGAATCTCCTCCATATTGTATAAACTCCTCTCCTCTCCTCTCTTTGCTTCTCTTTCCCCCCACCCTTCCCTTCTATTTCTTTCCTTTCTTTCCCCTTCCATTTCTTTCCCTTCCTTTCTTTCAATTTCCACTAAGTTATTTTCTCTTTCTTTTAATTCTAACTGATTTCTAGAAACATGTTTCATAGCTCCTTAACCCTTGCTACTTGTAACTTATTTGGTGGTTAACATTTCTGGGCTTGCTCTTCTTGGGTTTGTGATACTCATTTGTACTCTTCTCTAGCAGTGTATCCTTTTTTCATTTTTTGATTCCATTAAAGATTTCCAGATGTAGCAATGTTGGTTCTGCATTGCTTATGCTTCAAGATAGTTTACTGCTGTGGCTTTAATCTTGTCTCTTTTAGATATTGCCAGCTCTCTGAACTCCACTTTTTTTTCCTTAGCAATCTTCCCCAAGGGACCTACCTATCCTTGGTGTACTGAAAAATTTGCTGTAAAGTTCTACTTTTCAAAGCTTACTCTGTGATTATTTTGCTCATCTTTTTCCTCTCATTAGAATCATGAACTTTGTCATTTCGTGAGTTTTCCGGCCTCAAATTCAAAGTCCTTCTCAAGCAAATCAAACTTGTACTGGTTGAATCCAATTTCTTTTTCTTCCTCTGAAATAAAAGATATTGTCCTCAAAACATTCCAGAAGAGATGGCATGATACAAAGATGAATAAACTGATTCATTTAACATTTTTCTTCATAGCAAAAAAGAAAGAAAAAAAATAGTGAAATTGAAATGTGGTAAGTTTAACATTAAGAGTACGTATTTGCCACAATAAACATTTTGTGGAATTCATTGTATTCATTGTATTGTAAGATCAAGTAGTTAGGTTCACATGAAGACTAGATTTAAAAAATATTTTAAAAATATGGGCAATATAAAATTTTAGCTTCAGGAGAGAGGTTCATATGAGCATTTTAAAAATATTAGTGATATAAAATTTTATGCTTCGGAATAAATCTAGCTACTGTGATATCTTAGAAGAGATTGTCTGAAAACACATTCTATTTCTTTTTTTCCCCCCCCCCTTTTTTTTTTCTTTTTTCTCTGAAATATCTGGGGTTAGCCATCGTCAAGATAAGAAAAATGGACTCCCAATCTGATCCAGTTCTACTTCCATGGATAATCTTGGCATGTAGCTTGTCTGCAAATTCTTTCTAGTCTAAACACCAGCAAGTTCAATGCAAAACCATAAATATAAAACCATTGGCAGGCCAAAAAAGGTTTTGAGGAACTACTTGCTAACAGCATAAAAACTAACAGCAAAGACATCTTCATACACATCAAGAAACAAGAAGTCTGCCAGGGAGTCTGCAGAGCTGATAGATGATGAAGGTGCAAAGGGGAACTCAATGAAAATAAAGCCTTAGGGGAGAAAAAAACTCCAAGGAGTCCTTGAGCTAGTGTTCACTATCAAGAGGCAGAGAGAGATTCCCACACTGGAATCTTTCTTTGATGAGGACAAGCTTGAGGAACTGTCTAAAACAAAAAGTGTAAGCTGAAAAGGTTTTAGAGCATGCTGATAAAATGAACAGTAACAAATCTCTAGGACCAGATAGTATTCACCCAAGAGCTCTCAAGGATCTCAATATATTGCTGAACTGTGGTCTGGTACTTACTGCTTGCATCTGCTTCAGGTCCAGAGGAATGAAAGGAGGCAAATGTTATGTCAGTCTCTGAGAAGGGCTCCAGGGAAAATTCTTGGCACCATGGATCAGCAAGTCTGATTTCTATACCATGGAAGCTGGTATGAACTGAGATAGGGTAATCAACGATATTAACCTAATATAGGCTAAAAGAGGGGAAACAGAGAGTATATGTACATACAGATGATGAAGATTATGAGAAAGTATCCACATGTTTCTGTGCTGATTACATTTTATGTTGATAAATGCAAAATAAGGTATACCTAAGTATAAATAAATTAACTATAATAGGATGTCAATTAGCTATGGTGCTTCCAGAAGGAGGTTCGGGATACACTGGTTACTTTCCTGCAAACCTCAGCTCACAGCTCTACTGTGAGCACAAGTGCTGACCAAATTTTAAAAAAAAGGTCTTTTAAATATAGAGTTGTAAATGCAGCCTCTGTCTCAGGAAATCCCTAATCCGTTCTGAGAGTGGCAGGATATGTGAGGAGAAGTGTGGTTCTCCCCTTGTCCTGTTATATTCCTTGTTGGAATCTGCTACTGGCAACTGCTAGGGACAGTGAGGTAGATGGATGTTTCATCATCTCCAGTGCAAACATGCCAATGTGCACATGACTTAGTGCTGACCTTACAGGCTAGGCTTAAATTCAAGCTGAAGAAGCATCCACCAAATTCTCCAAATCATATTGTGATGTATTCCCCTCTGGAACCTCTTCTGTTTCTGGTTAAACATTTCTGGATGTACCTGAGAATTTATGGCCAGATTTTTAAAACTGCGCATAAACACATCTTTTAATCAGTTAATACAGCATATAAATCCATGTTTAGGCACCTAAAACTACAGATAAAGATATGCTTAGGTGCCTAAATACCTTTAAAATATAGTCCTACAGGTCTTTGATGATGATGCCAAAACTTCTGTGGATACTGTTAATATAGGGCTGAACTTCAAACATATTTAGCAGGATTCAGATAATGTACAGAACCCAACTTGGCACAAGCTTCTCTGAAAGGTCAAGAACTAAAAAAGGAAATTCTCCTCCAAAGATGGAGCATACAAAAATCTTTTGGGAAATAAAAAGACAGTTTTGGGCCCCCTTTTATCTTGATGAATAACATAAGGGTAATGAAAAACAAGGAGTGAGAGATAAGGAAACAGAGATAAGGAAATAGATAAGAAAAGAAAGCCAGGCTTTTCAACATTAAATGCCGCTGGAAAGTAATATGCCAACTGGGAAGTGGAAGGAATATAAGAAGTTTTAGAAATAACATTTTGGGTTTTTTTAAGACATGACAGAAGTACCTGAAGAACTTTCATATGATATGTGACATAGCTTGAACAGGAAACAACACAGAAATCTATCCCTTTTCCCCCCACAAAAAATAAAATAAAATAAAATAAAATAAAAACTGTTACAGACAAGAAGTAAACTGTTATCAGCTATCCCTTGCAATTTCAATTGGAACAAACACTGAAAAAAATTTGACATGCATAAATTCTGTCCTATTTGTTTCGAGATCCATACCTCCTTGCAAATGGTATCAATACTGAGCCACATTTCAATTCATTTGTTTGCAACGAATAGTAATTTCTGACAGGAATACACCCATTGTCTGAGCAGGACCCAGTTGCACTATGCATTATGGAAAGGGATTTTATCTTTTACTGTAGACTATAGCATTCTGGCACTAATTTACCTAATTAATCTCCGTTTGGTCTTGAGCCAGATCCAGTGGTGTCCAAATCACTTTTAGAATTTTTTCTGCCCTTTGCATGTTGCCTGGAATTTGGGTTTTTTTGATGGACTTATCACACATGCATAGAATTCAATGCCTATGCTCCTAAAATACGTAGCAAATTTAGTTTTTAAATTTTCAATAATAGCTTTTTATAGCTATTAACTTCTTTTTCCCAGTGGGCTAAATCTGGGCTGTCTGTTGGCTTGTTTTCCCAGTTTTGTCCTTTTTTTGCAATTTATGCCTGGGCAAAGTAAGCACTCTACTGTACTGAAGGAGAAACATTCCCCTATGAAGGTGTAATCTATGGAGGTGTAAATGAATTCATACAGTCTCCAGACAATAAAACACTGAGGCTTCTGCTTTGTTCATAAGGATAGCCATTTTTCTGATGTTAGCAGTCAGTAAGGACACTTCTCCAGAGAGCATTCTGCTGATGCAGAATATCAGGATAAAATGGAATAAAACAACACACGGAGGAAGGAAGGTGCTACCAAGTCTCTGTAATGCTGATTTTACTGATAAACCAGAAGAACTTGAAGGATTTGTACAAGTAAAAGGAAACACAATATGCACTGGTAAATTTTGCAGTCATTCATTTCCATGGCTACAACGCTGTATATATTTGACTGTTATTAAGTATTTATTTATATCAAAGCTCTTTTTTATTTAACTTTTTATTGTTGTTAAGGTACCTACTTACCTGCACTTAAATAATGATTGTCAGTTCCATGGCATTACACCAAGCAAAATATATTACGATAATTGTAATGGACTTCTGATGGCATTTTGTTTATCATTTGCACCATTTCAGTAGTTTTCCATGTCTGTAAATAGGACACTAGTTATTCTTCTCTGAAAGCATTAATTAAAGAGGAAAAAGAAGGAAAGAGATCTATCTCAGAGCAATATATAATGACTGTAGCTTGTGCAGCAGTAAAATACACGAACTATCTCTATCTTGTATGTCTTTACTTAGTGATGACCTTAGTCAAATATTCAAATAAAATGCAGTTCATGTTCATTTTACATATCAAAGGCTTATTTCCTTTCCTTTTTTTTGTCAAAACCACTTATTATCCTCATTTTTTAAAATCCTTGTAATTTTCTATTCACTATTAAATAATCAACACTTATTGATAGTAGATAATATAAATATGAAAAAAATAGATTGATCTTATATTCCAAATTGGAAACTAGTGCAATATCTCTGAGCCCGCCTATAATAAATGCTTTCCCTGAGTTCTCTACTTTGGTATTTTTTCTAATTTTGCTATATAATATAATTAAGAGAAGTGTTGGAATTAAAATATAATGTTTACTTATAAAGACTGCTCTCAAGAGACTATCTCAAAAGATTTGGTACTTTAATATTCAGGCTAAATTCATTTCTGGCTTAACTCTTGGTAGCTGTAGCCAGGGATGAATTTGGTTCTTTTATTTTGCAGAAATATATTGCACTGATTTATCTATCTTTTATTCAGTTTGGTGTCTTCTGAGACTTAGGAAGATGTATAAATATTTCTGACTATCACTTTAAATCCCATCCCACTCAGAAATGCTTTGAGTAAAGTAAGGCAACTAAATTTAAAGTTTAAAATAAGACAATCCTCGCAGTAAAAATCAGTCACTTATCAGTATACTTCCATGCAGCTCATTCTGAATTCAGAATTTGGAACACAAATTTAGAATATTGAACATGGCATTATTCATTACCTGGCACACAGTCATTCAAGGCAGTTAGCCAAACAAGCTATCTCTCTACTTACAGGTGAAACAACGTTTTTGAGAATCTTAAAAATTTGAAAACATTCATAAATCAAAATATGAGGTTTTCTAAGAGGGAAGCTAGCATTATGCCAATTTTAAGTATACTGGATAGGAAAACAAGTCAGCAGTTTAAAAAGCTTCTCTGACAGGCACTTCCACTTATTCAGACAATATCAATTAGTGTCTGCAGAGCAGACGTACCAAAGATGATATTTCAATTGGTGCTGTTTCCAGATGCAAGGGGACCATATTTTTTCCTCTCTTTGTTCTAGACTTCATGAAAAAGAATAAGCATTATTGAAGGTTAGGACACAACACTGGGTACAGAATGGCTGCTTAAATATAAGTTTTAGAATGTGTCAAATCCCCAAACTTTTCCACAGTGGTGATTCCCACCCTTCTCAATGACTGTGCTCAACTCGTGGCTGGTTTTGGTGTGTGTGGCCATGGGGTGAGGAGGCGGCTGGCCCACATGGGTCCCCCCAGGCCAGTGGGAAATAGGCCAGGAGAAGAGAGAGGAGGCCTCGGACTCCCCCTCACATGTAGACTCTGGCCACTGTGTCCTCTCCAGCCTCTTCACCCTTTATTTGCTCTAAGGATGAGGGATGAAGCCTAAACAGGTCCCCATGACATGATTTTCAGGGTGGGCCATGGCTGTATGGCCTTGCAGGTGCTAGAGACTTCATGGGCCAACGTCTCTCCTGCCCACTTGCAAGCAAAAGGGCAAGGAGATCCCAAACTGAGCTCCTGGCATCATAGTTAATCTTGCTGAAATCTCTTGGTTTGCAGAAATGTTCATGATTCCCTACAGTTTGGGTACTTTCAACATGGTTATTTCTCTAAATATTTATCTATTTATTTATATTTATTTTTGTCATTCAACTTGCATCCTTCGGTATTCTTTTTATTAGGGCCGCACGTTTCAGCGGCACGTCAGGAATCCAAAGCAGTAGTATAGACGCAGTAGCTAGTTTACCAGTCTCGCCCTATGGGCAATAATATTAAATATGGTTGGTCCACATGAACGCTTCAAAAACATATTAGTTGTAAAAACTTTCTGAGAAATTAGAAATAAAATACTTGTCTACACGTGCTATTCAATGCTTATGACTTGGGTTGATCCATAGCAGTAAAAATTGATTAACTGCAAGAATCTCAGGACAGCTAGACCAATGGATACTCATTTATACAGAGGACGCAATATTTATGTAGGTCCTTCAATTCAAAGAGATCCTAAAGTGCTTTGTGTTTTACTAGTAATCTCTTATCTATATAATAGCTGAGTAAATAGTACTTAAGGAATGCATTATGTAGGAAATTTTACCATTTTTCATCAAATAATGTATTCAAACATATGGTTTTATGAGGTGTTAGTGTAATTCTACATCATTGAATACAATAAGGTTTGAATAAGATATTCAATAAAAATGTAATATTTATAAAAGAATGTGTTCAATTATTTTATTTCTTTAAATATGTGATCAGTTTCTTTTAATTTATATACAAAGAAATAGTATATTATTAATACTGCAGTAACTTACTACCATGCTAACTTGGATAATTTTTTTTCTTCAAGGAATTTCTGATTTTTTGTCATTTTATGGGCAGGTAATACAGAGATATAAAATAAAGATGCGAGCTCTTTTTGTTTTTTATCATAGACATAAACAATAAGCTCTTTGTGAGCTATTTTAGCTACTTATAGTCTGTAAGTACACATTTCAACAAGTCAACAAGAAGTGTCCATTATAATCAGCAACAAGTGTTGACAAAGGGTGATTTTTCTCATATTCTCCTGACATTTACCTGGCCATTTTTGTTCCTTCCTTAGGGCTCCTTTAGGCTCCCTTTGTGTTTTAGGGTGCACAAACCAGCATCCTCTTCCCACCTTTTGCTTTAAACTACTGCACGCACTACTGGTGCAACTCTTGTAAAATATTCTGGTGATCAGTGCACCAAACAAGAAAATATCAGGCTTCCTTCAAAAGGCAGCTCGTTGCGAGGGGGTTTTAAACACATTTCCTACCGGCCAGGAGAGCCGATTGGGAAGGCAAGGCTGGATTTTAAATATCACTCCATAATCTGTATTTAAAGCGGAGGTGTCCATAGATAAAACACAGAAATAATTGATAAACACCTTGAATCAGGTCTTGGAAGTCTGTCCTCCCTATCTGTGTTCTCTTTCCTTCCTTTCTTTCCTCCCCCTTACTTCCCTCTTTCTTTTCCTCTCACTGAACAAGCCATATTTTGTTTTGTTTTTCCATATAGAGCTGCTACTTCACTAAAAGGTGAGGTCAAATCTAGGCTTGTGGTTAGCTCACTAATCTCTTCATCATCCTTCTTCTCCATTTACTGATATGGACAGTGTAAATCCAAATAATAGTATACCTTAAATAGAAATACCTATAGGCACGGCAGTGATAATTTAAGGAAGAAGCAAAAGGCACGGTTAACCTCCGGGACACTGCACTATGAAAGGTGCCTTACAAGTTATTATTAGTGGCATTATGATTGCTGCAAAACCTTCACAGTGTCTTATCCTGAGCACATTCTAACAGTCAAAAAAGGAAAGACATATTCAGTATTTTAAAAACTGTGATCTATCATGATCTTACCTAATTTTATCTTTTTGAGACTCTTCTGCATACATTTAAATAATGATCAGATCTTTGTTCATCTTTATCTTTTCACAGTGCTCAAGCAGCCAGAATGATATTAAGGTATTAAAATTCAATAGTTATTCTTTTTAAAATAATTTTTTTCTGTAAGTGTATGGTTTAATTCCATGTAAATTAATTTCACTCTGGAACGTATTTTTCACTTCAAGTATCTGTTAAATGTTCCTTTTTACACCCAACCTGCTGGCAAAAATATAGAAAGCAAACAAATGAGATGATTTGTAGTAAAAAGATGAGATGCCAAAAGAGCAGAGTATATAATTGGAAGAGCACCGGAAAATGTTTAAAATAAGTTCAAGAACAGTGATAAAGCTAAAGATGATGTTATCTGTTGGACAGAAGAAGCCATTAACATACACCAGAGTGTTTTCAATCACTTAATCAGAAAACCCTTTTCCTGAGCACTGTTTCTTGTCCATGTGCCATGAACAAACATAAATATTTTGGATTTCCTGCATCCTTTATTCTGATAATAGGCTCTTAACTGTAAGCCCTTCCCACCTCAAAGAAAGAGCTAAAAAACAAATGATAAAACACGAATGATAGAGGTGATTTCTAGACCAGATGAGTTACTGAATTCAGCCACATGCTCAAAATGGCTTTCACACTACTCTGTTAGTCTTAGTTTAATATGAATGTAATTTAAAATGAAGGGTGTTAAAAAAGGCTTTGGACGAGGAGGAAACTGCTCCCAATGAGCTAAAATTACTAAATTGTCACTGACTGCAGTGGTATATATTCAGTGACACAGAAAGAAGGGCTTAACTGCTTCCTTCTTACAGAAAATACCAAAATTTTAATTTTCAGTAAAATCACATTTGATTACATGTCAGTACCTGAGAGGCAGAAGATTCATTACTGAATCACTGCTCAAGCAGCCACTGCTTCTGCTGCCTGAGTTTTGTCCATCAATTCCTTATGATTCAAGCAGCAAACTCAGGTGACACTAACTCTTTCACAGAAGCAATAGATGATTTTGATAACTACAGATGCCCATCAGTGCCACTTGCATACTTGTGTGTGAGCATCCCCTCTTCCTTGCTCAAGCTGACCCATGCTTGTAGTACTATATAATACACCAAAATATTGCATCAGGAGAATGCAGGGCAGCATTTCCTCTCTAACCACCAGCATGTATTATCAGAGACATGCTAAGCTGTGGCAATAGCAGTGTGGCTTCAGGATGGGTTTTGGATGATTTTGACACAGTTGAGGTAATATCTTCCTTGGTCCAAATGAGCTCTCTCTGTCACTTGAATAATAATGAACTAGAAAACTGCACAGAGTGTTACAACAAATAAATCAAAGTGGAATACTGGGCTATCAGGTGAAACTAACCCTAAGTGATCATTACACAGAAAAAAAAAATAGATGCATTTTAAAACGGCTTTGTGCTGCTTCAAATGACCAGGAGACAAATTTGTTTGTTATGTTACAACATACCACCTGAAAAGAAAATCACCCACCACTTAGAAGATTGATCACAGGCAAGATTTAACTTCACAGAAGTTATATAGAAGAAAATAGTACCAGATATTCAGCTGGTATAATCACTTCATTGAACAGTATCAGTTTGCATCAGGTAAGAATTTCCCTGATGCTTAAGTTCAGGAACTTAGAAGCAACGTACCAGTAATAAGGCTGTGAAGTCACTGTGGGAATAAACTTGTTTTAAATTTTGAATTTGACTGTAAGAAAATAAAACCTATATAAATAAAGGAGATATAGAGACTAGAAGGTATTCTGGCACTTTGGTGCTAAAAAACAGTATCACAGAAAATAAGTGCTCAGCTCAGTTAAAGTACTTGGAAATATTATATGTTCAAACTCATATGTAAAATATGCCTTTTACCAGATGGCGTAAAAAAGTTATTGTTTTTATACTCAGGTATAGTAGCTCTTGAGTGAGTTTTTTGCAATCACCGAATGTATTTACAAGCTTACACTTGTATTCCAAACAAAACCTTGAATACATGTAAAATGAAGAACCAAGTCGATTGAGTGCTTTTGGTATATGTTCCTTTTGTATGTTTTAGAGCTAGTAACAGGAAAATATAAGCAACTTCAAGGTTTATGACATTTTTAACTTGTTTTTCTTACAGGTTAGATGCACTTTTTATACTAAAAGGTTAATTTTTTTTTTTTTTACAGATAAATTGCTAAGGAAATCTGATGGCTCATTAGAGAGACTGTTTTCTTGCCACAGACATTCCCTCTCATTACTGAGAAAACTGCCACTAATCAAATGTATTTCTGAAGTACTACAAAGGATTTGGCATTAAATTTCAAGATAATGGCTGTTAAGCGAGGCGCTTCTCAGTCTTTATTTTTAGTCTGTTATTGCTTTACTTGCTCCCAATGTACTGGAAAATGTGTGGTATTGTTTGTTATGGAATATGAGATATAAATATGAGTCAAATTTGCTTTCATATGATTTTGATTTCAGGGAGAAATACTTCTGTAGCAATCAGACTTAACAAGCACTATGGGAATGAACAGAATGCAAAGTTGGTTTGTTTTTTTCTTTTAAAAAAGATGTTGGTTGAATCACATCAAAATCTCAAGACAATTCCAAGATGAACTGACTCTGAGAGTAAATGACCTCTTCATCTCAGTGATAAAGTTCCAGCCAAAATATTCTCTCGGCCTGAGACGTGATTCATTAGAAATATGTGCATGGTGTGGAGCTCTACTCTCTATCTGGCAGAGTCCGGCCTGCAGACTGATAAGAAGCAAATGCAAATGTCCTGATAAGAACTGAATGCAAATATTTATGATATGATATTCCCTGGGAATTATGTGCAGATAAAACAAAGTGTATTATTTTCCCGCTTCTCTTTCAGGTTTGCCAAAATGCCCTTTTTCGCTTTCGGAATTTGCATTTCTTCAAAATTGATTCGGCTTGCGTATTATGTTAAGCTATTTGTTTGCTAAGGATGGTAATTAGTTACTGTAATTACAGCAATGACAGTTGCTAAATTGTTTTTAAAGCATTACAGTGAGCCTGTGCCAGAAGATTGCAGTATTTTTTTGGATTTAAGCAGAGGCTGGAAAAACTCCCACTCTAAGGCCAGCATGGGATTTTCAACTACAAAGCTGCTTTTCCTGATTGAAATATTTTTTTTAAGAAATCATTAATTTGCATTGATTGTAAGTACTAACTTTAAATTTTGGTTTATTCACAGATCACAGAAATATTAGTGATAGTGGGCCCTGTGGGAAAGGAGATACAAGGGGGACTCCCATCGTAAATAAAAGTGAAAGCTGATAGCAGAGGAAAAATGGTATAACTATTACTCTGAGCCTGTTAATTAAACTCTTTAGCCTGTTTTTAGATAAATTAAAAACAATTTAAAAATGCCTGATTGAAAGTCATTCCTGAACTTCTCCGAGGTGCTCAGAGCTAAGTTTGAAACTCAGCAACAACTCTGTTCTCCAAGTCCTTACTGTATAGCACTTCCTGATTCAAGAAAGAGCAGAAGTAGAGGTAGCTCTTCCCAATAAAAGATTTGCTATGAGAGACTTGAAACCATGGCACCGTTTTGCCATTTTTGCTTACAGACTAACACACTGGACTCTTGCGTCCGGAGTATGTCCAGGGTAAATATCTGGTGATAAACCCAGAAAGCTCCAAGTTTCTTCTTCCCCTTTTCCCCCCAGCATTTCCTCCGAAGGAGGTACTGACACAGTGGGAAGAGCAGTGGAAGAGCCCCAGGCATCTTAGCATGAGCTCTTCCTCTTCCAAGACATGTGGTCTCGGGAGATTAGCTAGTGTGTGTGTGGGAACCCTAAGGCTTTCACCCATCTCTTCTTTCTGTTCCTCCTTTCACTCCACCCCCGTATAATCTCATTCCCCACAGTTTATAGGAATAGACATAATCACCACACTTTTCTTCTGTCAGAGAAAAGGCAGCCTCCTTTAAGGCTACAGTTTTGCTCTGTAACTGTAAGCAAGCAGAATACCTGCAACCCACCTTCCATCACCTTCATCCCTCCTGTGGATTCCAAATCACCTACATCCCTAACACCTGAAATGCTGAAATTTATCTCAAGATTCCTCCTATCCCCTCCAGGCAACCTCTTTTGGCTGATCCTGAGCATCAGAATTGCTTCAATTGCTTCGTTTTCTTTCCAGATCCATTTTCCTCCTTGATCCCTCCTGCTCTTCTGCTGTTGATGCCCACTGTACAATAAATCATGACACAGCTGCACACAGTGCTGGATTTGCATGTGTCCCATCTACTAAGTGTGCTGTGATTCTATTTGAATAGGCTACAATGCATGAAAGCAAAATATGCTCCATGGTTTGCAGGTCAATGTTTGCATTTTGACATACAGTCAGTCAGTCAAAGCATGTTGTGCTTTGCACTACCATTTATCTAGTTTCCAGTTAATAGAGAGTTCAAGATCATTAATTAAAAGTCCAGTTCTTGCCCCTGAACACTAGCCTGAATCACCTACTGTCTTCATTCTTACATAAAATCCCATTATTCTGTTGCTTTGAAAGTCCTAGATTCATTTTAGGAAAAGAAAAATTGTACTGTATTGCCCTCAAGAAGTAACTAAAAATCCAAAGAAATGCAAGTCTTGGGACTTCATGAGATCATTCAACACAAGGGAATCATGCCATTTCTAATCATGAAGGAGCAGCATGCTAACAGTTCATGAGAACCACATGGTGTGACATTCTGAGGTCACTTTTCTATCCCATATATAAACTTACAATAGTGGATTTTGACTGAGCAGTGTTGGATCAAAGAACAACTTCAGGGAACATAAGTTAAGATTCAAATATCAGCTAAGTGACTGCTTAGCTACAGAAAGAAAAACATCTCTCCTGAAGTGAGAGAGTTTTCTTGTCCTGAGTTTCAAAGGCTTATTCTTTACAAAGTTTATTGGCTTATATTTGGATTAAATTCTCCACTTTGAAACTCCTACCAAGGGTTTACTTCCAAAGCCCTACACTAGTTACATAGACAATATATGAGGAACTGACAGAGCTAGTTACCAGGAAGTAGATTTATATCTAATTTATGCTTATACTTGGGTCACAGTGTTTTTAGAAATGGATGAGAGAATATCTTTTTAACATTGTTTGGGATCAAATTTCATATGGCATTTTCATTGTAAAGTAGTAAATATCTGATGAGCTGATAGGAGAGGCATGAATGCTATGTCATAGATGATTCTCAGAAGGACTATTGAAGAAGGAACGGTTATAATAACCCCAATTACACATTAGGCTTTGTACAATTCATAACTATAGATAAATCATTTATTAATGCATCTGCTAATCATTTAGGAGCACTTTATTGGCTATTTATAAATGAATACATAGTATAAGATCTAATTGTTTGAGACTTGCTCACATACATAAATGGAAACATTCTCACACTTATTGAGGACAGTGAAATGTGGTCTGATTTGGACTTCTGACAACAGCTCAATAGCAGAATATATTAATATTTTCCTTACTTAATAAGCTAACAAGTGCATTTGAGTATTGCTGAAGAGATCATGACCTCAAAATGGCATCCTAGCTGTATAATGGCATGTTATTTTTAAGTTTCCTATATAAGCATCTAATGCTGTATCATCTGGGTTGTGCATGCAGAGCTTTTAACCATGCTATTTGTGACTCTGGTAGATGCCACAATTAGATGTACATGAAAATGTTTCACATTATTCATGTTCTAGTAAAATCGGCCTTGCAAAACACTGAAGTAGCAGCCCAGTGTCTGCTTAATTTGTTCTACATTGCAAGAGAGTGACGGGATCAGAGGAGAATCCTGGGTGGAGACCGACATTGCACCATCCACAACAGCAGCTGAGGGCGTTCGTTTGCTGAAGGAAGCTGCTCCTGAAATCCCAGCTGGAATGAGAATGAAAAACGAGGAGAAGCACTGTATGGATCTGGCAGTTTGAAAGAGACTGCTGAGAAGAGCAAGGCTTTTGCGGTGGTGAAAAAGGAAAGACTTTAGGGATTAGAGTGTGCAAAGTTTGGTGCAATCCAGATATTTTCTGCACGGGTAGAAAGAAATAGGGGAGAAGAGATAGACTTGATGGGACTCAGTTGCAGGACAGGGGTCTTTGCTTTGTTTGTGACTTCAGTGCTCTCTGGCACACTTTGTTTTTGTTTTTATTTTAAGAATCTGTTAATTACCCTAGTTTAGATTCCACTAAAAATGGCATTTTGAATTTAAAAGTTTTTGCTCAGGGAGGAGTCACTTGCAGGGTATAAATGTAAGCACCTCAGATTACTGACTAACATAGAATTCTGTCACACTGTGCTTTTTGGTGTTTATTTTCTAAAAGCCTCAGCTCTTAGAATCAAGAAATAGCAGAAAAATATTCAAAGAAAAAGGAGTTCCCAGAACACATGGAGACTAAGAAAAATTTGAAATCCACCCAACTTTTACCAAAAATCTCAGAAACAACACAAAGGGGACAAAAAAACCCTCTAAACAATCTCTGTCTTTAAAAAAAAAAAAAAAAAGACAGAGATCATGTTATTTTTATGTTATTTTTAAACCAATCTCAGTTTTTTTGCAGACTTTAGCTTGGTAATACTACCAGGGGGCTATGAATTACAGAGCATTATAATACCATAAGCAGAAGTTCATACTCCCTGAATAATAACAAAAATGATTAAAAAGATTTCTCTGATGTTGTGCATTGTTTAAGGTGCTGTCTGTCTGTGTGCAACCTGGCAAATGATAGGGATTAAAATCCTACACAGCATTTAATTAACACTGGTTCTCTGAGTACAATAAAAGTTGAACACAATGCTCAGAAAAGTGTGTTTATGTGCAGGCTGGATACACATGAAAAGGATTAAGTTAATAAATAATTTTAACCCTATCACTTGACCTGGGTCCATAGCTTCTGGCTATTGTAACATCTGATGCTCTTATTGTGGATCAAATATAGAAACAGATAATCTCAATCCTTAAGTGTGTCACCACTTTGATATTCTAATTTGGCAAAGTATGGGTGCCTTATACCTAAATGTTTTGAGTCTGCTACGCTTTTGTAATAATGTCTCCTCTTGCATTCCCTGGATAATACAGGTTTGCATGAACTGATTATCTGTCTGAGAGGACTGAGAAAAAAATGAGTTATGAAGTGTGGGTGATTATCAGTGACGTGGGGAGCCGGTGACTGGATCCAGCTGTGATGGGGACGGGGTGGAGAGCAGACTGCTCACACACCGCAGCAGCGTGTCCCCAGCGCAGCAGGTGCTGCTAATGGGATTTGGATTGCGAGGGAGGAGGACAGATCCCTTTGCACTTCCTTCTGCACCCACAATAAATCTACCACTGGGCCCGCTGTATGTCACAGCATCATCATATTCCTGCCTGTAGTTCTGTGCAAGTCCTCAATTCTTAAAATTTGTCATTTCACTTAGAAACACTACTGTTTGCTCTCCGCTTCAATCTTCTGCATCAATTTTAA
The DNA here is from genome assembly GCF_000705375.1 of Tinamus guttatus. Next base: position 61,073 of record NW_010578550.1, on the reverse strand, counting down.
ATTGTAAATATTAGTTCCTTTTTTTTTTTTTTTATTCATAGAATCTTTCAGGTAACCAGACTACAACATACACATACGCTACGAGGTCAAATGCATCTCTAATTTGTGGTCATGTTGAACTGTCATTCTCTCAGCATGTGACAGGGAGCAAATATGTTGCTCTGGAAGATGTCAAGAAGGAACTGCTGCAGCCTCTTAACTAAGGAAATTCTTAATGTATTTCTTTTAACCTAAATGTTTTGCAGAAGTATGCAGACTTTGGCAAATTCCCATCAGCATTTCTTCAATTCTCATCAATTTTCAACAAAAATAATTTCAATAGATTGAGGTGGGCTGTTAGGACACACTGTCCTGCCAGATCTGGTGACTCTGGGGCAGTACTGCCACAGACTACCTTGGCTGCAGGGACTGGAGAGTTTCCAGGTTCCCTGCCAGCAGACTGGAACTTAGAAATGCCTGCACCACCTGCCTACAATGAAGCTCTCCAAATATTCTGGATCTCTGTCACAGCCAGGAATCTGGCCATGGTAGATGCTCTGCAGGACTCATTTTCATTTGTGACTTTCTAGATCTCCAGACTTCTAAATTTGAGACAGAGGACTTTCCTGAATCAAGGGAATTCCGCAGAGTAATACAGACCTTTCAGACAATTCAAGTTAAGTCTCACTATACAGAGCTTCTATATCCTTTGACTGGGGACAGTGTGACAAGATCCTAGGAGCTAAAATAGTTGGCTTTTCCATTCTTCTCAGAAAAAATGAAACAAAACTTAACAGTTCTTCTATTAAAAGAAAAAAAAAAAGGAAAAAAAAAGGGGGGGGTGGTTCCAAGGCTCTGTTTCAGTGATTCAGTGTGAGGTTAAGACAGTGCAATTTAAGTATTTCCACTTAAACCTCTCATAAACCTCTAAAACTGTGCTGAGTCAATGCAGTTCAGCATACTACTCTGTATAGCCTTGTGTCCTTTGCGCATGGGTGTCCCACAGGTTCTTCTGCTGCCACTCCAGAAGGTCTCCTTTGGGACCTGCCTTATATTGCTAAGACTTTCCGTGTCTGAGATACCTTAAGACATCTCAAATTATATTATTTACCTATCTAGGGGCAATTGTATAAAGTTCAGTACAGTCAATAGAGCTTAGACAGATTCTAAGATGGATAGATTCCTTCACTGAGAACACGGTAGATGTCTGCTTTAGATGAGCTAACTTATTCTATAATCTCTATTAACTAGTTTTTCATTGACTATAATGAAAGCTTATGAATTTAGTACCCATGTAGGTACCTGCCTGTAGAGCGCTGAATTTAGGTATTAAATAAGTTATATAAGCAGTCTGTAGATATCTGCCACTAATATCCCCTAGAACAACACATATTTCAAATCACATGTGGAGGAATTGAGCAATTGTGTAACCTGCATTTCACATATGCATTTAACCATGTCATATGAAAGAAACGGCCCAGCCTGCTTGTTTAGGAGATTTTCAGACGTTAGCATAATTGCACCACTTGAAGTAGATAGAGAAATATGGGAATTAACTATCTAGAGAAAAGTCATGATAGATTTTTTGCTGACTATAAAAAAATTGTAAGAAAAATATTTTTATGTTAACCGACATCTATAATTTTAGAATATGTCTGCGTCAATGTGCAATGAAGACATATCCTATTAGGATGAAACCAACAAGCTCTGGTACAAGTAACAATTTAGCTATGGAAGAGCAGGGGTCAATATTACCTAATATATCCTGCTCTTCCACAATCTGCTGGGTACAATGTCTTATGATTAGGGTTGTCCTACAAATACCCACACGCAATTTGTATGTGTACAAAACACAACGGAATTTACCAAAGAAGATAACCTTTCTGATCAAGTGACTGATGAATGAGTAGAGCTGAGCCTAACATTGGATGAACTCTGAAATATCCATGGCATATTGAAACAAACTAAGTGCGTGCTGGCACAGTCTTGAAGATGGCTCTGTTGTGTTCCATTAAGAGGATGAATGTGTCCTAATCACAACTCCTAAAATAGTCTCAAACTCCATCAAAAGAAATTCATTCAGACCAGGTGCACTTCTTTCCAATAAAGTTTTGATGGTAGATGATAGATGGTAAACATAAATTAGCTGTGCTGGATCAAAGACCAGCTGTAATGATGGGGAGAGAAGAATGGCTGCATTCATCATATCATAAAACAGAAAGACACACAAAATGGTGCTAGTTAAGCTGAGCTGAGAATATATGAAGCAAAGAAAAAGGGACAGAGAACTAAGATATAGAAGGGAGACTATGAATCATCAAGCACCATCAGTATCCATAACTCACTAAAATGATTACAGCAATGTGAAAAAGCTGCTGTTTTCCAACAGGGCTCTGCAGACCATTTAACGCATTTTCATTATGTCCTTATTGAATACCTTTAAAAATATTAAGATGAATTTTTGCATCAGTTTGCTTTTGAAATGTTGCATGCTTTCATATTAATAGTAGTTTTTGTCAAAATATAACACTCTAATGCAAACTATCAATAATCTTATAGTTTTCGCTAAAAATGAAATTTGATCATAAATGAAAGCCAGACATTTTTTACAAAGTAAGAGAAAAGCAGAGAAAAGGGAAATTAAAATATTTTGGATTTTCCCATGTGAAAGTGTTTTGATTTGTGTAATCTGAAATATAAGACAAAAAATAATAATGTGACATGAGTATTTTACATGACTAAATGATCCCTTTCCTGCAGAACTTAAGGTACAGCTGAAAACAGAAAAACAAAAAATACGTCCTGCTCTTTTTCTGGACTTTACTCATCTCTTGGCAATAATTCACTTTCCCTAAGTATCTGTCATTCTACAAAAAAAAAGCATTATTCTCTCATGAAATGAATAATGATTCAAATTTATTATTCAAAACTATCAATATTGAGATGCCATCTTTGAGCATCATTAAGCCTATGGCCAGAGGCCCCAGATTTCAAAAAACATTGGGTAAAGGGGAATTTAAATTGCTAAAGTTAAAATTTTTGGCCCCTTGTTGGAGAGCAAAACTGAAAAAAAACTATTTTCTCTAGTACTCAGAACTGACTATAGAAACTTATAGCATTTTTAATGTAAACAAGCAAATCCAGACCATCCAAATGACATTACAGCAGCAACAAAAAGTAATGGTTTGAATAAGTATGGACAGTCTGTCCTTTCTTCCTTTTCTGCAAGCCATTGGGGCAGGAAACTTCCATTTTCATAAACCACTTACAGAAGCAGGGTGCTGACTTATCCTAGAATTAGATCAACTAATTAGGATAGCAATAGTCATCATGATAGAGATCATAATAGCAACCCATCATGCGTGCTAACGGTTAGAAAATCCACTGGTGTTATGCAGGATTTCTCTGGCCTTTCCTTAAGAGCTCTGCCAAACAAGGACACAATGGACCTAAAATGAATAAATAACTCATTTCCACACTTATGCATAACAGTTTAACCTCAACAGGCTGTAAAGGCATTGAAGGTTTCATTAGTGAATCTCTTCGCAATTACGCTTTCTTAGAATCACAGAATGGTCCAGGTTGGAAGGGACCTCTGGAGATCATCTAGTCCAACCCCCCTGCTTTCACGGTGGAGAAACTCTGCTGCTGAACTAGCTGTACCTAAGGGGGGACTGGTTCTTGAATTTAACAAGTGATGACAGAAGACAAAATAGAGCTGCCCATTGGTAACCTCCTTACCACCAAAGTACTTAAAAGCCCATATTTACTTCTGATTATCTAAATAAATGCATTTTTCCTTCTGATGAACTCTACAATCCTATCTGGAAAAGCATAGAACTAAGTAGCTCCTGTTTCAGTGTTCTTCTGGACTGACTGTTTTCCATGTTTGTGTGAGATTGTCGCTTTGTTATAGATGCTATAAGATTATTTGGTTTTCTACAGAAATGATGGGAGAAAATGTGCAGCATACAACATTTTGTTATATTGATGTAGTTGACTGCAGTATGGCTATGTAATCAAAAGAAGAAAAGTTATTTTTTGCATAAACATGCATAACTCAGGTAAATTTTGCCTAATATGATGCTAAGTGTTTTCCATATCAAGTGATTTTGATCCAAGCTAAACCTGTAAAACATCGTGATCATTTCTGAGAGGGGCACACTCAGGCTGCAACACAAAAATAGAGTAGCAACAGACCTAGGCTCCATGTGGCTTGTTCTGCTCTCTGGACACTGGAAGGAAAAAACAGTTGTTCATGTCCCACCTACTCATGAAATGAGTTGAATGATGAATTGCCTCCTTTAAAAAATAATGCCCAAATCTGCCATAGCACGTGAAAGTCCAGTGTTGTTGTAGCCATGATGGTCTAAAATTGTAAATGAATCAAAGTTTCATACTGACCTGTAGAAGAGATTGCATGCCAGAAAACTTGTTTACTTGTTATGGTTGCACTAGAAGGAGAGATAAAGAATATTACTTTTCACCCCACAAGTGTTGTCCCTCATAGGGCTAGAATGCAATTTGTATGAACATATATGAACATGAACATTTACTCCGATCTCTGCTACAGACAGGAAAGGTTGGATTTTCATTCCTCCCTAAGAGATGATGATCTTGCAGGAACCCTATACTCTCACAGTGATATACAGGGTCCTTTCTAAGTGGGCTCTTTAGTAGTTGCCCTTATATGTGTTTAGATGTTAAAAAAAAAAGAGAGAGAGAGAGAAATTTTCCTGTGTTTGTCACTGCTTTGCTTACACAGAAGGTTTTCTGGGAGATTCAGGGAGTTGGGTGCACTTTAGAACAGACTTCGAGTTATTCTGAGCTATTCTGTAGTGTGTGCCCGGGAATGAACACTGTCAAGAATTGTCCCCCAGCTCCTCATCTATATGATACCGTGACTATGTGCCTCGTCGTATGTTTTTATACATTCTAAGCAATGAAACACTCTGTGTATTCCAGAAAATACTAAGTCAATTGCATACACGAGAGACTTGTTACCTAGTAGCTAATTTAAGAAGGATCAGTGGATTTCTCATTCTAAAAACTGATGACCAGTTTGGATGTGACCAAGTAAGAATTGCAAAGGTCATAATTTCTCATCATAATCTTTTAATTGCCATGCATTCAATAGAGAATGCAAAAAATAACTTAAAAAAGAAGTGCAATATGCCTTTGTTTCTTACCTTCTTGCACTTTGCCAACATTTGCATAGTTGGCCTGACAAGCTAGTCTTATTCTATTGAAATGAAATGCAAAGTTTGAGAAATAATAATAATCCTCATTTTTTACATGAAAAACACGGTTCTGCTGGTTAATAGTAATCAGAAGTCATTGAAGTGTTTACTGGATGGCTAAGCAATGGGACTTACTAATGGCTCTTCCTTCAGTAAGGGTTATCAGCCTGTGCTTCACTTTCATGTTTTGTGTCTTTTATCTAAGAAGCACTTTTTAGGCCTACAATTCATGACAAACATAATGAGGGTCCATGCAGATTTCAGATTGCTAATCAACTCACATAATTTGTCAATGAATGCCAACCTATCATATCTACTTAATGTATAGCACGCTTAAAATAAGCAGAACTGCAGTGTGTATTAACACAAAAGGGATATTTCACTGCCAACCAAAGATTGTTGTACACAAGTTTTTAACAATGTGTTACTGATTCCTCAATGGTGTGTTACTGATAGTAAAACTAGCTTTATAATCATCCCTAGAAGAAGTAAAGCACAGCGCTCTTGTTGAAGATGCCTTTGCTGAGCAATACTTAGCTGTTCATCTTTGAGAAAATGAGGAATTCCTAACTAGGATTCAAAATATTTTTAACTAATGCCACTGATTATGAATTAGTAATAAGTAAATCCTTTACAAAGAAATGAACAACTGGATAGGAATTTTAGACCGCCCAGTGCTATGAAGAAGTCTATGCAATTATAAAAAAGATGAAGCTATACCAAATATATATCAAATTAATTTGGGACCTATTCACATGTCCTCCTTTTAGTTTGGAACTACCACATCTCTTGTCACTAAAAAACTAGTTCTAGCAGTGTTTATGCAAGTATTATTACCAAGCCTATTTTATTTTTTAATAATTCAGATTGTTTGTGTTTTAGCTTTTGGCTGAATAGCCATGTGAAATACAGAGCTAAACTTTTTAAATCAAAGCTGGACACCCAGGTACTCTCTCTGAATACTTGTAAAACTACATGGTATTATCTAAGCATTATCTTGCTAAAGGGAATATGAAAAATGTCCATATGGCAATTCTACGTGTTTTAAAAGTGAACACTGCTTAATATACATATAATTCTTGCAAATTTATCATGTCTAAATTTCTATAATAGAGTGCTGTGTTGACAAACCCACACATCTGATGTGTCAGGTCAGAAATATAGACAGGTCAGAGTAACAGCAGAAAGACTACTTTTCAGTAATTATTGTTATAATTCTTCCCAGGGAGCGTTTGAAATTTAAGGTATTTTAAATGCAGTCTTAACTAACACAAAATCCTTTGTTCATTTAGAAAACTGTCTATTATGTGAACTGCCTTACTGATTTTCTGCAGAAAAGAATACCCCATGACTAAAGTTAGTAGGTCTGAGTCCAGATTAAGTTTTTAAGACCACTGTAAGAAAAATGGTTAAACCAGGCTCTTTCACCATGGCCAGCTGAATACTTCCAAGTGCATCCTAAGCTAGCTAAGCAGCTAAACTATCCTCTTAATCACAAGGATATGAAGGATCATGTCAGTGAAAAGCTCTGTCTGAAGTCTGGACTTTTTAGCAGTATACTCAGCTTTGCTATTGGCCCTGATTCCTCAGTACTTGATTTTTTCTTTCTAGAAATAGGAAAAGAGTTACTGTGCATTAAGTTTTACCAATACTTATAAAACAGTATTAAAGCCTTAGACAAAAAGTATTTAAAAAGTGCAGTATATTTCAAGGACAAAAACTTTCAATAAATTATTCAATACAAATCTTACATTCAGACCACCCACCACCAAACATAATTAATATATTAATACTACCATAATTGCTGCTTTATCATATCATAACATCTTTATTTCATTGAAAATGGTGTTGTTTAGGAAGCTATTGTAAGACAAGACCCACATTAAAACTGCTATTCTCAACATCTGCCCTTTTCAACTTGTGTTCTTCTAGGGGTTAGGACTGTCCAATAAAAGGGGTACAAAGGATAGGAAAATGGGAAAAATTAATAGAAATGCAAACAGAAAGTATTTAGCCAATATTAGAATTATCTTCAAAGCTTGCCTGTTGGTCTTATTGGCCCTTAAGCATACATTTGCAAATTATATAAAGAAAAAAAAGAAAGAAACAAATGTCCCAAATTGTTGTAACTTATCCATGCATTCCAGCAAAAATTTTCAGTGCACTTCAGAAATGTTTGTTCACTTGCTGCACACTATGTCACAAATCTTCAGTGCAGCAGCTAATATTTTACAATTGATCAAATAAACTAGGATATGTATTCTAAATATGTGACTTAATGAAAACAACTTAAAGATTTATGCTCCATTTAATGTACTTAGCTAAAGTCTCATGGGATTGCCGAACGAGATAAAAACTGCAACATGGGTTAATGCTTAGTTATCTTTTGGTTAACTTATATAGCTTAGTAATCAAAGGACATGAAAGGAAAACCTTTGATAAAAAATAGCCTATTTTTAAATTCCACAGCTTTAAAGGCACAGCTGCCTTTAAATATAACACAATGTAAACTTTTATACTCACAAACAAGGGCTTGTAGCTAAACTTCATTTGCAAATTTTACACAAGAAACAATGTTCTTAGTTGCTTGGCATCCTATTAAAAATCAGTTTGAGGAGAAAAAAATAAAGACTGTGAAATGGCAACTGGTAGTGTGCTATGTCTACATATTTTTCTCTATCGCTGGATTTTTCTGGCTTTTGTAAGAAAACAGTGAAAAGGAAGATTTTGTAATGTAGAACAGAATTAAAGAAAAAAAAAAGAGGAAATTTAAGACTGCCAAAATTTCAGGCTTTTGCAAACTGAAACCAAAATCTGAAATGTATTTGCTCAATCAGTCCCACTGAGGGATAATGTTATTCACTTTTATAGTGATCTTACTTAATGAATGAATATTCCTACTCATGTAAAAAGGTTAAGTGATGTAATGCTGTTACTAAAAATATTAAAATAAAAAATATTTCATAAATCAGTGCAAACCTGGTTTTATGCCTGAAATGAATATTGCAGCTCACTCAGGAAACAAGGCACACTATCTATCTACCCCAAGTTTGATTTCAGTCTTTCTAAATGCAGTGCTTCTGCTCAAATTCAGCAGACTGACCAAGTTCACATGTCATTAAGCACTGGTGGTTGAAAGCTTGTTCTCTGTAAATTTATCCGTCTGGGTACTAAACAACAGAGATTGGAACAACAAGAAAGATTTCATTTGATGCCATTATTCAGATGGTATGAATAAACACAGAGGATTCAACTTATCTATACCTATAGACAGATGCTTCTCTCTCAAGTGTTATGTTATTAGAGTAGAGGAACTGACCTCAATAACTGAGACAAGACACTCAAGGTCAGAAAAAAAGAAGTGTCAATATGGGTTTCATATTTTCTTCTGTGGGATTTTTTTTTTCTGGCTATTTTGGGGAGAGGGAGGAGTAGGTTGGCCTGGTGCCTGTGTGTGTGCATTTCTATCAGATAAGCGTGTTTACATCTTGTCCCTGTACACTCACGAATCCTACCCCATCTTCATTTTTGCATGTCCCTTTCAGAGAGTTAGCAGCAAATTATTATTCTGCTCTTACGCCACAGTTTATTTTTTCCCTAGTGAATGTGAGGCCAGGCTCGTTGGCTTATAGTAATGCATTGACCCAAAGTATAATGAAGCACTGAAGTCCGGTGACTGCTGTCAAACATAGCATTTGTCATTGAGATATTGGAAGATCCAAGAGAAAAAACTTTCTAAAGAGCTGTAGGATTGTATATCTTGTAATACTCATCATGAAACTCTATTTTGATGTTCATGGCTCTAAAAGGACAGAGTTGTGGAAAAAAATTCTATCTGGCTGTCCACATAGGCAAGGAAAGACAAGAGTGCATGCTGAGAGTAACAGTAACACTAGGATTCCCCCTTGATAGCTTAATGTCAGTAGGGCTGATCTTGTTGAAATTAATCCAGTCACAATAATGGCATAAAGACATGCATTTATACCTCTATTGACTTTTCACGTTCACAGGATAATTGTTGTAACATTTTCTTAAAGGCCAAAGACCTTTTGATGATAAATATATCTCATTACATGGAATTTTATATGTAATCATCACATGAATCTCAGTGTAATTCAATGGATGTTTTTACCGTATGTTAATACTAGTGTAACAAGCCTTTAACCTATTTGACTTAATTATAGGCATATCATCAGATTTACTGGAAAAAAAGCTTCTTTTTCTTTTTCACGTCTGCTCCTAAAAACCTTTTCTCTTTTTTAACTCTTTTGTGAATTACCTATCACACAGTCTATCTTCTCTACTCCTCACCTTGCTTGAATATAAATCCCAGGTATGCTTGATATCACTATTTGTGCTGCTGTAAAGATGAGAAGATAGATAGGCAGAACTAGAGGAGATTTTCAATGGAACTGCTGAATAGATCTACAGAGATCTATTGGACAGTCCTTCATTTGAAATTCTTTCCAATTTTGCAATATAAAATTTGTCACTTTTGATGTGACTTTTCAGTCAGGACTGGTGAGCTTTTCGCTGTTACAGAACATGACATGTAAGACAATGTTAAAAGCCTTCCTATAGTCAATATAGACAATAATAGAAAATAGCTATCAAGCTAACAACTAAAACCTTTGGACAACTGGAAGGGAAGAGCAGATATAGGGAAAATGGAAGGAAAAGGGATTTGCTTGGATTAGAACAGAACTGAAATCTTTTTGTAAACACCACACAGCGTCTTTAAAATTTTTTACACCTGGAATATTGTGTGCAGTTCTGGGCTCCCCAGTACAAGAGGGATGTAGAGCTTCTAGAGAGGGTTCAGCGTAGGGCCGCAAAGATGATTAAGGCACTGGAGCATCTATCATATGAGGAAAGACTAAGCAAGCTGGCCTGTTTAGGCTAGAAGAGAAAAGAAGATTGAGAGGAGATCTGATCAATATGTACAAGTACCTTAGGGGTGAATGAAGGGAGGATAGGGCCAAACTCTCCTCTGTGGTGGCCAGGACAAGGGGTAATGGGTACAAATTGAAACACAGGAAGTTCCATCTCTGTGTGAGGGTGACAGAGCACTGGAACAGGCTGCCCAGAGAGGTTGTGGAGTCTCCTTCTCTGGAGATCTTCAAACCCGCCTGGATGCCACCCTGTGCCACGTGCTCTGGGTGTCCCTGCTGGAGCAGGGGATTGGACTAGATGATTTCTAGAGGTCCCTTCCAATCTCAACCATGCTGTCTAAAACGTAAGTAGATCTTAGATATTCTTTGAAATATGTGAAATAACATGGCAGAATAAAAAATAACCATTTTTACATGGCAACATGCTAAGGAGAAATCCAACGAAATCTAAATTAGATAAAATAAAAGACCAGTTATTTAATTAAGCCAGATGTATTCAAGTTTCCAGTGCCAAATGCCCTTCAGCCAGGGGGTAAGAATTTATATGCAGCAACCTCTGAACCATCAGTGATTATCTCCAAGATGTCGTGAAGAATGAGGGAAGTTCCCAAGGTCCTGGAAAGGAAATATCATAACTGCTCTTAAAAAACAAAAAACAAGGACCTAACAGACCAGTTAACAGAAACAACAGACCAGTAATCCTTACTTCAATACCATTCTTGGGTATCTTCAAGACAGATACTCCAACAAAATATTAAACAGTCTAGTTGAAAGCACCAAGAAGATAACAAAATGAAAAGAAACAGACAAGATAGATTTGTCAATAACAAATCACATCAAATCAATCTAGCTTCCTTCTTTGACAGGATGGCTGGATAAGAGCATAGCAGAAGGCAGAAGATGTGATAAATCCCGACTTTAGTGTGGCTTTCAACACTGCTCTGCATAAAATTCTCATAAACAAGCTAGAGAAATGTGGTCTGGATGATTTCATTAGAAGATGTGTGACCAAGTGTTTGAAAAACAGTACCTAACAGAGTAATTACTACTGATTCTGTGTCAAACTGGAGAGTCTGACTGGACAGTCAAACAGGATCCTGCAGGATTTTGTTCTAAAACTAGAATGATTATTCTAGAAAGATTTTCATCCACAATTGATAGAGGATACATTTATATTCTTGGTGCTTAAAATTTGTTTGTAATATCCAAAGAATGAGTGGAGTGAGGTAAGATCTACAAAGCATTTTTTTTCTGTTCAGTTACAATACAAACTGACCTCCGTGTTCTGGAGAAAGCATTCACAAGGGTGAAAAGGAAATACAATCTATACCTGCACCTAAACTTAAAGAAGCCTAATGAACAACTGTCCAATGAGGAATAAACTGTTAGGCAGAGCTAACATAAAATAAAAGGAAAGTTTGGTGTTAGAGAGGACCACAAATTTAAACTGTTTTTTGCTGTTGCAAGAAAGGCTAGAGTTCAAGTGGAAGAGTAGACAATATTAGCAGGCATGCTTTGTATAAGTTTTTGGAGGTAATTGTTTTGCTCACCTTGTTATTGCTTGGACCTCAGTAGGAAAAACATTTCCCGTTTGGGTATACTTGGGTATTTCAAGAAAGATACAGACAAAGTGGAGAGAATCCAGAGGAGAGCAACAGGAGTGATAAGAGGTTTGGAAAACGTGACCTGCAAGGAAAGGTTGAAGGAGTTGGTTTTGTTTAGTCTGGGAAAAGGAAGAGTGAGGGGAAATGTGATAAGGTCTTCAAATATGTAGACCTTGTTACAAAGAGTAAGATGATCAATTATTCTTGGGGTTTGAGTGGGATTTGTAAAAGAAGAAAGCAACATAACTTGCAGCAAAGGATATTCAGGCTACAGGGCTTCCAAGTGAAAGGGAAGTTAAGGGTTCACAGGCGCAGGTTGCAGTTTTGCTTTCATTGAAGGTTTTTAAGAACAAGTGAGATATGTCGTATTTGCTTTATGTACACTCAGGGTAAGGAATGAATTGTCTTATGTCCACAGATACTTTCCAGCCCTATATTTCTGTGATTCCCAGGACAATGAAGCATTGATTCTACAGACGTAGAAAAGGGATATATAAAGAGAGTTCCTGTGGGACATACACATAGACTGCTTCTTGACAGACATATGTATGGCTGCCTCGTGGATTGCCCTGTGTGTTCCAGAATTCAAAGAGCTTTTATGTCCCCAATAAAATATCTATTATGCTTGTTCTTCAAAAAAGAAATAATATGGGTTTCTACACATAGATCAAATGAGTTAGATGTCCTATTTACTCTTCTCACAAGTGAAATGAGCACATTCATCTTGGAAATATGAGTAATATTTTGTTTCATAGAAGAATAATAGCCGCTTTTCAAATCATCACCCACAAAGTGGATAAAATGAATATAGATAAAGCCAATGTCCACTGTGTTGGTCATATCTCATATCACTACTGAGATGACTGTAAAATTCTGTTGATTTTGCTGATGATAACAATCATCACATAAACTGAGACCAATATCTCAGTCTTTGATCAGTGGCAGGAACTCACGGCAGCATATGAACCCTAGAGACTAACTTAACTGCTCTTCTCATGGTCAGATAAACGTGTAAGTAGAAACAAAGTCAGGGTGATGTGATCCAGAACGTGAACCAAGTACTGCATTGCTCTAAGTATGTGCAAGGGTTTGTGCATTATCACAAGAAATTTGTTAATGGCAATAAGAGTTGAACTGCTCCCATGAAGAGCTTAGAGGGGTAACAGACATGGTTTGGTAAATCAGCACACAGGGGTGCTTATTACCAATACTAAACACTCATAACTCATGAGTCAGGCCCCTACAAACCATGAAATCGGCTTTAAAATTTTTTATATGTTTTATACATAATAACAGTAGGGTTTGTTTTATTTGCCTTCTGGGTTTTGAGCTTGCAGTGTGCACTCAGTTCACATTTTTAGGCTTTTCTCAATGACTATTAGAGTTTATTGGCCTTTTAAACTTTAAATATATTATTTTTCCTCTTTCTTTCCCTCCTTTCTATATATTTTCAATAAAATCCTAACTATCAACAGCTCTGGAGATGACTCACTCTTTTTTATGCAGGTGAACTGCTTTGCCTGAGTCTATGCTTGTAAACTAGGCAAGGTTAAGGCTTACATTTGAGTTCCAAGATATGAGTATCTACACTGCTACACTGTTAGTATGCTGCCCTGCAAAATTTTAGTTCTTGCTATGTAGCTTTTCTTCTGTGGGATCTGGCCATAGCTTCCAAATAATATCTGGCCATAGCTTATGGGACTGCACAAGTCAAGCGTCGTTCCTAGGACAAAATAGAACTTGGTTGGTATAGGGAGCTGGGTGGAGGGGGAAAGAGAGTTTAGCTGTATGGGCAAAAGCCATGGTGTGCTACTTGCCTTCTTGGGCACAGAATGGGCCCCTGGCTTAGTTTCAACATCAGTATAACTGCAGTTTTTGACCTCTCATACTCATATTTCCCTCACTGTGTGTGAGGGGAAGCTGGACCACACAGCTTTATGCATAACATAGGAAAACACAGCGAATAAGTGCAAAAGGAGGGATTTAAGTCATCTATAATCATTTACAGTATATTAATAAGTAAATATGATATATGCAGACCTAGATGAATGTCACATTTAGATATATATTCACATATAGATATGGATATATGCACAAATATACAATATATTTATATTCAGCAGATTCCTCCTTATCCCAAAGTGCCTTTCTCAGTAACAGCACAGTTGTAGCTTTTCTTGGAAACCATTTGTACTTTCCCTTTATTGTCAAAACACTAAATTAACATTAAACTAACCTTGAATTTAGGATTTCATTTCATACATAGCAAAGTCAAAAGCCAACATGTTACGATTGGAGCATTGCAGAATGTGGCATCTTCACTGATACAGTGGGTGGGAAGAATAAGCTATTAACATGTCTGTAACACTTTATACACAGCTACCCTGCTTTTAACTTCAGCCTTGGTCACTAAGGTCAGGCAAGACAGAGCTGACTAACAGTGTTGCTTTCCTACTGCCTTACTTTGCTCACCCCTGCAGCAGCAGGACAACCAAGAGCTGGAATGGTAGTAGAGCACGTAGCAGTGGTCAGAGACAAGCTAAACAG
>NW_010578550.1:0-45815 GCF_000705375.1 Tinamus guttatus | reverse complement strand
TTTTTTTTTTTTTTAATTAATGAACTTCACTGTATTTCCAAACCGAAATGGATACATGCCAGATCCAAAATGGCACTCCTAGGCATTGATCATGGAGTTAATCTGTTCTCTTCTTCTTCTCCCAGATATAATCTTTGGCTATTTTATTTTGTCTGAAATGTTAATGTCATATGCAATGAAACTAGGAAAAAGATCGATGACACTAAGGGATTTCAGAGATGTTAGTCTTCAGCCAGCGAATAACACCATGGCCATCATTTTGTCTTTCGAATGAAGCCGTTTCTTACATACATCTTGGCTCAGTAACATTATTTGAGTCTGACAAGAGACACAGTTCTTACTGAAAATCAAAGCAGTAGTTCTCAACACAGATTTAGGCTGCTGTTGGAAGGTGAATAGCTGAAATTCAGGCTGAATGGAATCTGAAATATTTGGGCTTCCATTGGTTCCCTGTTAAAGTCTACATTTCTAATAAATGTGGATCTGCACTCTTTGTAAATGCCACTTACCAAGATGGGAGAACTAAAAGCTTCTTTTCCTTTATAGTATTTCCAAAATGATGTAGATATTTCGTGAATTATTAGAACAGTAGAATTTTGAAAACTTATTGCTTTTTTTTTTAAGTGTGTGTGATTGACTTGGAATACTAGAAAAGGTACATTTTCTAACTAGGAGGAGACTAACTGAAATACGAAAAATAAAGCCACAAAGTCTAATTTGTTCAGTATATTTTTGAATATATCAGCAGAATAACTTGTTTGTTTTTCCTACCAGCAATAAAACTGGGAATTTCCAGCGTATAGATAGATACTATCAATAAAATATAGACACTACAGGGAATTAAGTAGATGATAGATATATTTATCTGTATAAAGGTAGTCTGCTCTACAACTTAAAACATCTCAAGCCTTGTAAGAGAGAACAGTTATCAGAAATGGTGCTGAGTGGATAGCTCTTCATACAAAAGTCTTTTAAAAAACTTCAGAAATATTTTAGTGTAGTTTGCATTAAAATGTCTTCCTCAGTCTCATAAATATCTGTGAGTCTGTGCATGTGTGTGTGAACAGGTATATGGAAAAAGAAAGGTTTCGGCTTTCGGCTTCTTTGGAGAAGAATAACTGCGCTTCTCCTACCTCTTGTGGCCATTCTGCTTTTTTAATAATACTTTTTCCTACATATAGCCCTCCTACATACACCATGCATTTTGGGTGTGTGTTCCTCTTTCAGTCCTAGGAGATCTGTTTGGGTTTTCAACATTCCAGCAGAAAAGAGGGCATTACTCTGAGCTAGAAAAGAAGATCTCTCACCAAAAGAACGGTGTAGGAAAGGCTGTGTTTTTCAGTTCAGGACTCTCTCCTTCCCTTTGCTCTTGGGCAAGAAAATTCATGTTTTTCATGGCTTGACAAGACATAAGTATCAGTAGTCACTCCGTGAGGGAAGGTGACCACTATCATGAATGTAGTGGTCAGAGGTCTTTCATAACATTCGTTATTATAATTTGAATGCAATAAATGCAAATATCTTACTCAACTAATCAGAGTAAATCAGTGAGACTTCTCACTTGGATACTACTAAGAATATGTACTGTAGATACAGAATTGCTGCCCAGATTTTTCTAGAATAACAAAAGACACACCCTGGGCATGATATTTAAAAAAATAATTAGAGGATATGTGAATCTATGCCTTATAAGTAGGCAAGGGTGTCATGAAAAATATATGTGAGTCAGGATATTCAATAGACTACATTCTAGTATGAGAATTCTGTGAATAACTATTTTGAAAGTTGGTTTAGAAAATAATTAAATGTAAAGTCATTTTAATATACAAATGTCTGACAGGAACTTGAAGTCCAACCCTTAACCCTGAAAAAAGATAAAATAAATTTAGATTAAAAAAGGATTTGAATTTCTCTAAAACCCACAGAAAATGTTACCATTTAGTAATGACATTCCTTCTCCATTTGACCTCAGCTTGACATGCTGAATTGCTCTGAACATCCGCTGCCATGTACAGAAAGTCCTACTTCTTAACTCTTGCTGTTCTAATTTGCACACAAAAGTACACTAAAAGGGATGTTAGGACTCTGACATAAAAAACAATAAAAGCAGCAAATTTGTAAGTAATTAGGAAACACACTCTAGAATATGTTCCTTGGTGCAAAAGGGCTGCTAATGCATCACAGAGAAGACAGAGCAAGCAATTGAGTTTTCTGCTGCATAATGCCACGTTTCCATGGAAGAAAAGAGTAACTGCAGCTAGTAAACAGGGAATGACAGGGATATGTATGCTTATAAAACATGGCTAATTCAGTGGAGAGAACTGAACCATTCATTCAGAGGCATGGAAAACCTACTGCCTACCAAGTATTTTGGACCTCCATTCTGTCATATAAGCTATGTCTATGAAAGCACAAAAGCACCTTCAGGTCTCTTCCCTCATTCTTAGTTTTCTTTTAAACCCATTGAGATCAATGGAAAGGAGAAACAGGGATCAAATGATACATAGGTGAGCACTTGATTTTTTCATACCTGAGGATGATTGGTGGATGTTTCGAAAGATAGGTTGGATGTGCTAGACTCATGCAAATAAATGTTTATAGGATATTTTAATCACATAATAATTCCACTGGCTTCCAGTAGGCTTCATGCACCACCAGAGTTAAACGCGTACATATAGGCATAAGGATGGCTCAGCAAGTAGAATGGGGTTTCAAAAAATGTTTATTATTTGACCATTAATTTCAGCAACATGTAGGGCTACCTCACAGCTAAATCATTGGGTTTCGGAAAATGACATTGCAACCTCTTTGGGAGCCTCTTTGGGAAGAAGGGAAGCAAGAGTTGTTTTGGTTAGAGCTGTTGAGGATTTTCTTACATCTCTAAAACACCTAGCATAATTGTCAGTGTTATATGATTTGCTGACACAATTCAGGCACATATTAATTTTCCTTCCTGGAAAATAAACTGATGAAGGTGTTAACTGCTTTTGGTATCATCCCAGCTATTTATCTGTACAAGGTCCATTTTCCCAGAATGTTGTAATAATAAAACAATAGGAAGTAATTATTTGCTTACATCTCCTTCCCTAACTTTGCTGTCTCCTTGCCTTAAGGGTCTTTCACTAACATTTTCTCAAGGCTAAGCTCTCAGTGTTTCTGCAGGTGATGTCTTGCAACAGCTTAAGATTGCCCATGTTGGAGCTGCCATAATTACAGCCTGGAGCCCCTCTAATAACATCTGCTTCTGTCCTGTTCCCCATGGTGACTCAATAACGGGAGTAGTGAGTTGAATGAAGACAAAACAGTGATAAGGTTTTTAGAAGATTAGTTCTCAGAATCAGAATACACAATTTCAGGATCATCACTGTCCATACAAAAGAAGAGAGCAGGAATAAACAGCCAGCATGGGTGTAAGGTAAAGCCATGCTGATCTGACCTAGATGGCATCAGGCCACTGCAGAACTGCTCTCTGGGCTTCTCCAGCTCCTTCATGCTGTTCCTTCTGCTTCTCTTACCCTCACACATTTTCAAGAAATAAAAGCTAGTGAAATTCTTTATACTCTTGCACTTTGCAAATATATTTTGAGTAGACATATGCATCTGTGATTGGAAGGCAGGCTACTAGTTACATAAAGGAGATTAACAACTTCTTTTGGCTGGCTACAGTGAAAGATGGTGGTTACATGTTCTTGCTTATGAGGAATTTGATCAGCATAAAATAACATTGTCAGCATTTGTTGATATTACTTTTTTGTATTTTTTTTTTCTAGAAATTGAGGTACCATGGGAAACAGGTTAATTTATTTCTCTTAATAAACAAATCAACCTTACTCTTATTCACAGAGCCATGTTGTTCATTGCTTGCAAGCATTCAGACGATCACCTAGTATTTGTGGAAAATGTTTTCTAGTTCTGAAATTATAGCACAAGCAAAGATTTGTTTGAGAATGACTATGTACTATTTCATATGCATTATTTTTCCTACATCGGTTTTCTATTTTAAAATGTCTTGCAATCAAGGAGTACAAAAAGATCACATATCTGAGGTGAAAAATACTCACCTGAAAGAAAAACCAGTTGATTCTAAATCAAAACACAGTAAAGGAATGAGATATTCCTAGCAATTTCAGTGGGATTTTGTTTCGGGGAGAAGCAAGAATGAAACTGCTCCAAGAGGAAGGACCATTGTGAGCTGATGACCCCAGAACAGACACAGGTGGTCAGTGCCCTTGCCAAGGGGGCACAGGAAAACCCCTTTCACAGAGACACAGAAAGTAACACAGGTAAGAAACAAACAAACAAAAAAAAACAGTGAGCCAAATTTGCTTTCTTGCAATTAATAAAATAAGTATCCTACCCAAACTATTTTTGAATATCTTGAATAGTTCTGTGAAAGTCCTTGATATATACTTTCCAACTACCCTGAGTCTGGTAACTGTGATTTCTTTAGCAGACAAGATTTTCCTTGTAGTCCCTTCACATTATTCCCATCTTAATTTCTTCATTCCATCCCAAATTATTCACTGACATTTCAACATTTAGAAAATAAGAGTTACGTTCATCCACCATCAGCTGAAATACATATATTCAGGTCCTGAAATCCTTCCCCTTAAACTATTGCTTCTAGGTTCCTAATCATTTTAAAGCTCTGAGACTTTGGTTCTGGCTTCAATTTTGTGCCTCAGATCCTATATGCACACTTGTGTGCTATTTGCATCTCACAACATCCAGCTTTCTGTCTTATATCACTCCTACACCACTTATTCCATCACTTTGAGTTCTCTGATGCTTTTCTCTGTCTCTTGTTCTTTCACTCCAAGATTTCTTTTTCTCTCACCCTAAATATTTCTTGCTATGTCAAGTGTCTCCAAGTTTCACCCACTCCTGAAGTCTGTCTGCTCTCTGCTGTGATTTGTTATTGCATACATGAAGCAACTAGAGACTACTGGATTTTTTTGAAAGACAGATATAATTTTATTTCCTTGCCCACGTTTCTAACCTCTCTAGGAACCTTTCCATCTTTTCTTGTTTCTTGTAACACCTCTCAGCCAGCTTCACATATCGTTAACATGCTGGTTGCCACTCCATCTCCAGATCCTTGGTTATATTACCAAAGACTGGAGCTACTATTTAAGAGTAGCACTGCCCTCCTCAGGAGGGAATGGCAGACAGACTCAAGGGTGCCTTAAACACAGGCTCCATCACAGCCAAATCTCACGGGGATTTTTCTTCATCTCTGCTGGAAGAAACTCTACGATGGTTCTGTGACCTGTGATAGCGAGACAGTCTGCAGAACGAGCCTGCTGCCCATGGAAACCTGACTGTCTGTTCTCAAAGCCAAAAGATGCTTTGCTTTTATGCTTCTGGAGGAAAAAAAAACAATAAATCAATATTCACTCCTCAAGTTTGCCACATGAGCAACAGTAGAAAAAAAAGCTTAATTCCTTGCTCTTCTTGTGAAGGCCTGCATCATGCAACTTCTTCCTATGAGTTGCCTTTCTGCCTCTGCTAGCCCATATCTCCCAGAGCAAGCAACCCTCGTTTGTGATGAATTGCTTTCCTTTTGGAAGCTCCTTGCTTGCAGGAACCATAGAGTCTTAAAGCTGATTTAGCTTAACGGACAATTGCTCTTATAAACCCACTGCAGTAGTTATCCTGCACCAAGAGATCTACACTTTCTTCTCAGCTTTATCTTTTCTGTGGAAATTATGCAGTGTCCCAGTATGCTGTAAAAGCTTCACTTATGTAGGATCAGTAGCTCCCACCAAACCAGATTAAAGAGAAGACTGAATAAAGCCCTCAGTGCTCTCTGTTTAAGGAATTGCATCCCTAGTTTGCTGTAATATGGTCCTGACTCACCACTGCTTCAAGGCAATTATACTGCAGGAAAAGCGGGGCGTGACAACTGCTGAATAACTGAATTTGGAAATAGGAAGCATTTTATGCAAGGAAGCATTTCTTTGGGTGCCTCAATATCTGCTTATCTAAAAGCTACTGATTAACTGCATTACAAAAGATCAGTCCCCAACACAGGGAATTAGGACTGGCCACATCACTCTCATCAACATTAACAGACGTGCTCATCTATAAAGTCAGTCCTTCCTTACCTTTACAAGTAGTGAAGTATTTTGAGATAAGACCATCGCTGAGGGAAAGTGAGTAATATTCCCTCTTTTTCTCCTGGTTTACCCTGGAGTGACTCCACCAACATCAGCTCTGAGTTGTCCTTTTTTTTGTTCTCCTATAAATAAACAAGCAAGTGGCCAGTTTTCTTCTGATTATTTCTAAATAACAATGCAAAGCTTTATCTCAGAAGGGAATTTTAGTAGTGAAGTTACATATCCCTTACAAGAGGGATTTATAATGGGGAATATACAGAAAGAAGCACTACCCTCAGTATTGTAATTAAGCTTTTAAAACATCCGATAATTCAGTGTTATTTGTTTTTCGTTTCTTTGATGAACTGATAAATGTCACTTGAATATTTGCATGAGCACTCAGTAGAGAAGCTAGTTTTCTTCAAAAGAAAATAACATACACATTTATTCCTCAGCTACTGTATATAAATTCTAAATAGTACCTTGGCAGAATTATGAAATAAAAATGAATGCTTTTAAAGGCATTTGTGGAGTCTGGGGAATAAATGATAGAATTTTCTTATATTTCTCATATATGCAGATAACAGATACATTTAATGCAAGAAGGAAATAGAATTTTAATAGAATTTTTAACTAAAGATCTTGAAACAAAACTAGACATACATTTTAATTGAATTTCTGGCTCAAATTACAGCAAACCATTATAAATCATTAGGAATCAGTTTTAAAACTGCTTTCACTTTTACCCGTATTACAAACACAGAGGTAAGCTTTTACAGCTACAGATAAGTGTTAATAAATTACCCGAATTTCAAAATTAATGGCTGCCCGGCTGCTTTGGGGAGATATCATTGTGTTTCATGAATATTTTGATTTTGTGATTAGATCAAAATGCACTGAATTCCTAAACAGTCATAACTAAGGTCTGCTGATCATAAACTGTTCTTTTTTAATAAATTATATTCCTCACAAATCTGCTGATATGGAATAATTAGAAATTGGTTGCCTGCATTTACTGTAATATTTGCATGACTTTAGATCTCCACCTACTGATCTAGTGGCTGGCAGGAAATGTACATTTTGTACATTTCTAAATATACCTTGCCTGCAGAGATAATGGTTTATATTGTGATGTTAAGAAGGTTTTTATTTGCAAAAAACAAAGAGGTGTCACTTGCCAGTTCTGGGAGACATTGATTAGGCTGTTTATGTCATTCCTATTCAGAACTTATTATTTACAGCTTTCCTGTTTCCTTTCCTTTGTAGGAGATAATGATCTGTCTCTTGTAAACTGCTTAAAGTGTGCCTATTTTCTCTTTTTTTTAGGGAGTCTTGAAATACATTTTATAGAAGGCAAGCATATTGAAATGGAATGTAAACGGTGTAAAATACAGCATATTAATCGAAAATGATATCTGTCAATATAATCTTTAAATTAAGTGGTATACAAATATTTATAGTTAGGAAATGAAAATTGCAAATCCGTTTTTCATTGTGCAATGCAATCACAATATCTGAATGTGATCCTGTAAGACATATACATTCTATAATTAAATGCACTTACATTTTGGGGACTATTCATTTTAAACGAACTGTACGTGTGCATATCTGGTTTCTGCCACAGATCCTTAGCAAGGAAGGGAGTGTGCATTGCAATATGGCACTCAGCTATATGGCATTCAGAAATGTCCTAACCACACGGCTTCCCTATAGATTCTATATAACCAGACACTTTAGGGTGTATTTCAAATATAGGAAGGTGCCTTCACTTTTCTGTCAAACGTAGTCAAGATTTAAAATATTTCTTAATACTTACTATAGACCCAGTATTAAAGAGGCAGACTACAACCTACTATATAATGCACTTATATGGTAGAAGTAAGACAACACTGTAGATATTCACATGCTAAAATTAGAATAATCCTCTATTTCAATAAAGCAAATGGCAATTGCCACCATTGCTGTGGCTTTACATCATGCACGGTAGCTCCAGCAGAAAATACTGATTACAAAAAAAATCTTCAGCTAGATCACAGGCTTATCATTTATTTTAATGAGAATACATCTTTCCTGAGAAAAGTTTACCCTGCAGTGTGTTTTCATTGCAGTTGTTATTGCAACCTGGTGAAAAATTTAATTAGTCCCACACTGGAGAAGTGGCCTTGCAAACTGGAAGACATGTAAAGTGGTCACAGACAAAGCTGTTAATTGCTCTCAATCATGTTTGTTTGGGGGTTTTTGTGCGTTTGTTTTTGACATTTCAGCTAAATCTCAGTGTTCTTTGTGAATATTTATCCTACTTTTCCTGCTGTTGTGACATAATTGCATTAAGACTTAGTACTGAGTTTCATCAGCAATATTTCACATACCCATTTTAACTACCCCCGAAATTATTTCTTTAAGTGTGAAATCGGTGCTGTAGAAGGAGAACAGCTCCAGCGCCTACACTTGTTGACTAACATGTATTGATTGATGCCTTGTCAGTAGCCCTCAAAACTGCCACCGAAACATTAATCTGGGTATTAACGACTGATTTTTCAGCGCTGAAAGATCTGATAGCTTGGTCAAGAGCAGATTAATAAATGTGACAATAAAAGAAGGAATCTTATTAATTATATGCTTTCTACTGGCCGTACTGGAAACCAGAATCCCTGGCTAGGGAATATTTTCCTGGCAGGCCTGGCCTAGTGACTGACTGGTTGGTGTTACGCTGTCCCTACTTTAGCACACTGTGAACTAAATAGTAACTTGTGGCTGGAAACAAGCCCAAAAGACAAGCTGCATTACACAGAGGGCTATATTATGCTCCCTATATCCCGCCAAGGGGTATGGGATGGTTGTTATTAGGGATGCAGTTAACAACTGACAAGAGAAGGAAGAGGCCCCCACAGCACCAAACTTTTAAGCATTTAGGTGCCTCCACTTGAAGGGTGTTTTGCCTGTAGTTCTAACAAAGGCTTTTTTGGCAAAGGATTTGAGCAAGAAACTTAGGCAGACTGTATTTTCCTCTAGAGGAGGCACTTGCTCTTCATTAACTATCCTGGAAGCTTACAGATACTAGGCTCCTAACTTAGGCATGGAAATTAGTTATCTAAATTTGACCAGGGAGAATATTAGACAACTGGCAAACTAATTGCACAAATTAATAATTGTGCAAAGATATCACATGGTAAAAATCATTAATAATTGAACTGAGTTTATATTCTAAACTCCTGAATTGGAATTTAGCTCTGGGAAACAAGGAAATAATCTGGAAAACAAGACTGAGGCAGAAAGGAATAAAGAAACAGCCAGATGCATCCTCTGGGACTCCTGACATCCATGGGAAATTAGGTGCTCCATGGATTGGAGACATACAGATAGAAAAAGCCGATGGCATAGAGTTAGAAAAATACATGTTTTACCTTGAAAGCTATGTTTGACTAAGATATCTTTTAAAAGTACTTTGTAGGACATGAGAGCTGCTATGGTTACACCAGTGAAGACTGTCTTATTTGAACCTAAAGATTTCTATGAGAATCCTAATTCTACCCTCAGAGGATATCACTAACTCCCATTGATGTTAGTTCTCCATGGGACAAAGTTTGGGCCTGAGGATTGTTAACTGGTATAATTCTTATGAAGAGAGAATATACAATTCTTCTTGCAAAGAAATAACAAGGGATAATCTGAAGTGCTCTAAGCCACCATCGGGAAGAAGAATTATAATCTTTTCTTTTTTACAAGAAAAAAGAACCTACATTTAAGCTAATATTGACAGATCTCTGCAGAGCAGAAGAGAAACAATCCCACAGCCTAAGCAAAGCAAAGGGATCAGTCTCTGACAGCCTTTCAGAGACCAGCTGCTGGTGAAAGAGAGTGGAGGAGCAGCGAGTCGGAGGAGCATATTCCTGGAACCCAGTAAGTAGGCCTAGCTATTTAGCAGATTTTGTAAAGTACCTTTTGTGTGGAGAATAAATAGACTAAAATATGATCCTGAAATCTTCAGGATCATACATGGCATAAGAAACTTGGTTAGCACCAGTGTTCTGCTGCTGAATTATTTGTACCTGTGAATGTTTGCATTAGCGATAGTGACTTCAAAGTGCTGTGGTGACAGTCGTTCTGCATAAAGCTGAACAGCCAAGCATGTTTTAACAAGGGGGCAGGATTACCTTTTGAACAGTTCTGGTGCTATTTGCTTTGTGGAGATGCTTAATTGTATGCTAAATGGACTGTAGACATGATCTTTTAAAGCTCAGTTTTCCAAGGGTACCTCAGGGAGTCAGCATCCACCTCCCACTGACATGAGCGTGATTTGGGCGGGAGACTCCTTCAGGCTCCGGTGCGGATCCCAGCCTTATTGTCCTTTTCCGTACAAACATGTGGCAATCATTGTCCTGATTGGGGTGGGTTAATTAGTTAATATTTATATCATGTTCTGGAGATTGTAAAGTGGGAAAGAAGTGCTAGCTGCTGGTATTATTATTATTGAATTATAAACATCCTTTGCACCCCTCAAGTGACAACTAAAAGTCATACAGAAACACGTATGTCTGGGGTGATGAGGGAAGATATGTTGTTAAAATACTCAAGCACAGTGTGGGTAACATTTGAATGTTGTACTTCTGTGTGTGCCAGTGGCTCCTGTCTCTACAGCACAGGGAATCAGCTGTGAGGGGAAGAAGCAGAATTGTCTCCTCCTTCCCAAGGAAACACAGGCCAAATCGCTCCGGCTGGGTCATGGTGAACATTGCACCCAAGACACAGAACCCGCACCCCTGCTATTGCCTGGCAGTATCTAATCAAGACCGGTTCAGTATGTACTCAAAAAAATGTTTAGTCTGTGTCATTCAGACTTGAGGATTTGTGATTTTGCTTATAACTTCCCCAGGAAATGGGCAAATTCTCTTGGTCTTCATCCCTCTCTGGGCAGCTGAAGATGTCTCAGTGGCCCAATCACTGCCTCTCCATAACAAATCACTTGGTTTAGAGATCAGGAAGAGTATTTCTCC
Source organism: Tinamus guttatus (assembly GCF_000705375.1). The sequence goes on along the minus strand of NW_010578550.1, from coordinate 34,723 downwards.
CTTCTGGGTCAATCTGGCAAAGGTATCAAGGGAAGAGCCAGTGCGGATTAACCGCACAGGAATTTCAGTTAGGAGAAGAGCAATATGTAGAATGTTTAGATGCTTAGCATCTCAGTCCCCTGCAGATGAAGGCAAAAGAGACTTGGGACAGGCAACATTTTTCCTGTCAGAAGTCGCTCTCCATCTGTGCTCTGTTCAGCCAGAGCTGTGGATGAGAGGGTTGAGAAATGAACTGTGGCTGGGACAGACTGAAAAAAAACAGTCTCTACTTATCAGCCACGTGGCAGGAAACCTTTCACCTCTCACTGGGACTGATGTAGTGCCTGATGTGTGTGGGAACATCCTATCATTATCAAGTTAAAACATTATGCTCTCTGTTTAAAGCCATCCTGGTGCCTGATTCTGTACTCACTAATGCACACACTATTACAATGACATACCAAAGCAATATCATTCTGCAATGTAAAACAAGATCAATTTAGGTAACAAAACCCTAGCCTCCACATCCTCTATGGAGGCTTTGTGACTAATGAACAGTGTTCCACAAAGCATCAGAAACACAGCATTGCCACTTATATACTTGTATTTTTTAGAGGAGCCCCTGACAATGGCTAAGGAAGGGTAAATTAAAGCTCTACTGAACGTCAGATGTGCAAAATACTGATACATTGCCCAGATTCTGCCTAGCCAGAGTGACAACTGGATATTCTAAAAGCAAAGAGTCTGTTTAATAAAGGGAGCATTAACTATGAATATTTATTCATATGCATATGTGTGATAAATTTCTCGAAACTGCAGTTGGAATCACGACTGGTATGTGGAAAAGAGACCACAAATCTGAAACAGACTAAAGGTAGGTGTAAAAAATCAAGAGAAAAAGGGGAGATCTTTACATAGATTCAACTCAAGAGGACAAAGAAACCTAGGAGGAGACCTCCACAGCGCAACAGAGTTTGCGTTAGAGATATCTGAGCTAGGCACAGGTTAGGGGGTGCATGCACACAGCAAAGAAAAATGCTATGAAACAATAGTGCTTTGGGACTAAGAAGGGATATAGGTGTTGAAGATTGTTCTTTCTGATACCAGGAGCTGCCATCCAGCTGCTCACGGAGATCCCCATAGGATATGGCAGGTATCTGCAGGCAGGTATGTGTTTGGACCCCCTGGATGTTTGGAATGAAGGGCAGCCAGACTCACTGCTGCTCTTGCTTCAGCCCTGACCCACAATTTTTTCTGCCTGCTCCCATATGAGAACAGGAACTGGCTCTCCCTTGGCCTGGGCCCGTTCTTGCTTTGATTAACTGCTTATCCTGTATTGGGGCAAGCTCCTTAGGCCGACATTTTCAAAATTAAGCACATCAACCAGACATTTGAACCTCTGTTAGGCACTTCAAAGAGTGGCCTGATTCCTCATCATGTAAAAGCTACAGCTGTCACCAGATTTACTTGGAGGTATTTGTGATCTGCAGCTCTAAAAACTAGGCCATTTTTATTTAGAGTCCTAAAAACAAATTCAAGTACTTAGCTTTTTGCAACTTCATCCTGAACCTTGGTCCTAAGCTCTTTTTTAATTCTCTGCTTAGTAAAAGAATGGGAAATAGTTACTGTGTCTATGCATCAGTGTTGTCCTGAAGATTAGTTAGGATTCATAAAACGTTATGCAACGTAGTAAAGTATATCTACTTTTATTCTATGCAGACAGCAAAAATAAAAGATAATCACCTTTATCTATTTTTTTTTCTGTCACCCACATCACAGTATCACTCAAGCTTTACATTAAACTCATGCTTGCTGCATGGGTTGAACCTTCTTAGAGAGAGAATGGAATCAGTGTGGGATAGTTGCTTTGCATCTCCATTGCTTCATTTAAATATACAAAATTTCTTTTTGCTTTTGTCAGATAATTCCATGTGGAAGCTTCTTTCCAGCTGCTTGCAATGAAACTTGATCAAGTTATGGTGGGGGAAAGCCCAAGAAAAATTTTCGTCATACAGGGAAATGTTGTCATTCCACTCCATAAATAAGCAATAAAGGCCAATTCGGAAGGCCAAATAAAACAATATTAAGCATTTCTTTTACAGCTCTATCTGAACAAATTGCATTTGAGTGTTAATGTCTTAGACCTGTGGGAACATATATAAGGATGCTCCCTGGCTTGAGAGAGTTTAGAATCAGAGATATAGATGAGCTTTCTGTAAAGTTCGATTACAGAGTTTACTGTAAAAATCCTGGGATTTCACCAGCAATTTATGGGTAGATCTAACTGGAAGGAGGGAAATACAATTTAGATTCTGGAGAAAACTATTTACACAAAATAATTTGCTTGTTCTTACTTTGCTCCAGTAAGAAGCTAAATGGATTCGGTGGGCAGGTTCACATAAATTCTCTTGCCTGGATAAACTACGAATTTACTCTGAGCAAAACTGCCCACCCACAGCTGTGCCAATCCCCCTGGAACAACTTTTGAGAATAATCTTTTGTCAACAAGGAGCTCATAATCGAGCTCACAGTCTTCTTAGAACAGTGTTTGCCTCTGATCTTGTACTCATCACCAAAACTGGAAATAGCAACAAGATGCACACACAGATTATCAACCCTTTTTACAATAAATCTATGTATCTCATGACGGATGCCTCTTTCACAAGCCACTTCTTCAACATACAGTCACTTACTTAGATATTGATGTGCAGAGACCAGCTTAGCGTTGGAGGTCAGAGGAAGCCATCGAGAGCAATAATGTCTGTGGAGCTCGTTATGCCCTTAACTAGTTAAAGAATCATAAGATTTAGTCATAGATTTCATGTTTAATAACTCCTGATGTACCACGGTTATACTATTTCCAAAAAAAACCCTCATTTTTACTGTGAAGCAATCAGTAAGGAGAACTCAGCTTCCTCCCTGGTTTTGAATATCTATTGCCATTCATGCACATTAATCAGATCTTTTCAAAATAAAAGAATTATTTAAGAAAATAGAAGAAATTACAGTTTTGAAGAAATAATTCAAAGGAATCTTGTCCACAGAGGATCAAGTATTAACTATTGCTCCAGCTGTTTTCCTGTTGATTTGTGGTATAAAAAGTGTAATTTATACAAAGCTCCAATTTTGTCCTAGTGGCTAAAAAGGCCATCAGTATTTCCAAGGTATAATCATAGCATTCCAGTATGTGATGCAGTAGCTGAGTTGCTGCATAGGGTGAACTCTTGGGCATCTCTGGTAAATAGCAACACCTCCTTCACTTGAAAGTATCTCAGGATCATATATTTTATTCCAAGGGAAAAAAAGGAAATTTCCACATCATTTAAATTTTTAAACATAGTAGGAAATTTGTGATAAGGAGGACTTTTATATAAAAGTTTGCCTATCAATTTAATATATTAATAGTAAGAAATTAAGGTGTACAGATAAGCATAATCAAAGTACTCAGCAGAACAATCACTGTCATAATGTGCAATACCCTAGTAGAAGATGGTCCTTAGAGAATACACATCTTTTTTCACCCACCAGGCTAAAAAATCCGTCATACCATACATGACTGCACAGGTCTTTTCAAATGTATATGCCAAAAAGATCTATTGGATCCAAGGCACTGCATGTTGTAATGGAAATGCTGCTATACCACAATAATCATTGATTGAAACTGAACATTAATTTCAAAGTAAATTAAGTATTGAAATCTTTTCAGAATCCTTCTAAATCTGAAAAGTTATTCTAATTTTTGTGACTAATTCATTCATTTCAAGACTGCAATTACAGGAAAAATAGCTATCATAATGTCACCTGACTTCCTTTACAGGACAGGTTTATCTAAATTAATATTCTTTAAAAATAAGCAGGACTGCAACAAAGTAATACACATATTCTAGAATTACTTTCCCCTCATTGAAACATTCTGCAAAACTCCTAATTTCAGGTAAAGACAGAAGGGATAGCAATAAATACCCTTGTGATGCAAATGTACATGTGGCACCATGGACTCCCAGCCTTTGTAGAAGTTCTCCATATGGAGACAATGCTGGGGGTAATCATTTTGCTAAGAAGTTGCATCACTTCTGCCAAAGTATTAGCAGATCACAAAGTCTGAGCTCCAAAAAATCCCTTCATGCACTTGAGGAGTCTCAGGGAGGAGGAAAACCAAATAACCTTTCCACCTCACTAAATGATATTTCAACAATACTATGAAAACGGCCTCCTGCCTCTGTCAGAAAAGGGCTTAAAAATGTTCTGACATTTTGAACTGTATATGAAAACTTATAAAAAAGAGTATAAATTCTGGAGCAGAGAACCCCACACTCTGCCTCCCAGGAGTCCTCATTCTTCCCTTACTCCACCAATTTTTTTTGTGGTAGGGTTTAAAACAAATTCGATACAACCCAAAAATTCTCTATCATGGATGAAATGCTCACTAGTGCAATTATGGCAGTGTCAAAGAATTGGATGCACATGCTCACTTTTGAAATACGGACATGACTTTTTGGTGACAAAAGTGGGAGTCTTAAATCCTCCTAACTGGGAAATGTAACATCTTAAAAATACTAAAACATTAAAAATTTGATCAACCCTTTTAGGCCTGAAATTTTAGAATTAAGATGAAATTGGTCATAAGAAATATATTGAAAATTCTCCAGGGTGAGATGCTGTCTTGACTGAAAATATTGAATAAAAATTTTCGTGAAAAAAATGCTTAAAAAATATTTAATAATACTGTTTTGTTTTTTTTAGTATTAATGTTTTATTATTTAAGTTCTTTTCTATATATACAAATTTTAAATGCTCTAAGGGTAGATGAAATATTTCTAAACTATTGACCGAAAGGATTCAAGTGGCTATAAATTAAAATTTAGAAAATGGGCCTTCTTAAAAGAAGAAAAAAACTTTTTTTAAACTTTGCTTGACAAAAGTTATAAAATATTATATTTTTGCCCCTATCCAAAAATATCCCTTTCACTGGGTAGAAAATCTGTTCTTCAGCTATCTCTAATTCTGAAACTCAGCACTAAGCATATGTGTATCAGGGTAGTATTAGCCTTAGTTTCCATAAATTACATGGAAGTTTGCTTTTTCTGTGGTTAAATCTGTCTGAAAATGTCATTCTCATTGATTATGCAGAGTCTGATCGTTGCTTAAACAGAGTAATTTGACCCACTGATTTAAAATGTCAGGAAAGGCATTTCTCAGGCATACACAGAACAGATATTTCATCTTAAGTTTTGGGTTTCCCCAAGGCTCATTTTACTTTGGCATGAACCCCTTGGTTCCACCTTCATGTCCTTCTCCTGCCACCTCCACACTTTCCCATGAGATAACCTCTCTGTTCCCATATAAAATGTAAACTCTGTTGTGTCTCCTTAAAAGCAGTGATTAGTGCCTGTAGGCAGCAGCACAACACAAATAATCAATCCGCAGTGATGTTTTCTGAGGGACTGAAGGTGAATAAACCAGGATCTAGGTTTTTTCCCCTGCTTCATTCAATAAGGTCATCATCATTCTCTAGCACGTCACCCTGTCTTTCCTCTTCCATATAAATTACACCATCATAACTCCCCTGCACTCCTGACCTGATTTTGGTAGCTTTCCCTGCTGTTGCATGCTCAGTGGAGCAATGGTTATGTTAAAACCAGATATAAAGTGAGGGGAAGTTTTCCTAAGGCTGAAGTGTGGCGGGATGGGATTGGGTTACTCTATTTTTTGAGCAATTAAGTTCATTCCCCCTCTCAAAATGTGCCTCTGCCCCTAGAAAACTCTGGGAGGATAAGCAGTCTTCAAAGCATGACGCCTTGAGATTTATCAAAGGATTTACTGAATATTTCATAAAAAGTAATGATGCCCAAACTAAAAAGCAGCTGTTAGCATTTGAAGTCCTGTGTGCAGAACTCACCATGAGGACACGATGGTGCTGCTGATGGCTCAGATATCCAGTAAAGAGAGGAAGGGGGAAGCCACTGGCTTAGATCCTACTGTGGTGCCGTGTGTCCTGCATAGATGCTATCACAAAAGGAGCCACTAAAGTTATGAAAGGAAGCCTATTTCAGAGCATGCTAAGCCTCAGACATTCTGTGGTGCTAAAACTCTTCTGAATATCTGGCTTCTGTTTTTTTGCAACAGAAGTTTCAATGTGAAATTATGCATGTCTCAAACGATCAGTCAGATTTCTGTCTAGCTGAAGTTGTTCACAAATGCACCTTTCAGAATACATATCTTACGGGCAGCACAAAAACATTTTAATAAATGCTAACATGTTTGTAAACACAATGAAAATGGTATTTCCCACTGAGCAGTAGAAGATCATTTAAATAAAATATCTGCCTTTGGACATCAGACCCTGCTGGTGAACCCAATAGGATTTGTGCTTCAATTTCCTATTGGAAAACACAGCATATAAGAACATGTTTTATGAGAACTGATAAAAAGAGAAATCTCTAACCCCTGACATCTGAACAGATTTCTCCTTTTTAAATCTTTGCATCTTAATAGACTTCCAAAATTCATCCCTGAAAATGTGTTGACTCGTTCTAAATGCCTCATGCTAAAAGGCGAATATCTGTGTGAGAATTCATTATTTTAATAGAACTAAAGTTTGACAGAGGTAGGAGAGCAGAATGCAAATGTCAGCATTGCTGGAGGTACCAGCAAACTGATAAAGTCCATTTATTTATATTACTATATTCTCAGCACCACATTCTCACTTGAATATCTTCATTCACTTTATGTTTATTCCAGCTTCCTTACAAAGACTTCAGTCTAAGAGCAAGACCCGAAGTCCTAACTCAGTAAATACTGAGTTGTCTGCCCAAAATATTATTTGGGCCAAAGCTTGAAAAAGGTTAAAACTGTGAGTATGACCAAGTTTGCAACTTGTTGAGCACTTCTGTATAGTCTGAAAGCCTGTCAGCCTGCATAAGTGGGAGTTATATGTAAGAGAGAGCGACAACCTGCACGGAATAAGGTGGAGATGAGCCGTGAGGACTAGGATGCACAAGAGCTCCCGAGCTTTTCATCCACCTGCTGCTCCTGAACGGATTGTTCTTGTGCAACGAGTGTCCTTTAAACTATAGAGCTCTTCTCTCTGACCCACTTATAAGAGCAGTTGTACCTCATCCTAATGTTATTGTAGACAAAGCAAATCAAGCTCTTTCCCACCTGAAACAGTGTTTCTTTCCATATCCTCCTAGAAGCCCTTTTTGCACTTCTACCAGTTATGATTTTTTTTTTAAGCAAAGATGCCAGGATTTTGCACAGAGTAGCAAATGAGCCCTTATTAGCACAGCATTACTCCGCTGAGGTCTCTTCTGCAGGTCCTTCCCACAGCAGCTCCATCCTGGTGGCCTGGAGCCTTCCTGGGGTCACCCAGGCCAAGACACTCCACTAAAACAGGCATTTCCAGCTGATGACCCCCCTCAGCTTTTACGAGAGTTTTCTGCTCATGTTTTTCCTAATAAAGACTCAGTTGAAACTGATGCATCTCACTGGAAACAGCTTTGTGAGATCTGAATTTTAGGTACTTCTTGGGTAGCTTTGCGTCAAACACCTTTTATTTCATGTGTTATAAAATGCTCAATCACTATGCATATTAGCCCCCCCTCTTAAAGAACACTGGGTTTATTTATCCTATAGCAAATAGGAAGAAGACTTCTGAAAAATATGTGCCCATGGAGGTTATATCTGTTAGTATTACTATAAGCCGTTTCTGAGGCTAATGAAGTGATATTCTCATTAATTTCAGTGATGTATATTTAGTAGCATAATTTATGACATTTGCAACACCGGATGGCTACCGACTAGGAAAATCTAGTTATGTGAGATACAGCCCTGAAAAAAATCTGAGGGAACACATTTTTAAACGCAAGGTCTGAGTGCTGATTGACATGCTTTGTACGATAGTAAAATCTGGCAGGTGCATTAACTTGCATTCCTCTGATCTGTACACATCCACACTTGTCTTCTTAGGGTACTTGGTAATAAGCTTCTTTAAAGATCCCTGAGTAAGCACTGAAGATAATATCTGGAGTATGTAGCACTCAGTCCTTTTAGAATGGCTTTTTCCTGCTCCTTTCGTTTTCTTAAGAAAATGTCAGTTTAATCATATCTTAATGCTTTGATAATGCGTTTCTTTACATAGCTGTAGAACACTCACTTCAGTGTTTTAAAAGAATTAATGTAGATGTAAAAATGCCAGTTAAATGAGATTTCTTCCAACAGGCTAACAAAACTGAAGAGAAAGGCTTCAAAACCTGAAAACATTTGCACAGCAACACAAATATGCCTTAATAGAGCCCACTCTACATGTACCATTGTAGAAAATAACTTGTATTTCCATTCTGCAACTTCTCTTCCATTCTGTTAAATGGTGCAGGTACCTTTTTTCACAGAAATTGACTTTTGATCTCTACTTAGTCCTCAAACATTACCAACCCAGAAGGAACCTTGATAGCAGCTCTCTGCAACTAAATATTAGTTGCCAGAGCTGACCAAACTCATAACGGCATACCCTTCTATTGCTTAAGAAAGTAAGGAATTGCATCATTTCCAATGGCTGGCTCCGTACCAATAGGTATGTTAGGAAGCAAATTTGTGTTTTCTTAGAAGACAACACACTGAAGTTCCAGTGTGGATTAATTCCTGTTGAAGAGCAGGTGCGCGGTAGACCAGACTGATGGAAGAGCTTTCTGACACAGGCGTCTGCTCCTCAGTTGAGTCCTACCCAGTTCACAGTCTTCCAACAGATAAATCTTGAGCTGTTCATACATGTCTGGAAAAATCCCTAGGACTTTACCTTTTGATGAATCTCTTCCAAGTTGAAATGAACAGTGAAACAAAACTTCATATCCAGCAAAATCTCAAATATTATAACATGTGTTGTAAAGCACACTTGGAATACAGTTTCATATCTATTTATGCATACATAGCAAAACAGTCAGCAGGGAAAATGCAAACATAAACTTTTTTTTTCCTGTTCCCCATCTCAGGGAGGATTTATGTTGTTTGACATTTAACTTATGGAGTTTGCATGCCTAAGAGATTCTACAAAACTCCTTCTTCACCCTTACATTTGACTGTCCCTGGAAAACCACTATTTATTATTGATTAGCAGGCTCAGCTTCTCAAATAGGTCTAAATGGAAAGGTTTTCTGAGTTTTGTATGCTAGTTTCTAAGATTAAAAGAGGCCCTTTACTACTTTTTTTTCCAAGAAGAGCGTAATTTGTTATGTTCTGCAATATATACTGAAAGAGATAAATTGACAAGCTGGATGTCTTTGGTTGTAGTCACTCTCCATAAGCAGAAAATGCTTCTAATTTCCTATGTGTCTTGTAAAAGTAAATATCTACTGTGAAATCCAAATACAATTTGGCAGGATACAACATCAAGTAACATGATCCTATCTTTGATATTTTGCTTGAAATGTCAGCCAAAACTCTCTAATGTTTCAGGAGGCCTAGAATGAAACCAAGGAAAATTCTCATCCACACCTGTTTGAATGCAATGAATTTAATGAAAAGAATATAATGAATGGATGAATCCAGGATATGTGTGGCCTGGTGCTACTTTTTTTAAAAACTCTTATTGTTAATTGATTCCATATGAATAAATGTTTGGAGAATGTGTCCTTTTTATGCCCTATGTCAGAGGCAGAACGATTAAGGCTGTAATTATAATAATAGAAATAGCTAAGCACAATGATTCAGAGAGTTCTTCTTTCATTTATGCCCTGATCTAAAGCCTATGGAAGTTAATCAAAAATTTTCCAACGATGCAATAATCTTTGGATGAAGCCCTAACACAGGTATGAATGAAAAAAGGCAACCACAAAATTTACAAAGTTGCATGACTGTGCAACAAGTTCAAATGACAGAGAATTAAGCACACATCATTTATGAGAGTTTTATTTGCAATAATTTATAGCTATTACCCTCTTTTACAGCCTGTACCTCTTGGAGGTAGGAAGTTTGATAGGCTTGGTTATAATAAGGGAATGTCCCATAGTGTAGATCAGATGGTTTAAGAAGGGCTAGGTTCCTTCCTGCTTAACAAATTCAGCAGTTAAGCCTTAATCTTTCTTTTCTTATCATGTAAATTAGCCCTTCAACCAAAACCATAGAGTTCTTAACTGCTGAAGAACCATGTTAACATTAAGTGACATGGGAAGCTTAAACAAAACCACATATTATATACCAAAATCATATTTAATATCTTTGTTACAAATACATTCTGTAAAGTAGATTACTATTTTACTAACAGCACCTTTTCTTCTTTTCAGAATGGTGATTTCTTCCTGCATTTATGAAATCTTCCACTGTTTTATTTTGTGACACCAGTTTGATTCCGGCTCCTTTGTGTAGACTATTCCCTTGGGCTGATTTTTGTTTTAATTGTATAAGCAAGTCTTTTCTTTGATACCAGGTAGACACCCTGCATATCCAAGACAGTGAAGACTGGTCCCTCTTCACTTCTCTAGATCCACATTAGGAAAAGGCAAGGTCACCTAACATCAAGAAAAGCCATTATTTCTTGATGAATACTGTATGGGTCATTGCAAAGACTATTTTGATGACTAATAATCATACTTCTTAAGTACTAGGTCAAGAAGCATATATCTTTGGAAACCGAGAACTGAGAATTAGGAATATCATGTTAGTATTCAGAATAGAAAGGTGAGTAACTCAGACTTTGTCTTCTGACAAAAAAGTTCTTTGCCTTTAAAGAATAGCAAGATGCAAAGAATGCTTTGTTGGCATTCACAAAAATGTAAATTAACTTAGATGAGAAAGAAAAAAACTGAGACCCCTGATGTAGAGTAGCAGAAGAAAGGAAACAGTAGAAAGAATTGTTAGTGTTGAAACAAAGAAAGTACAGAATATGACACAGAGATAAAGTCTTTGTGAAAATTAACTTAAAGGCACTCTTTCTTTGAACTAATTTTCACCAATGTCAGTCTTTTGAAAATTGATGAGGCTGAGACTGTGACGGTACTATATACATGCTAAAAACCTCATTCGACCGAAAACATCTATACCTAGAACTCATGTTTCACTCTGTGTCTAAATGTCAGGCTTGGTTCTCATCTCCACAATAGGATGAATTAAGACTGCAAACTTAAAATGATGTCTTAAAGCTCTGTGGCGCTTATGCTTCTTGAAATCAGACTTAGAACTCGGTGTTTTCTTTTCCCAACTGATGATTAAGGATTAGATTTTGTAGGTGGATTTCTAACTAAAGTTATTATGTGCTAATAAAATTATTTCAAAACACCTGAGAGAAACTACTTCATCTAGCTATCTGACCTAATGAACAGCCACAACCTTACATGAAGAGAAAATGCTTTTTCATCTAGCCTAATGAATGCAAAGTCCAACCTATCCAATCAAATTCATCTGTACCTTATTCCCAAGCTCTTTTGGTCCTTCAACAAGCAAAATTTTTAAACGATCCATAATCATTAAATAGTGCATCAGATTAAGGATGTACCTCTTTACCATTAGGTACATCTGATATTCACTTTCTCCTGTTGCACATTCTGTCAGCCTTACAAAAAATGGCAAGTTCACAGAGCACAGCACTTAGATCATGATTTCTTCCAATGAAATCCAGTCCTGACTGAACTTGAGTACTCTGCCATTGTAAATATCAAACAGTCTTAAAAATCTTGTAAACTATTACAGATGTTGAGCTATCTGATAGGCCAAGATTGTCTCCAACTGTTTTAGCTCGTACTATATCTTGCAGCATAAGGCTGTCATTATATTCAAATGCTGGGTGTCGATTTGTCACTCTAAAATTACCAAAAAGGAATAAAGATATCAAACTAATCAATTAATTCAGTTTTGCCCTGTTTCAAATAGAAGTCCGAAATACTCTAATGAAAATGTCTCAAGCCCTGCACAGATGATAGGTATGTTTCTCATACCGAAAATTAGTGGAAAATACCTTTTATTGGTAATGTTTCCCTAAGAAAAGGCAGACTGCCAGATCCATACAAACATATTTATTGGGTCTTTACGCAATAAATCCTCTCCTGACATTAATTTTCTTGCCAACTATTGTCTGATTACTAAACCTCCCATTTCTGGGCAAGATTATTGAAGAGAAGATAGCTGGCAAATAGCGTCTAGCAGCATCTGCTCTTAATTTTTAGACACCAATCACTTAGACTTCAGACCTTGACATGGCATCTGAAGGGTGACCAAAAACCTCCCTAGGGCAATGGGACAATGTTAGGTGTCCTTACCAATAACTTCTGGCCTCAGCAACCTTCAATCTTTGATTCCAGAAACTGTTAGGTGCTGTTTATTTGACTGTGGAGCCAGACGAAAAACTAAAAAAAACTTTATCCTTTCTTATGGTTAAGAGGATCCTGATGGGTTATGGCCATTTGCTTTGCACTTTGAGGCTCTTTGCTGGGGCCACCTCTGGAGTACAGCTCTAACAACATTAATCCTTTTCATCTGTGCTGAGGGGAAGACATGCTAGGAAGCAGCAACGTCATTTGAACAAAATGGGGCACATTTGCAAGTACATAGCCAATAATTCTGCTCTGCCTCTTGTTTTTCTAGTGCTTGATAGAGGATTGGATGAAATGAAATCCTGAATGAAATCCTGCCAGTTCAAGTCATGCTGGCAAATGGATGTCCACTTTATTCTTGTCCTTTTCATGCTTGTCAGCATAAAGAGAAATGCTGGGAATATATTATACCATTTTTGAATTCTGAATGAAATCTTTACAAGACTCAAATACAAAGGTCAACAGCCAAGTTTCACCTAACTTGGAGATCGCTCCTTTCCCTCTCCCAAAGTCATCCATTTATTGATGTGTTAAGTGAAGAGAGGGCTGCTTTGGGCAGTTCAGAGAACTTGCTTTCCCATAGTCTTGTACACAGATCAAGTTTCAAAAATATTCAGGATGCAATGCAGTAAATACATAACCAAAAGGTTGTGCCAAACATTTTGGTCTGGCTCAGTCTGTTTCAAGGCTTCCTCCTGCCCTGTCTGATGGGAAGCAGAATTATCTCTGCCTTTTGGGAAATGTTTGCTTGTTTGCACAGTTCCAGCAAAGAGGGATGCCTTGATTTAAAAAAAAAAAAAAAAAAAAGCAAAAAGGCAAAAAAAAATAAAAAAAAAAGTTAAAAAGGACTGATGTCAGGAAATGAGTTTTTTTTTTAAAAAAACAAATCATTATTAAGAAAAAGATTCTGAAACAGTCCCTTGAAAAATTTTGTTCATGTTGATCACAAATAGCTAGTCACTATCCCCAGGATGCATTTTTGGACATTTAACCTTTGTGTAATATTGTGAACAGTGAATCTCAGAAGGACCTTCCATTTGGTGACCCACAGTCCTGTGTGATGAACATCCCCCCATTGCAAGAGGTTATCAAGTGCCATGGCCATCAGCAACACCACTCACCAGCTTCCCTCCATTTGGATTTGGGACACTTGAGTTTTTGGAAATCTAAATCTCACAGGAATCACTGAATCTGCAGTCCTTTCCTTCCAGCTTCACAGATTCAGATAGTTCTAGAAAACAGTATCAGTATAATCAGGGAAATCTAAAATTCTCTGTTTAAAATCCTTTAATTATGAGCTGATTACAATGCATTCTTCAGCATTTGCACGAGGCATTTCTCACAATACATCAGGAGCTGCACTGCAGTACTCTGGGGTTTAAGATATGCTGTATAACAGGATGTGAACGGGAGAGTAAGTTCCTTACAAATAAGGAACATACTTAAACAGAATTATAGATATTGAAACAATATGAATTCTGAACAACATAAACCAAATATAAGTGTATTTGAACCTTACTTCCCCTATATCTCAAAATGTCCAACAATATACGACAAGAGAAATCTGAGAATGTGAAGAAGGAGCACAGAAAAACAGATCAAATACCACAGGGGCGTATGACTTACAAGTTAACATAAAACATTTGCACTCAAAATTCAGCTTGCGACAAATTTTAAATTCATTTGCAAACAGAATAATATAAATACTCTCCTTGATCAAAAATTGGTTTCAAAAATATGTTTTCTTAGCATAGAATTGTCCCAAAATCACTGGTAAAATATATCTCAGCTAGGAATAATTAAGGGAAGGTACATAACTAGCAGGAAATATTAATAGCATATACTTTTTCAGAAGAATGAGGGACCTGTAAAAATAAAACACTATATATCAGATTTACAGAATTCACATAAAAAGCTAAACTTAACCAGAATTTCATGAAGAAATATTGAAGTGTGGTGTGTTATACTGTGTAGTGATCTCTGAAGGGAACAGTAGGAACTCTATCACTTCAGCCTGTTAAGACTGTATTAAAAAAAAAAAAAAGAACAAAAATATACTTTGAGTGAGAAAATTAAAATTGGAAGATATGGAGGACTAAGCATTTCTAGTCACAGATCTTCTCTGTTGCCTGTTCTTTTTGTTTTATTAGTATGAGAAATAGAGAAGAACAATGTGCAGAGCTATGCATCACAGCAGATTGTTGCTTCCACAGGCAGAATCTATCTGACAAGGCTTAAAAAATCCTGATGATGAAAACTGAAGTATGAAAAAACAAGCTGCAAACCTGAACAGTAGGTACCCACTTTCTATCCTGATTATTCATTTGCACACAATTATGAGACATTGTATAAGGGACTTGTCTATTGAAAGTCCTTGAATACTGCAAATTACTGCAGTGTCAAAGACCCATTTAGCTGTTTCTCTTAAAAAAAAATGCCAAGCTTTTGAACTGATAATATTAACCTGCATTTTTTTGCTTTTTGCAACAGTTATTCAGTCGGGTTTCCTATTGTGGAGAACGTATAATAAATTGCTTGAGAGCCTGAAGAACTATAGTTTCAAGCTATACCAGCTCGATCCTAGCTCTTTTACTCTTAATAAAATTGTACATACAATTGTCAGATGAAGTTTTTTTTTTTTTTTTAACAGCTCAAGGTAGTGATGAAGCAAATTATTTTAAAAAACACTCCACTACAGAATCTTTTTTCCTCTATTGTCACTGTTGTTGATATTATTTGTGGTGAAAATCAGTCCTAATGGTTAAACTGTAACTGGAATATGTCTTTTTATTCACGAATCCAATATTATATAATCTGTACTGAAAAATCATATAACCACATCTCACTTCATTTGCCTATAAAATGGGTGATGTCCCCTGCCCTGCCTCATATCAGGCTTTGAGTCTTAATTAGTTAAAGCCAGCTGAGTGCTCTAAAATTCCCAAATAGAGTACATGACAAACTGAAATCATCCTTGGTTTTGTAGCTCTCTTCAGTTTCCTTAAGCATCCACAGATCATTTCTTTCATTCTTTTGTTGTTGTTGTTATTTTGACTTTTTTTTTCCCTCTATGTTATTATAATATCTCAGGTTTAGGTTTGGGAGAGTAAAATGCCTTTGGATAGATATGGGTGTAACTGTGGTTGTCCATGGTGCATAAAAGCAGCTGAGATACCATAAAATAAAGGCAGAGTCGAAGAAACACACTTGCCTAAATAAAGAGGTGCTGGCAAGCAAAGTCAGTGAAAAACCCTTTCTGTCTGTACTTGGAAATAATATGAAAGGTATCAAAAGATTTCAATGTTTCCGGGTTTCAAAATAACCAGAATTCATAAGTCTTAAGAAAAAAAGACTTTGCTAAAGTGAAGTAAGTTCGGTCTTTGCAATGTAATTCAAATTGCACTTGTAATTCAGGTCCTGGAATTAACCTACTGAAGCAAAGCTTGAAAAGATTTAGATTCACTCTGGCTACCAACAATACAATAATGTCTTACAATTTCACAACCGCCCTGTCTATTGGTGATACTGCCAAAATGCTGTAATCTGTCATTCTGAAGCTCAGAGTTGCTAATTGTTAAAAAATGAATCTGGACATCATTTCTGAGTTCCTCTGCCTGAAAACTTATACAGACTCAAGCACTTTTTAATCAGGATAAGATAACAACTGAGCTCTTCATTGAAACACTTCTGGAATGATTTCTACTATGGTGTTTAACTTCAATTTTTTAACTGTGAAGAGGTGTATGCAGAACAGAATTTCAGTACTTCCAATCCATTGACTGTGATGAAAAGAGTCTCTCTCAAGGCATTGTCACGTTTAAGGTACAATTCAGGTCATCTGAGCTCCCATTTTATTTTCAAGGCATGATCCCATTGGGTGCTCAGTGCAGGGGAGCGCAGCCAGGGATGGAGAGGAAGGAGGGAGGGAGGAAGGGGCTCGAAGAAGGGGCTGGATGAGGAAAACCGAGTGTTGCAGGCTGAGGCTTGCAGCTATTTGTGGGCTTTCCATGCAAGCAATTTAGTCAAACTCTGCTGTTGCACATTTATCAAACTTGGCAACAGTTCAGGAAGTAAAGTCAGGTTTAAAGCTTTATTTTTAATAGGTATGCTCCTTTCCTGCTCCCTACCAAAAAAATTTACAAAATGAGTAATGTCATTCTGATGAGGAACCTAAAATTCCAACAACACATGCAGCATTTTTCAGAAGGTCCCTGATTATTTAGGAACCTAATTAAATGTCCAGGGGACACTGAAGCCTTTGAGATCCTAACCTTGGCTCCCTGATCAGAAGCCAGCATGGATTTCAGGAGACTTTGGGTCTGTCTCTCTCAGAAAAAAAAAGAGAAAGCTACAGTAATGCACTAAAATTGGTGCTATGTAAATAGCTAAAATAATGGAAAACATAATGAGTTCAAAATTACACACAGGGAGATAATAAACAAAATGCTTTGTGCAGATGCTGTTCCCACATGAAAAGAAGAAATATTACCAGGAGTACCATCAGGGAGGCATTGCTGGTTAAATCAGTATTCTTCCCTGTGTTTTATATGATACCCTTATGGGAAAGATATTTGTTATCACAATATATGTATACTTTTTGTCTCATAAATAAGACATTATTTGGTATTAGAATGCAGTATTTTCTGCAAAAAACACCCTGTGCAAAACAGTGCCATTTTACATACATTTCTCTGCTTTCTCTTTTAAAACATTTATTAGCCAGAGAGACCTCCCTGAGAAGTAAATTTCATTTTCTATGCCCAGCAGATTAAAATACATCTGTTTCAGACATCATTCGGTAAAGAAATAATTTGAATAGTTCATTTTATTAGAAAAAGATTTATGTCAGCATTCAACTATGACAAGAGAGGGGATAGTGGCATGTGCACAATACTGGAAACAGATTTTCTGTGAAAAGTATCTATATTGAACAGCACTGTGCCAGAAATAACGTGGGCCTTCGTAGGACTAGGCTAACCTAGGAGCTTGTGGGCAGTGTTTCCAGGCAGAGATATTCTCTTCCTTTCCTCTTTAATCCACACAGGCAGCTGAATTAGCAGCTGACTGAATCAATGTACACATAATCCATATTAGACATCAATGCATGGTGAGCTACATGGGAGTTATTCTTGTCTGACTGTGGAGTTCCACATATCGAGGAGGCGAATTTTGTTTGTTTGGGAGCTGAAGTTGTGCTTTTCTTTTTTCTTTTTTTTTTCTTATTATTTGGTCTAAAATCGCTAGGGTAGACCTCTCTTTCTTAGAAGTATGTAAATACAAAACATAATAAATACAGGAATAACAGGCTGAGCTGCAGTATCCTGTGCTATATTAGCTAGCCACATATTATAAGATACTGGATACGATAAAGTACCATGCATGACTAGGTAGTTTAGGGGGTGACATACAGAACCCATCTGATCTAGGTCACTAGTCTGAAGGCAACTTGCATTTTTGTAATTGAAAGTCATTCCTACCCAATTGTCTCTACATGCATTGAGCCAATGATAACCTTATGTTTTTGAGAAAAAGCAATTCCCACTAACCACCACTAACAGTTTCTATCAGGACTGGACAAAATATTTGAAAGTGTTTGAAAATATTTAATTTAAAAAAATTTAATGACAGCATGTATGTTATAGTAAATATTAATAAATTACTCATTTCCTGAGAATATTCCCATCAAATTCAGAAAAACGCTTAAGCTTGTCACAGTATGCTTTTAAGAACTTTCCTAAGTAAGTAAGGCAGCTTTCCTGAAGTGAAGCCCACAGATAAGGAATGATGTGGGTGAACAACTTAAAGTAATCACAGCATTCAATGAACTGTCAGGATCATTCCTGAAAGCCCCTGGCAGGGATGTGCAGAAGAAAGGGGCACCTAAAGTGCTGGTGTCTCCTATGCACCTCTAATGCAGGCATAGACTGTTAGCAAATCTCTGCTGTGAGTCTGCAGACTAAAACATCACAAACCTTAAAATGCAAAATACTAAATAAAGCTGTGTGACAGGGGCTGAGCACTGCAATGTATTCCCATTCACACAAACATGTGATAATAGTAAATAGCAAATGCAGCTTCATACAGAAAAACAGAGTACCAAAACACAGGAATCAAAAGCAGATAAATTTCAGCAAAACAACCATTAGACCTTGATAATATAAACAAAAAAAAAAGTGCCTAAGTTGCAGATCTCTGTTTTTGCAACAGACATTTTCAAACATACACAGAACTGTAATATACTCACTCTCAAGGTAGTGGACATTGCACAATGTTAAATACATATATATCAGGCTGAGAAATTAGACTAATAAAATATAGATAGAATACAAGCAAATTTGGAGGAGAATGGTAAGTCTTTTTAAGTACTGGTTATGGTGTTAAGAAGCTTCAGTGGTCATAATTCCTGTTCTTTATGGCAGAAGAAGTATATAAATTCACCCCATGGAATCTCTAACAGTGTAAATCTCTCCCTTGCCCTGGTTCCACTCCACTAAAGTGAACGGGTAAGAAACTGAGTGGAAAATCCCGTTTGTTTCAACATCTCCCTCAGACTCACCCTTGAATTTGGCCAGCTGCAACGATAGATTTAGAAAACAGTTCTTCACAGTGCAAAGCAGTATTGTGAGTTTGCATGAAAGAAATCTGGATCTGTACAACAAATAGTATCTAAATGCATTGAAATTAGCTCTTCAATATGTGTCTGTTGCATTATCATTTCAATATTTACCATTTTTTTTTGCATATTACTTAATGTTCAATGCTATGCAATAATCTTCAGTATATATATTAGCCTTTGTGCATATTAAGCTTGTTTTTATGTCTATATTATATGCTCTATAAAAATATACATCTACAAATCAGAGTTTTATAGACTGGGATTGATTTTATCCCAATTTTATGCACGTTTGGAAGCAGTTACAATAAGTTTCCAAGGCATAAGAATATTTTCCTATTTTTGTGTTATAAAAAAATGGAGTAATAAATGAGCTTTTGACCAGCCTTTGCTGTCTGCAGTGTGTACTGCAACATTTGATTAGAGATCTCATGAGAAGAACATTTGTGATAAGAAGGCACTATATGTCTCAATTTAAGGGTCATTTTCTGGTTAAATAAACCAAATTAAACTGGCCATAGCAAAACACCAAATGGAAAGTCTTTTGTATTACACCAAATATCTGCAGTGTTCCTTTTGCCATCGCTTTGATTTCCGACTGTTTGTACCTCCTGGAAGATTTACAGTAAATGAGAAGTAGAGAAGATGGCCACTTCATTGTGCTGAAATAGGCTCAAACCTGTTCTCCATTTATTTTTCATGAATGAAATCAGGTATGGCAATCCTTGCTTAACCCATTCCTACTTGAGACAATCCCTGTTTTATTCAGCAAAATAAAAGAGCCGTAAAGGAAGCAGACTAAAGAGAATCCTCAGACTGCAGACGGAGTGAAACTGTGTGTCCAAGGCTGTTTCCCTTACAAATTAAATTCCTGGCAACAAAATAAAATATATATTATTGTATCTCTGATTTGCATGAAGTGACACTCACCCTCCAGGACTGGGAGCTGGCTTGCAAAGTGTGTGCATGTACCTGCTCCGCACTCAGTTTCACAAGAAGGTGAAATTATCTATCAAAATAATTCTTGGAACTAGCAGGAGAGTCTCCTTTTAACACCATAAGGGGAAAAAGAAAAAGGATGCAGAGAAATATTACTTTGAAATATTATCGAAATATGATTTTGAGGGAAGCTGCTCTCAGTGCCTGGCCTGAGTGGGGCCGAACCGGCAGGATTGGGCCCGCAGCTGCTGCAATGCTTTCATCGCCCACCCTTCCAGTTAAATATCACACAGTTATTAAGGCCTGTAAAAGTCAGAGAGCCTGGAAGAAAGAGGAGATCTTGGAAAGATCTGAGGGGAAAATGGCATTTTTTATTAGTATAAAGATTATTTAACTTTAGAACTCCACTAATGATAATTTCTGTGACCAAAAATGTCCCCTTATGATTAATCAATTATGCAAACCATTCCCATTTCAAGGCTAGTAAAGACTTATTTAATGACATTTTTCATGCATCTCATGTCTTTAATATATTATTTTTTCCTTTTGCTCTGACAGAGCAATCTGCTCTGCAGAAGAAGCGCTGTGTGCCACCACATAAAATCCTTCCCCGGACTGGGAAACAATTGTTTATTTACAACCCATTCTCAAAATTGATCCTTTTGAAATAGCCGATTGTTGCCTAGTGTTCAGCTTGTTTCTCTGCAGTGCGTATTATTCCTCCCCGGGAATGTTTTAGGAGAGACTGTTCAAATATTAAAGGCATCAGAAACAGAGAACACCAGGTCTGTCGCAATTCTGTTTTTTTTCCTGCTCTCCCTGCTCTCTGCTGCCCGAGGAATGATCCCGTCTCACCTTGGAGCTCCCTGTCTCTATAGATGCAGAGAGGAGTAATTCAGCCCCTTCACTAATTCATTTCTGCGTATTTTCCGGGCAGTGCCTCGCAGTAATCCCAAACCACAGGTTTTGCCATGTGCACTATGTATCCCCTTAGGAAAGGAGCTGAGATTCCTTGGAACGGAGGCCAGTAGGTAAGAGCATCCCAGGACCTGGGGCAGCGCATTGGGTGCTACGCTGCGAAGTGATGGACAAAAGCCAAGTTTAGGGAGAAAAAGACACCGCCAAGAAGGAACCTGTATAAGACAATGACTCAAATTATGGTCCAATTTTTATGGCCGAGCATGATAGATCCTGAAGAAAGAGGTCTTATTAAATAAGCTACAGTGTGCACGCACGGCGGATTTGCTTATTCCCACGAACGCAAGTCAGGCGGGGATTTGGGGGAGATGGAAAGAAAGGGGCTTTTGCAGCAATCCCTCGCACACAAAGCTCCTATTTAGGGCAGTGATGACACCGGGTTCGTTAGCGGTGCTGCGAGGGAGCGACTCCACCGTCTTTCCCAGCGCCGGAGCCGGGGTCAGACACGCGGCAATTCCAACTGCATCCTGCACCGGGCAGTGGGAAAACAGCTGGAACGTGCCCCTGGAATTAGGCAAATAATTAGTGGTGAGGAGAGCGTCTTCGCTCCAGCTCCACATGCGTTCCCTCCTCTTGCAGCACGTGCCGCGTAACCTTAATTAAACTCGGATGTTTAAAAGTAAATATTTATTTACTGTAGATTACCCCTCCCCCCGTCAAAAAGAAAAAACTAGTAAAAATACAAATGCCTGAAGAGTAAACTTGCATTGCATGTACTCTGCCCGTGATAAAACAGATTAAAATAAAGAAAAAAGCAGGATAAAAGAGCGGGGCTTACATGGCTGACTCAAGATCCCCATCTAGCGTCCATAAGAAGATTAACAGAACCCTGTTAATATTTTAAATATAAAATGAAAGATTTCTTTTATTGAGCTTTTAGATATCTTCATGCACCATGGCATGGAAGTGGGCTTATTTTAAGGCCAAGGTTCTTGGTTTTCCTCACTTCACTATTCACTTTGCTTCTACTCATCCTATTCTATTCTAATCTTGTTCTTATACTGCCCTCGTCACTGCTGCTTAGCAGTATCTTTAGGGAGAACACTAAATGATAGGGCTAACATATGTCATATATTTTTCTCCTCTCTTCTCTTTAGCAGCAAACTATGTTTAGTATCCTGAATAATTAAGATATGTTTCAGGAAAGAGTTGCTTGTAAGCCCAAGTCCAACTGGATTGTTACCAATGGCTTTTTGTTGGTGCTGGCCCTGTGCCATATGTATATATTGATCCAATTTTTTGCCATAAGATGCAAGGTCAAAGAAATGTGTTTGTTGTGTGATCTGGTCAGTGGGTACTGTGATCTGAGATGATCCAGTGGCCTGTGACAGCCACTTAGGATGGCTACATCCTCCTGCCATAGATGTAACCAGTCTGACTAAGGCTGCGATGGTCAAGGGCTGTTCACCCAACCAATCCTACAGTGGAAAATAATGTTTTTGAAAAAGCAGCTAACTAAAACAAACGCTTAATCCAAATTCATTATACACTCTAAATATACTTAAACTGAATACTTAAATACACACAGGGTTATTGCACGACCTGTGAGCTGTGGGTCCTGCACGGAGGGGTTCTTTGAGTGCAGGACACAGGCTGCAAGCCTTGCTTAGGTGCAAGGTGCTAGAGATATCCCCAGGCCAAAATCAGCTCAATACAAATCAGAACAGAGTTAGAGAAACACCAGTTGCACTTCAAAACGGAAAAGAAAAAGGCCAGGCTGCTGTGAAAGGCTGTTTTTATGCTGGAAATAAAAAAAAAATGTGTAACAAGTATGTAAAAATTATGTAACAAAATCTCCTCTTCTCTGGTTTTCTTCAGCTAAAGCAGTCTGGGTGAAATAAGCCTGCTGATACCTAGAGCCTTCCCTCCATAGGAGCTGGAGCACTTGTGCACACTTACAAAGCTGATTGCGGTTTTCATGATTCCCTTTTTTCTTTTTTTTTTTTTTCAATATTCCTTATATTTACAGTGGGGAATGCCTCCAGAATCAATAATATTTCTGAAAGTGGAATCAATTTTTTAAGTGCGGGACTGTAACTAAGCGTGTTGCCATCATGCTGAACTCAGCTGGTGAACACGATTCTCTGAGCTGGCTCCTCAATCCCAGTGGATATTCTGTAAGGCAGGGCAAAACTGCTCCATCTTTCTATATTTAAGCTTCCAGATGAAGAATGAACTTTCTCACACACAAAGACCATCTATTTCTGCTATACTATGTAGAGGATTAACATATAGTGCCTCCCAGCACTAGTCAGTGCCTTCCAAAGCTTCAGATTGTTTTGTAGACACCAAGGAGAAGGAGTTTTAAGGATGGAGGTTAAAGAAACTATTTTATGGAGCTTCTGCAGAAATCTCCCAAGTCTGGGGACAACATAGGAGAAAGAAGAAAGATACTTTGACCAAAAAATAAAAGTAGCAGCTGGATGAAAATGAGAATCAACCACATTAAAACTGAATCGAGATATGGAGGGTGCGAGAGGATGAGTACCTGAGAGCTTAAGTGGAGGAAGCACAGGAGCAAAAGGAAGGCACAAAGAGGAAGTGGTAAAGGAGCAAAAAGGAGCAAAAACGAAGTGGTAAAGACCCTTCGGTCTCGTGTGACTGATACGTTTTATAGGACACAGCAGTGTCTTTCTTCCTGTGTGATATTGCTAAAGCACCAAGGGATGAGCATCAGAGAGGTGCTTTTGCCTATTATTCCTTCCTTAAAATAAGAATCAATGGCACCGTCTAAAGGTTAACTGAGAAATCAGAAAGTTCACATATATTCTATGTATCCTACAAGAAGAAATACCCCAAAACTTTTTAAATTCTTTTATTTTTAAACAAAATCTGATGACTTTTTTCTCAGAATTTTCTCAGTGCAAAGTACTGTGTGATATACAGAAAAAAATACATATAATGTGCCTGCTTTGGTGCAAAAGCTTTAGCTTTTTTGGCTTGCACTTATAAAAGCTATTACATATTTTGTTTAATATAAAGGATAGCAAAACGACAAGTTAAGCGTTAACAGATTACTCATAATTTCCTTTGTACCAAAAAAATAATCACCTTCCCGCTGGCCACCACATATCTTCCATTCTCCATAATAAGGCCTTGTTATCCTTGCTCCTGCTGCTTTTAACAGGATCCCTTCTATCCAGATTTCTTTCCTTTTCAGACCAGTTCAGGAATTTCTTCTCTATGACACCTCCCTTCCCTCATTTCGTATGATTACCCAAATCAGTCTCATAGCTTCCAGTCTAGTATGTAAACATCTTCCCATTAGTAGTTCGGCAGGGATACATTTTGTAGAACTATGTGGTGCTGTTTGATAAGATAGCAGGAAAGAAGCTATTTTCTGATTTAAAGATAGTGTATCTCTCTTGACAGTTTGTGTGGCAGTTTAAAAAGTTCTAAAAACATTTGGATTCCCATTAGAACTCTGATGGCAGAGTACAGATAAAACATGTCAAATTTTATCAATGTGCAAAAATTTCTTCAGTTCTCGTGATGTAAATTAGGCCCTATTATATCAAGCATTAATTCTTTCAGAATACCAAAAGCCGCAGAAGTGAAGGGATCCAGATAGTGGAAGACACTCTATTAAGAGAGACATAGGCAAACTCTGGGCATTTTGACTGTGCAGTTCTCATTTGGAAAGGTTTTGTCCAAGAAAGGGTTGGCAAGAGCAGCATGATCTCACTGCTCTTGGCATGATGGCCACTTTGCAGGGATTTGCTGGTGAAGGATAAGCTTTCAGCTGTAAAAACTGACAAGGTTTACAGTTATAAATTGATTCGCCACTATTCTGAGTATTTGACCACCAAGCACGCTGTCTAGTTTAGGCCTTCATGTGAGGCCTTCTTGGAGCGTTTTCATGACGGCACCGATGGCAGTAATGCTACAGCATGGTAGAGTTGACACCTGCAAGGGGCATTTGGGGTGAAAGTCCAGTCTTCTTTTAAATAATTATATCTCAAGAGGAGTGTGAAATTCTTTTCAAAGGACATATGGATGTGGTGACCACATCTCATCCAGGGTAATATGGTCACATAGCTCACTAGGTGCAGTACTTTTGGGAAGCCTGTAATCGTGCTCAGTCCCCTCCATTGTCTGGTGACTTTATGTCATTAAGGATTTATTTGTGTTGCCCTTAGGCAGTGTGTTACCACACAACACCAACACAAATATAGACAGGTGGACCAAATCTGCCCTGGGCTCAGGATAAAAACAGAGAATAAGCCCATCCTACCCTCCATGGTGCCAATTTACAACTATGAGATATTTAGCAGAAATCTCAGCTTTTGACTGGTAAAAGCTCCCTGAGTGCTCCTTGTTCCCCAGGTGAAGTTTTACTTATCTCCTGCTAAGAAAAATCAGAAGCTGAAGGTTTGTTGTCTTTAAACCAGACATTGTTTATTCAAAAGAAAGAGATAGAAGATACTGACAAAGCCAAGGAATAAAACTAAAGACTGACCAGAATCTTCCTAAAAATATCTGAGCATCCTTGTGGAATAGTGGTGGCAGTAACTTTCCATGGCTCTAGCTCTCTCCTCCATATCAGGACTTTCTGACAGGTTGCACAAAAGAGAGGCTTCATTTCCCAAAATATTTGGTACTTTTTTCCAATAAGAGGTTGTGGCGATTCCACTTCAGGTCTCTCAGGGGAAGCAGCTCTGAACTGTTCTCGTCTCAGCCACGGAAGTGGACGTGGCTTGAGAACTGCTTTAACTCAGCACATCTCCCAGGTACTCTGCCCCACCACCCAGCTGTGTCCCCATGATGGAGCAGACCTGGGGTCTGCTTGGATCTCCCACAGGCTCCCTCTGCACACAGCTTCCTAGGACAACTTCCTAGGACTCACTACCTGGCTTCTGCCAGCAAAACATGAGAAGCGAATCCGTCTGAAGGGCCTGGGGCTTCCTTGGGAATATCTGTTAAAAACTGTTCCACTGAATCTGCATCCTGCAAGACGTAATCTTTATTTTCATGTAGAACTCCCAGTTTCAGAAGAGATGACAGACTTGGATTTAAAATCTACAAAGGCTTTTTAAAGTTCTACCATTTCCTTCTTTCTTTCTTGTATCTTTTGGCTGAAGTGTGGAGAAATCGTTATCATTTGCCCTTGGAATTCAATGCTTCTCTCTTCCCAGGCTGCCTGAAGGACCTTCTCCTTATCTCTCATTTCCACTAGAGTCACAAGCCTTGTGTTCTTGGAAGGAGTACCCTTGGGTTGGTTTTGGGTGAGTATTTTATAGCATCAATCAATACAGGAAACAGCCTCTTGTTATAGCAACTCCAGAATAGTAGACTGTCATTTTTCTAGGAAATCCACTAGATCTTTACTGTCAGTTCCAGCAGGAGCTATTGAGATTTATTCATATTGAGAGTCTGGTTCAAATACTAGTTTTTTGTTTTGTTTTGTTTTGAGACAGAGTTTCAGCTCTTTGAATGTGGATTATGTGGCATGTTGTAATAGATCTTTATTTAGCCTGCATGCAAAAGTGTTTGTGTGTATGACCCATTGATCTATGCAGTCAATCTGATTTCCCTCCACATCAACACAAAGCAGGAGTATTTACTAACTTTGCTAGCAGCCAAACACTATACAAAAGACAAATCCAAGGTCTGCATTAGTAATCAGCATATAAATATGTGATATTACTATTCTGTTCTCATTCTTTTCCGCTCCCTTATGTTGGAAATCAATGAGTCATTGCAGAGGTGTGGGGCTGGGTGTGTGGGAGAAGAAAGACCTGGCACAGAAGACATCTTATGATATGTCATTTAATGGAATCGATTCAATCCTCAGAGGTGCTTTTATGGTCCAGAGTAAAAGCCCATAGCTGTAACGGCTTAGCAATATGTGGAGTTGTAAATCATTTACTTTATTGAGGGGCAACCTCAGTAAATAGATACAGAACCACAGGAGAACTAAATTCTGCTTTTGCCACCAACACTGACCTGCGCTGGGACTTTGAGCAAATCACCCCAGCTGTCAGTGCCTCTCTGTGCCCTCCTAGTTTGTGTAGTTGGGCTGGAGAACGAGGTAACGCTCGTCAGTACAGAACGTAGTACAAAGAGGTTTCAATCTCTAGAGACCGCTTAAGGCAAAATTATTATTATTATTAATCACAAATTCCAAGAAAGGCACACAGCTTGTGTAATAGGCTGCAGTGGCTGTTGAATATTAAGGAACATGCACTGTTTTCCACTATTATGTGGGATGGGAAATGCTCTGTACCGGACAGCTTTGCCCACAAGTTTGCCTCTTCAAAAGGGTGCAGCCAGGGGAGCACCAGGGGAGCACCAGGGGGGGCAGACAAAATTCATTGCCCCTCCTTTAGGACTCTCTTTTTACAGAGGTGGAAATCAGGGAGGGTGTTAGAGCAGCCCTTCTGCTCTCCTTATAATCCCTTAAATCCCCCTGATATGTAGCAGAGTAGCCAGCTGGGCCACAGGCAGGGTACCAAAAGCAGAGATGCAGAGGGGAGGGGACAGAACCGAAAAGGACGAGAAAACCTCACAGCAAAGTGAATGGCAGCGTGGCTGAGGGCTGTGAGGATAAGGAAAAATGATGTAAGGGCAGAGCAAGGGCAGACACCTAATGACAAGTGCTTTTCTAGGAGGCTTTAATCACACAAGTAGACAGTCTCCATAGAATGCTGTATCCTTCCACTCCTGACCACAGTGCCATTATATTTATTAACATCTTCAGGTTCTACTTAGTTATACTTATTATTTGTCTCCTGTTGTTCTCTTTTTGTCTTCCTTTCATTTCATTTCTTTTCCTTTCTTTTTTGCTTTCTGATGTTTTCTTTTTCCTTTTTAAGTCTATTAATTGGCTGAGTTAGCAAAGATTTTGTGAAAGGTTTATATAAAAATAAGGATTCCTTCACTGGATAGGTGCCTGATGAGATGAAATTGCCTGTTGGCACATTCTGTATGTATTATGGGAGTGACATAGTCCAAGTTCAAGACCTTGCTGTGTTTGCTGAAGAGATATAGAGCAAAGTCCAGTCCTATGAACCTCAAGTGCTCGTGCTGGATTAAGTTAAAACAAGCAATAGATCAAAAAAAAAAATGAGAGAGAAGGATTGGGTATGACGGATTTCTTCATCCACATCATTGGCCTGGAATACACCCTGAGACATCCATCCTTCTGCACATAGACATGCAGTGTTGCACCTGACCCAGGGCTTGGTGGAAATACCTGTACTACAAATTCCCATCAGAAAATCCATCCCTGCTCCAGGGGAACCTCCCTTCCAGCAGTTCAGGTGCCTCCCTCCAGCAGTGACTACTTTCTGCCATAACTTATTTCTCCAGTTTTAGCACCTTGCTGCAGGCAAGATCTTCATTGGAATCAGTGTAGCTCCACTGACTGTAGTGAAATCATGCCAGGGTAATACAATTTAGAAAGTGTTAAAATTTTCTTGAAACTAGCTGAAATGGAAGCCATTAGGAAACTTTATCAAGTTTCTACTTGAGCTACTGTCTCAAGATTGTAAAGTGATTAGAATTGAAAAGTAATTATTTGAAATAAATAGCAAGAATCATGTATATGACAAATTTCACATCTCTGCATTTAAAAAGTAACTAGAAATGATTCACAGATTTCTCCAAAAACACTTATTAAGGGGAGCAAGTAGAAATTTTATGAATAATTTCATTCTCAAATTGTACATCTTCAGGACATATTAAGAATTTGGTATTTGCAGTATGAGATATTTATTTTTGTTTTGACTGAACACACAGATCAGTGATGGATTACTGCTCATTAGTATGAATTTTATGTTGTTGCACATAAGATTTACTATCCCATAAATAATATTAGCAAACTCATTTGTTAGCATTGCCTGACAAAAAGAAAATGAAAAAAAACACAAGCACAGCAGAATATAATGTATTTAAAACCTGGATATTCACAGAATTTGATCTTTTCAAAATCTCATTGTATAAGGCCAGTTGTAGTGAATGTATGCCACAAAGTACTTAAATCTTTAAGGACAAATTGTGAATTGATGTTCCTTTGCATCTTTATAAATAGTCTCACAGGGAACTGACAGTGTATGGTGATGAGTCTCAGTGATGGTAACAGCTGGGGGAGCAGCACAGACAAAAAGCTCAGCAGAAGGTGGAATTTGGGCACACGAAGGGAAAACAATAAAGTCGATTCAGTCTGTAAATATGTAGCATTCAAAAGTAAAAAAAAAAGCAATAGTTAGAGCCACTAAGGTGCACTTTTTTTCCACCCATGCCTCACAGCTATGCCAAGCTCTACCCTTGCAGGAATTAGTAACAACTTTCCGGGAACTTTTCCAGGCTGAAGCAGCTCAGGGCAACAGGAGACAGATCCTGACTAGGGTCTCTCAGCGTGACCTGAGGTCCTTGGAGGCTGCAGGGCTCTGTAGCTCTCCAGAGGCGGCTGCTCGGATGCTCCACAGAGTATTTTGTGTCTCAGAGTCATCCTGAGTCAATTTGCTTCATTTAGAGCCTGTTGTGCTTCTCCTTGAAACAACCTCTCCTGAGGCCGAAGTCTGCATTTGCTCTCATTTTAAGGTATTTTTTGTTGGCAGTGGCTGTATGGTACAGCATTACTCCAGTGTTGTATAAAAGTAGTATGGGCTTCTTCAAAGCAGATGGCTTCTGCTAAGTGATTTTAAATTTTCCTGGGAATCAGCCTCCCAGAGCTTCTTGCAAAGGTATAGCCAGGATAGAGGACATATATTGCTAGTTTCTAGTTTCTGTCTCTATGAAACTATAGAACTACATAGAGAAAAATCTTTTTGTGGTCTTATGATTTTTGTTTTCTTGTTTTGTTTAGGCTGAAGGAATCTGTCAGATATTGACTTTAAGGTTTAATACTTCTGTCTCGTGTTCTTTAAATTACAAGTGCAATAAAGCACCAGGAAGTTTAGTGCAACAATTTTACAACATTACGTGTGGATGTTTGTGAAACCAGTGACTGTGCTCTCTGCTTACTTTTGGGGCTTATGTTGCTCTTCATTCCTTGGTGCTGCAGATTCTCTCTTTGGCTAGGTTATTTTTACTGAAAGATGAGGAAAAGAAAAAAAGAAAAAGCGCAAAGCCCCAGCTTGCAAAGTATTTGCAGTTGCAGCTGAGAAATGAGTCATCCCATAATGGAAACTTCCCAGTAACGCTGCAGGATTGGTGTGCCTAAGTTATAGTCATAGGCTGCAGGAGAATGGAAAGAATAATTGTAAGTAGATTCTGTTGGGAAAATTTTGTAAAACTGTCAAGGAAAAGTGAAAGACCTAGTAAGAGGGAGGGAGTTGTTCACAAAACCAAAAAGAGAGGAGGTGGAAATGTCCTGCAGAAACTACGTCCTGTTAGACTGAGCTGATATTTCAAATTCACAAAACCAAAAAGAGAGGAGGTGGAAACTATGCAGAAGTTATGTCCTGTTAGACTGAGCTGATATTTCGAATTCCTCTGAGATGAGGCTGTTTGACTAGGCCACTGTTGATAAATAAAACATCCATAAACTAGGTCAAGATTAGAGCTATGAGACACTCACAGAACTGAATGATGAGCAGCTCTCTTATGGTGTTGAATAAATATACCAAAACTCATAAGGTGAGACTATTAAAAACTGTTCATTATTGAACCTTAAAATCCCAGGAGAAAAATGAGGACCATAAGGAAGAAATCTCTGGAATAAATCCCTGAGAAGATTAAGCGTCTGAAACACTGCTGCTCAAGTTTGGGTGAAGCTCTTCAGTTTCAAGAGCTTGAACTTGGAATAATTTTAATATGCATTTAGGAATTATCAGAGATCTGCTCAGTAAATTCAGCCTATACCATAGGAACAAAATTGGAAAATGAAATGGAAAATCATTAAACAAATATGTTTTGCTTAGTATGTCACCAGTTGAAATACATGAACCAGTCACTGTTACACAGCAGTGTCAGGAATGACTTGGCAAAACTATTGGGAACAAGGTCTCTACCAGGCAGCCTGTGATGGAGAAAGCAGATGTCAGCCCCCCATGCATTTGTACAAGAGCCTACGTGAGGCCACGCTTTTAGTTTCTCTTGCATTTCCCTGACATCTTCCAAAGTGTTGTTTTGCGGGGTCAGCACATATTTCACACCCTTAGGCCCCATGGCTGGGAACTGTGATGATACCTTGAAATTTCTTTCCAAGACAGTGGTAACAAATAGAGTAACCTCATGCTGCTTTGAAAGACATGACAAATGGGGACTGTTGGCTGGGATTAAACTTCTTTGAGGTCCAGGTCTAGACCCAATCAGACCTTCTTGTCAGAGCAATTCAATATTACTGCAGGGTTATTACTATTTCATTTCTCATTCTACAATCTGTGTCTCTGGTAGGTCTTGATCTGGAGGTCAGCAATTTTTGCTGAGACTGATGGTGATGATGCAGGATATGCTCTGTTACCTGATGTGACAGTATCTACTTCCAACTTGTACTTCAGAAGAACCGCTCCAGCACCTTAGATTGTTCCAACAGGAGTACTAGTCACTTATCTGAATACTTAAATATGTCATAAATGAAGAAAGTGAAGTATGAGACACGTGGGATCCTGAGATCACATACCCTGGAAACACACTTTGAATTTGTCCAGACAAAGGCAAGCTGTGTGAAAGAGAAAACATAGTTTCCTATCAGTTTGATTCCTCAAGAACACATTCTAGCATTTATCTGTTCAAACACTGCTGAATATGGATGCACGTATTTGGCATTAGTAAAGGAGACATGAGATAAACTCTGCTTGCAAATTGTCAGCTGATTTCCTATGCTATATTCTTCAGCAATTCATCTCATTCTGCAGTTCCTTTCGTTCCTTTCGTTCCTTTCGCTGCATTTTTGCTTGAACAGTGAACTTTGCGGAGCAGGATCTCTCTCTCGCTATGTACTGAGTGAGAAATCCTGGAGTAATATAAATTATCCATGACAGCGAACTTAGTAATGTGCTGAAATAATTTACTTGATCAAGGACAGAATGCTGGTTTCAACCATACTCATGAGACTTCTAGATCTCTCCTGATTTAGATGGGGCTGAGTTCATCAATAAGCATTCTCATAGTCTCCATTTTACTTCAGTTTTATTTTTAAAGCTGCAAACTTCTGTCAACTGTAACAAGCATTTTACTGCATTTTACAATTTGTGATCATGGAGTACTTGTTCAACAGTAGATTTTAACATATCTTTCCAAAAAAAAAAAAAAACTTAGGAAAGTGACTGTAATAGATTTAACTCCTTTATTTTTCCCCAAACAAGACCAACAATATTTTGTGCTGCAAACACGGGACAACTGCAGTTAATAAAATGAACATATATTGTTTATATTCCACTAGAGGCTGCTGTTTAGTAAGCATTGAAAATCTCCTCATGTCTTCTGCCAAGCTGCTGAATGGATCGGGAGAGAAGGGGCAAAATCTTGATGCAATAAACAAACCTCTTTTTAAAAATAATACTTGTAGGGATGCATCTTCTTCTCCTACATACTTTCTTTTTGAATACGTAGTTAGTCTGCACTCAGATTTTCCTTTCTGTTACAGTTAAAATCACATGGACAGCATTTATGCACTATGAATCCAGAAAATCAAAAATCAAACTCTAGCATGTTTTATTTTTATAACAAGATTTCATTCATTATAGGAAAGAAAGCTATTGTATGTTTGTAAATCTATGAAACGGATCTCACAAGTCTAGTTATTTATGCTACTTGGTATTTTTATGAAGCTATTATAGTATTAAGGATAGAATAAGTAGAAGGAACCCTCCCAGCAAAATTATGCACACAACACAGGTCTTGCATCCTGATTATTACTTTTCTTTTCCGTTAGTGAGTCATATTACATGCGTGCAGTTGTGTTTATTTATATTTGCACATACTTCTCTAAGGGACACTTCTTCCTGAGATGTTTCATATAGAACCAAGCAAACGACTTCCCTAGGTTTGTGCACACAGGAACCCAGCTAAACATCCTTGCATGCATGATCTGCATGTGTCTAATGACTTTAAAAAAATCAGTAATTTTTCTCTAATATATGAACATAAGCAGGTCTATATTGATATTGTCACGGAATTTGATTTTCAAATTCAAAATTACATAAGCGTCATTTTTTCTAGGGTAATTTGACTGCTCCAGTGAATTCTAGGCAAAAGGTGCATGTTAACACACATTTTTTAACAGTGCTCAGTACTTACATCTTCTAGAAAGAAAGCCCAGTTTTCTCTTCTGGTTCATAAATTTCTTTTGTGAAATGGAATACAGAATTTTTCCATTACTCCTAAGAATTTTCCTTTGTGTCCTTGTGATGACACAAACCTCTTCAGTAGATAAAAATGTGGGTGAGGATCTAGGCATAATGACCACAAAATCTGTAGGGAAGGATGACATACAAGCTATTTAGTGCAACTTTTGAGCCACACTTTTGTTGTGTTGATCCCGTTGCTTCTTCCAGGGGTCAGATTGTGACCGTGATGCTGTTTGCAGACTGTGCTACACCCTGCTGATGATTAGGGAAACCCAAGCTATTTAGTGCAACTTTTGAGCCATGCTTTTGTTGTGTTTGCAGATTGCATTACATCCTGCTGATGATTAGGGAAACTTGTTACTTTTAAAATTATCCCTGTCTCAGTTTGCTGAAGACCTCTGTCTAGAATTTCACTATTGTGGTTTTAAGATAGCTTGAATTTTATAGTTTTTGCTTATAGTATCTGTATGCTGGATAGTATCCTCAGTCCTTTGGTCCTGCTCCTATTTATTTGTATCTTTTTCTGTTTACATATTCATATTAAGAATAAAAAAAATATTAAAAGCCATTTAAAATAATTCCAGTACTTTGCTCATACATCTACTATATTCGTTGTCTACTACAGTAGCCTAGTTTCTTAGTAAGGGAGATCAAAGTTCTGAACACTGGCATTTGTTCTTGGTAGTCCATAACTTACTTGACCTCTGCAGCTTATATAATTAAGCTCTGCATGTCCTTTCCAATATCTGTCACCATTTATCTCATTGACCATACCGGTTTCTAGAGGGAGATAGATGGCATACAGACCTTGGTCTGTGTTTCGCTCTACATTCACTCAAACTGACGGGGACTGCTCTCTTATCTCTTTCCAGGTTACAAATACTACTGAGCTATTTTCTCACTTTATTTTTTCTTCTTTCCCTTATAAATGTTATGACTCTAACTTACCTCTTATTTGTATACAGTACTTAAATGACTTTTGAAGCTAATACAGAAAATGAAATGAATTTGTTAAAGATACTCATCATTATGGGCACAGTAGCTTCAAGGGAGCAGAAATAGTAATGCACTCTTCTGAAGATGTCTTGCTCCTCATAGTAGGCAATGAAGGGAAAATCAAGACCCCTACCTTGTAGTTCACTGATGTTGGTTTGGTCACTTTCTCCAGGCTCAAGGATCCTTCTGGAAATGTTATCCCAGGAAAGCGTGGGAGTGTGATAGGAAAGAAGTTGCTGTGCATGATTTCATCGGCCTCTAAACTGCTAACTCCAGAGTATATTTCTGGGATAAGGAATAGTTGTTGTGGATTGAATAAAATATGTTATTTCAGGTTTCATATTTCACTTGAAGGAAATTTTAAGAAATGCTCTCATTTCTGTTCTAATGGGAAATCAGTTTGTTTAGAAAATGTCAAATTAAATACAAGTAAAACCTGAGTGAAAAGGGAAATTTAAGATGAAATGAGAAAAAAAAAACTCAAAGATAATTTCTCCCTGCCCTGAAAGTACCAAATTGCTTCCATTAAACTTTGTTCCCCAACTTTCTAAAAGGGCGAGGAAATTTCCCTCAAACACATGTGTTTGTTTTGCTTAAATCAGCTCATTCCAGCTGCTTTGGTTGCAGCTGTGTGTCCCATGGCATGGTTAAATCGAGGAGAGGGGAGATGGCAGGTGGGGAAA
>NW_010578549.1:42063-85311 GCF_000705375.1 Tinamus guttatus | reverse complement strand
AGCCTGAATTTTCCAAATATTTGATTTTGTAGAGAAGTTCTTGATTTCTCAGAATTCAGATGTCTCAGAAATACTTAGTTCATTAAATTTTGTGATTAAGAAAGCACCTCATCACCATCAGGAGTCTTATTGAAGGTTAAAAGTATGATAAATTCTTTGTTGTGTTCCATACTTCCAAAGCCTTTCCATTCTTCATGTGGTGCAACAACAATTTGCACCTTGCTCCATTTTTAAGCACCCACTGTTTTCTCAGATCTTTAATCTGTCTAAAGTTTCTTGTCTCTTCAAAGACCGTTGTTCTGATAGCTTCCATCCTGTTTCCAGAGTCTAGGCTGTGGGGAACAACTCTCATTTGCTCAATGGGGATGTTTCTTTTGCAACTTCTACTGTGGTTTGTGTGTACACTGAAATGAAGTGAAAGAATAATGCGGCAGGAAAGGTGAGAAGGAATTCCTCCTTCATGGTAAAAGCTGCAGTTCCTTTCTATGGTAGAACAGCATGGACCAGCTGCTGAGATGTTTGACAGCATACTTTTCAAAAATGTTTGTTTGAGCTTCAGATCAGCTTTATCTTCTGACATTGCTGCTTTTATTTTTATGGAAGTTGGACTGAAATGTTTTCGAAGGGTACAGGTTAACACCAGCTTTAGGTACTGTTCCTGCTGTGCAGAGTTTCAGAACTAAATGGTCAATTCTCTCTCCTTCAAACTAATTCTGACAGGTTGAAAGCATAAGAAATGTTGGTAGCATAGCTTTATAAAACCTAGGTTTATAGGTTTATCATAGGTTTAACATGCTTCAAAACCTGTATTTGATGTTCAGCTATGAATAGATTGATTCAATTGCTGGGAACTGTGTTAACATTTCATCAAGGCTAAGGTCATTTGTGTGCTTGTAGATGAAATACAAGTATGTTGTACAAAATGTTAGCCAAAACTTAATTACTTGACTATTAAGTAATTCCAGCAGCTCTAAGAGACTAGTGCTGAAAATATTAAATAATCCATACAGTCATGTAAAAGTACAGTTGGAAGAAAAATACCTCGCTGTTCTGCAGCAGAAGCAAAGTTACTCCAACAAAAGCATCTGAAAAGTCTTAATTTACACATTCAAAGGCATATGGTATGTTTACCAGGAGTTGAAAGCCTCTTTTTTTTTTTTTTTGGACTAGAGATGCAAGTACTGATTCATAATATTATTTCCATTATTCTGCTAAGATGTCATCTGATCAAAAGGAATAAGGATGTTAAGGGGAAAAAATAGACAATTCCAGAAAGGAATCTAATAAATAATCGGAGCTAGTTAAAACATTGAAGCAAAGCACACCTTGTAGGTGCAGGTTGAGCATAAAACTTTTTTCTTTATCAGAATGTGATCATGAGGGCATGTTTCCAATATTTCAATACAGTTCTAAATCACATCAGCAAAAGTAATTTTTTCAAAAATGTAAGATGACCAGTACTTGAAAGAAACAGTCATCTTGCATACTAAATTTAATAAATTATTATAAAAGAAACCCCATAAACAGAACTCCCAAACCCTCATTTCTAGACGTAATTTGGTTTCCTTCTTCCCTCACGTGTGTGGTCTTCGTGTGTGCGTGTGTGTGTTTGCCCTTTTGGGTTTTGTAGAGTTCTTGAATCACATCTTTTATTTGTGTTTTTCCATATCCAGGAATCACTTTCACTAATCACTTTTCCTAATCACTTTTCTGCAGCCATTTAGTGCTTGATATCTGTGTGCAAGAAATGAATCGTTCCAATCTCATCTGTGATCAGATTTATAGAAATACGGTAATATTTAATTTTCTTGCTGTGGAATATGTCAGCTTTCTTATGTTGTTTTGCCCTGTTGTGACTGCAATGCCCCCTCTCCCCCCCACCCCCCGAGTAAGAACTTTTTAGGGCTGAAACATAAGTTTTTCTACATTTCATAAGTGTTATGTATCCTTGAAAGATGTATTAAAAATAATAACCACACTTCTGTTTTGAAAAACTTCATAAAACATCTCAACTTCTGCCAAGAAAAAACATGCCTGTTATTTTCTGTACACCATGTCATTCCTTCCCAAATCAGGGGATAAGGCTGCATTGTGGTCACTTGGATTGCTGTATAAGGTTAGATCACTGTAGGGTTTTTGAACAAAGAAACCACAGTGAGATGGCTTTAAAAGTGAATCAGTCTTCTTTTATTGTTGCTTCTGTGTAGAAGAGCCGAGACTGAGTGTGCAAATCAGGGACTGATCTTCAGATCAGAATTTCAGCTGAGATTCCTTGCAGCCAAATTCTCATCTGTGAGGCTGTAATATTTGAATTTTTTTTTCACAACAGTCATGTTTTACTGTAGAAGCAAATAAAATGGTGATTTTCTATAACTTGCTATAGCAACCTGTTTCTTGTGTCTGGTCCACGGAGAAATTCCATCTCTTTCTAAGAGCCATTGTGGTATCTATCATTCCTAACCCATGATGGCCAGTTGCTAGTTTAAAACGGCTCGTATCGATTATTGTTGCAGCATACCAGCTTTATGTTTTTTTTCTCTCATTTATGATTTCTCCATTTCTTCCTTTTAAATGAGTAAAATGATGGATGTATCATTAATTTTTATTCTGAAGGCTGTAGTATAATTTTAGGGGGAGAGTAGGAGAGGATAAATGTATTTGGAACAAGTCAAAGTTACAAAAATTCCTGTGCTTTTCCGGTGTCTAGTTTGAAATGCCTTGCAGACATGGCTATCTGAAAGTGAAGTTCAATAAATTTCAAAAACTGTAGTGTAACTGGTGTTTTTCAGAAAAAAAGAGCAACTACTTCTAAGTCAAATTACTTCAAAAGTTCATTTTGTTATTACTGGGACTTGGAGAGTATGCAAAAAAGCACAATTTCTTATGTTTTCCTTTTGTACATGAGTTCTTGACATAACTGTATTAACTAGTGGTATTTCAGTGTCTTTTTGCATGGCTTAATGAGTTCCATAGTGTTTTAAGAAAGTATTAGCCCATCATTTGGAAGACAAGCTAAGATAGGCCGTGAAGCAACACTTAATGCCAGTCACCACATTTCTGTTAAATGGTTGAAATAAATTGAAATCTATTTGTGGTCAGACATATTGAAGTGGAAATGAAGTGTAATAACCTAAGTGACAGCTGCTATTTTTAAGGAATTTCAAATCCGACTGGAGTCGATTGGACTGTAGAAAGGAGAATCAGTTCGGCACTTGTTGGCAGCAGCCAGATCAGTGCTGTTCTGGGATCATGAAATTTGTCAGGTGCTGAGCAGCCACCATCAGGCACAAGGAGGAAAAAAATTGAGCCAAAAATTAAAGTTATAGTAAATATGCTCAAAATGTTTAATAAACTAGTTAAAGGTTCAAGTTCCTTTTTTTCAGAAAGGTATTTGTTTTAGATGGATATATGTGGAGAGGATTTACTTATAAACAGTTAGAATGTGTATGGAGGAACACTGGTAGAAAAGCTTTAAACTTATGAAATTGTATATAGATTGAAGGAATTTTAAGAGGCCTCCAGCTGTCTTAAAATCGTGTGTATATCTGGAGGTTTTTCTACTGCGAGTGAACGCTTGTGGAGAAAATGCACTTTTCCATACAGCTTCACAAAGAAGTCTGAATAGAGCAGTAAATGTTTTACTTTCAACATGGTTCTTCCAGCTATGAGAAAAACTAAAGAGAAAAATATATTAAAGAATTGAAGAGTATGTGAAAAATCTGGAGCCACTTGCTTTGACTCCATCTGTGTAGATCAAATGTATGGTTTAAGTAATGGAAGGTGCATTTTCCTAACTATACTAGCATTGTCATGGTCTATACTCTTTAAGTTTCTTTGCTATGGGGGGGGGGGAAGGGTAAGGGTTTCATATGTCCAGTGTGGCAACATCATACTGTGATACTCTCCTTGTTGTAAAAGCAAATAGCAAAGTGTTTAGGTGAATCTGTGTCTCAGTAAAACATCAAAATTGCTTCGGCAGGAGTAGAGAGGTTGCTATTTGATAACTTTATATAAAATTTGATCTCCTGGAAAAAAAAAAAATGTTCTGTTCACCAGCGGGCATCCATCACAGAATCATAGTCTCACATGGAGAGTGGAAGTTTTGAGCATTAGGGGAGAAAGGAGAGCTCACGGTGGACAGTGAGTATTGAGGTTATTGCTGGTGACAGAAATGTATGGGAAAGCAGGCCTCCTGAATCTTCTTTCCAGCAGGCAAGATAACTTGGTTTATTGTGGCAAGAGCTGCTTGGAGATTTACAAATTTACTTCTAAGCATCAACTTTCTCAAAGATATTTTTCAGTGTGCTGCTTGCTCCCTACTGCAGCTGGTCCTTCCAAATTATAAAGAAGCAAACAGCTGTTGCTACAGGATAGTTTTTTAGATGAACACACTGCTGCAAGTTAAACTGCTTGAATTTCTAAGTAGTTGGTTGTGTTCTCCCTAACACAAAGCTTTCACAGTTTCCTTATAAACTTCTAAATAGAGGTTTACTGAATATTCTTTTATAAAAAGTGAATAGTTTGCTATCTGCTCATAGAAAATATAATTAGCTGATAAAGTGGCTATTTTTAGGTATAGAATCTCATGTCTTCTCTTAAAATCTCTTGAAAAGCTAAAGAGAATAGCAGAAAAGCTGACTGCAAACAAGATAGAGATAAGATAAACATATTGCGCATACATGTGAAGTACCTAAGCCAATGTAATTGGGGAGTGTGATCATCTAGTTTGGTTGCTTTCCAGATACTGTGAGGAAAAGGAGTGAAAGAAGCTTCAATCCACTTCAAACTAATATTTTCTCCATTAAAATTAAATTGATTTAGATAATTGAAGCTTATTTTGTCAGAACTGTGACAACTTCTTGGGCTGAAGGATTGTGTATGAAAATTAATAAAGCAACTGTTTGGTCAGACCTTCTTCCAAATTCCACTGCTGGATATTTAGTTATGATGTACTTTCTTGGGTGGACATGTCTTTTACACTGTACTATTAGGAAAACTTGCCTTCTTTACCAGAGTAGTGGTTTTTACTAATGCTCATCTGCTTTCCTGAATGGAGCATATGATTTTAAGTCCTCCACTGTTATTAAGAAATGAGATGTTAATAAAAGTTTGGTATAGTCTTAAATGGTTGTACCTTTACTCTCACTCCATTCTTTTTACCTGAATTCTCTGCTGTTTCTCTGTTGTAGCATCTTAAGAACTTCCTTGTCTTTAAAGATGTGATCAGCAGAAGAGTTTTTGACATGAGCAGATCATAAGCTAAAGCACAAGTTATCATAAGGTGTCTTTTAAATATTTTTCATTTGTCACTCATGACATTAATTTTTGTTTTCAATTTGCCTAACTGGGATTGCTTTTTTTTTTAAGCATAGTAACAAAATCTTGCGAATTACATGTAACATAATACATAATTTTTCAAAACCTTATAAATATGTAGTTGAGTCACAATATTAAAATACTGTACTGCTGGCTACTCAGTTTGTGATTATTTCAGCATCTGAAATAATGAGCTGAAGTAGTCTAAAATAGCTACTACAGGTCTGTATTAATTTTCTATCAAAGTGACTTGCAACTAAGCGTTCCTGTGTCATGGTATGACAGTCTCCCTTAGGTATGTTGATGGGTGGTCTCTTGGTGGGAGTCTCACAGAAATAAAATTGTAAGTCTTAAGTTTCCAGTTGCAGGGAAGATCTTAAAAATGCTTTTTCAGCTGGCTGTGTTTCTCTAACTGCTACTGATGAAATAGATTTGGGTCTCTTCAAACAGTTTAAAAGGGAAAAAAAAACACACATTGTCTAGTCTATATAAAAATCTAGCTGATATTTTCCATGTGAGCCAATGCTAAGAAATGGTTTGCTAAGAGTATGAGTTTGATAAACAGTTGTTCTGAAAGCTGAGTGAGTTGGCTGGCTGTGCTTCGGTGTATCATGAGATGCACAAAAACACTGTGAACTTTATACTTGCTTTTCTTGGTGTCATATTAAATATTGCTCTAGATTAAGTGGTTTAAGCCAGTACAGTAGCCTCAAATAATTTCCCATCTTGCTAAAGGAATGATTTAATATTGATGGAACAAAAATATATTCATAATATTTTTATCATTTGACTTTTTAACTAAATTCTTAAAGTCCTTTTTATTCCTCCACCCCAGGCCCGAGAACACTTGGTATGTTTGGTGCTTGGTGAAAATTGCTCTAAGGTGCACTATTTACTATTAAAGGAAGCGTTCAGGCATTATTCTTCTCTAAGTTATAGGAGTCTCTATATTCTGTCCTTGCTCACAGAATACCAATCAGCTATACTAGCTGTCACACTGGCTATTTTGATTTTTAGGGGTTTGATCTTAAATATGGATGTTTTCACATTGCTAACTAAATATTCTTTTTGTCAGGTTCCACTTTTGTTTCTTCCTAGGATATTCAAGCAAGAATTATTCTTCGTTCTTGACTCAGATTTTTAGGGAGGCAGGATTTTGTGCAGTTGATATGCTTTCAGTTTCTGTAAAATATTAAATAATTGAATTTATGCTAGAATAGCTGATGAAGATATAGTGAAGGCATCTCAGGACTTGCAGTCTAGCAGGTTAATAATCTCTCTCTCCTGCTATTACAGTGTGATTCAGTATGTTCCTGTGAAATAGCAACTGCTAAAGATCTTTTCGAATCGGGATGAGAAACAAACAGCAGGACAAAATATAAGAAATAATTAACAAGTAACAAGCCTATGAGATATAGTGAAACAGCAGTAGCAAGTCTCAAGATTTAAGAATTGGTTTGTAGCTTGGTGAGCCCATCAATCTGTCACTGCTTGTAAAGTCTTTGTTTCTCTTTACCCTGCTATTCTTTTACTTCCTCAGATCTGGATTTATTTCCTAGTAAACTTGATTTCAGATTACTCTGGATTTCAATACATTTTGGTTTAACTAGCATCCAAATGCCATGTTGTCACAAAGGAGGAAGCATTGTGAACATAGAAAGAAATGCATGGGGACTCAGATATCTGTCTTGAACTGTGGTGCTGTTTATCAGTATGTGCAGTTACAACTTGAGTTTAGGCAAGATGCATGTGTAGCCTTTTTTTCCAGGATACCGCAGTGTTTTCTGGGCTCTTACCTTCACTATTGTCTGGGTTCTTACCTGTGAAAAGAAAATCAGTGTGAACAGCAGTGTGGCTCAGCAGTTAGTAAATTTAGTGGACCAAATTACCTTATTTGAGAGTATTTCTTAGGGATTGCTGCGCTGAAAAAGACTGCTTTAAAACCTCAATCTTCTTTTTTTGTTTTTTAGAAAACCTAATTTATTGATTTGTTGCCAGCTTCCTTACCCTTATTATGATGAAATTCATAGCTTATAGTATTCTGTTTTAGTTTCCAACTACTGAATTTACAGAGGGGACAAGAAAGAAATTAGGATCAGTATTATTAACTGAATGTGATTGTTTTTGAAACTTAGTGATGTAATGTTTCCTATGTTCCTTTGTTACCAACAAAACTTCCAGAAATGGGAACTAGTTTCTCACCTAGTCAGAAAGAGCAGTCAAGCTAGCACTATCTGTAGAAGAATGGAAGAAAGTAAGAAGAGGGGATGCAGAGAGAGAGAAGCAATCTTCCCACTCTTGCGAATGAGAATGATAGTCATTTATCAGTTCAGCCAAATTTCAAATACCACTGCAGGCAGTAGAGCTTTGCTTGGGAACTGGTGAAGACATCTGAAACTAGAATTTCTG
The DNA here is from genome assembly GCF_000705375.1 of Tinamus guttatus. The sequence goes on along the minus strand of NW_010578549.1, from coordinate 77,586 downwards.
TGGAAAGGTTGGTATTTATATGTAGAAAGACATATGCTCACTTAAAAGCATTTTTAAGTCCCAAAAGCATTAGGATATGTAGTCTTCTGTTGATACTGACAGTCTTGCGGAAATACTTCAGCAAGAAATCTTCAGCAAATCTGACAGAAGACAGCAAGCCGTTTGTACTCCATTCCCTTTTGCATGTGTCCCTGCAGGATTTTAAGCAAAGTGTTAATGTTTTCAAAGAACAACAGGCTAGACTTGTGGTAGTACATGTTACTTCTGTGCTCTATGCTACAGAGCACAAAAGCTTGAAGTTTACAGAATCACACCTCCTTAAGATCGGAAGGGACCTCTAGAGATCATCTAGTCCAACCCCCCTACTCAGAAAGGGACACCTAGAGCATGTGGCACAGGGTGGCATCCAGGCAGTTTTTGAAGATCTCCAGAGAAGGAGACTCCGCAACCTTTCTGGGCAGCTTGTTCCAGGGCTCTCTCACCCTCACAGGAAAGAAGTTCTTCCTCATACAGAGATTAAACTTCCTATGTTTCCACTTAAACCCATTACCCCTCATCCTGTTGCCAGCCACCACTGAGAAGAGCCTGGCCCCATCCTCCCTCCATTCACCCCTCAGGTATTTGTACATGTTTATCAGCTCTCCTCTCAGCCTTCTCTAGCCTCACAGGCCCAGCTCACTTTTAGTCTTTCCTCATAGGATAGATGCTCCAGGCCCTTAGTCATCTTTGTGGCTCTATGCTGGACCCTCTCTGGAAGTTCCATGTCCCTCTTGTACTGGGGAGTCCAGAACTGCACACAGTACACCAGGTGCAGCCTCACTAGAACTGAGTAGAGGGGGAGGATCACCTCCCTCGATGTGCTGGCAACACTCCTCCTGATGCAGGCCAGGATCCCATTGGCTGCCTTGGCCATGAGGGTGCGTGAGGGCCTCATGGTTAACATGTCAACCAGGACTCCCAAATCCCTCTCTGTGGAGCTGCTTTCCAGCACGTCAACCCTAATCTGTACTGGTGCCTGGGGTTATTCCTCCCTGGCTGCAGGACCCTGCACTTGTTCCTGTTGAAGCTCATGAGATTCCTCTCTGCCCTTTACTTTTATGTTTTATTTATGTTTGTATGTTTGTTTGCTTTTATGTTTCACTGTTTCCTGAATGAGACTTATTTTAAATAAGCAGTGCATTATTCTGGACTTGCTTTAGAGGTAGGATCTGCTTGCTCACCTTTTCAACAGCTGCTACCGTTTTGTACAAAGCTTTTGAGAAGCCTTATATGTGTCTTAAAACTTCAGTTCCCCGGTAAGTGAAAGAAGAGTGCAATTTTCTCATTTGCATCTTTGATTAGAAAGAGCTAATTATGTTTTGCAAGAGAATATATCCTGTTCTGCTTCTAAAGTTTTTTTTATACTTAGATTTACTTACTAAATTAGTAAATGTATACATAATCTTTCAAGTTCCTTATATGGTTAGAAAGGATTTAGTTTAGAATAAATACTGCTTAATATTTATATTTCTTTCACAGTAAAGGTACAGAGCTGAAGTCTACTGTCTTTCCTGTGCTAGCGCTATGGAATAAATTATTTCTCTGGGCTTAAATGGGTAAATGAGACATGTGAGCTTTACTTTGGGGGTTTTCTACCACTTAGCACTTTGTCTTTATAAGAATATTATATCACTGAGATCCTTTGCAAGTGTTGAGAAAGCACTGTGGAAATTTGACATTTGCTTTTACAATTGAGAAATTGATTTAATTTTTAGCGCTGAGTGTTGTAAACAGTTAGTTTCAGGGTGTTGCTTAGATACTTTCTCACCCAGCTGTTTTCAGTAGGGAGATGTTAACTTTTAATAACATGCTTTCAACTCTACTACAATAGTGTGTCTTTGAACATTTATGTGGCTACCAGCAGGGTTATATTTCCTCTTCTGTATTTTTGCATGTAATTAAACTTTTTAACTATATCGAGTACTAATTTAGAGTTTTGGGGAAGAAATAATTAAACTTTTGACTAAAACAAATCTGCAGTTCCACTTCTCTACTTGCAGGACAGAGTTGCTATAAATTTTATTGTCTCATAATTTGCTTGTTGCTTATGTCACCTGCAAACTGATTTCTTAACTGAAGGCTAATGTTAAGATCTTTTATGAAACACTAGGGCAGCATGTTGTGGTATATTTGAGTGCCTATAATTTTGCATCTCGTGTAGGAAGTGATGGAAAATTTTTGTAGTTATTTTACTCTCTTGAGTAAAATTGACATGGAGAAGCTGTGTATGACAACTTAGGCCTATTTTTTTTAAGGTGAAGTCTCCCATGCTTATTGCTATTTGTGGGTGTTTTTTGTTTGTTTTTTATTTTGTTTTGCTTTCCATTGGTCTGGAAAATAAGGAGTTTTGGTTTGTTCTGTTCCAGGTATTGTACTGGAGCATACAGGCAAGAGCTTTCTTGAAGCTCTCTGCTCAGTGTTGAAGACAGCATTGGTCATCCTTGGACATGCTATATGACTGATTTGTGAGGTCAGATTGTTTTTATTTATAGTTAAGTACGAATTTAACTACTCTGCATTTGTAATTATGTACTATCTTTGCCAGTTTGTTTTCCTTTTATTATGTTTGAGCCCTCTATTCTTTTCTGCTCTTCGTGCCTCATTACAAAAGCTAAACAAATACTTGGTCCATTAAAGCACATACTTATTTTTTGCAGTACTAGGTTAATGTTATGTATGTTTCTTCAACAAAGAACAGTACTCTAGAAGTGGAAGTCAAGCCCTATTTATAAAAACTAAACTGAGAAATTTACTCAGTGCCTCTGAAAATGCCCGTGGCACATGAATGTGCCTGTATAGGTAACTGAGGCTGTTAATGGCAGTTAGCATACTGGAGGGGGATGATGCTTCAGCCTCGGCACTGCAGCTTTGTTTAAGGCTGTTTTTTTTACTGCTGAATTTTTGAGGGAAAAGATTTCTTGAGTTGTAGTAGTAGCTGATATCAGATGCCTCCTGAGCTTCATGGGGCCCTTGTAGTGAAGTGTTCTTCATGAGGCCCACGTGAGCACTGACTGGGGTCGGTGTTTTGTATATGGGAAACACGCCTCTAATAGCAGGGGCTTGCATCTGGTGTTCATCTCACTTGAGCCGTCACCAGTGTGGGGAGAGAAGATGAGCTTCTGCAATTGTGACTACTGTATGATAGGATAGGAAGGAGGTGGAGGTTTGGGGAAGGAACTACAGTTCAGTCCTAAAGTATTCAGTAATCCATAACAGTGGCAATATTACTGAAAAACTAACACCCACAGTTTAAACGTAAACAAAAAACCTTGTAGTTGACACTGTAAATCTTATTTTGTGTTGCTGACTTCTCTGCTCCCTTACAGTGGATGATATCTTAGCTGAAGGAGCAGAGAGGCATCTGCTGCATTTGTGCCTTGGCTCACATCCTCCATGCCAAGCTCTGCTTGTTGTTTTGTGTTTTGGGTGAAACAATGGGCACAGTGTTCCCTGGCGGCTGAAGAAGAGATGCAGAGGGTCTGCCAGCTCTGAGCAGCCAACACACAACTCTTTGTTGGCAGTCTTGCTAAAAGCAAGTGTGCCAGGATCATTGATGCTTCATGCTCCTACTTAAGGCTGTTGCGCACCGATGCTATTTAAACAAATTGTTTTTGCTGATTGTTGCTAATGTTATGTATCACAGTAGTTCAGAAGACTTGCATCCTTTTTACGCATCTATACTGCTGCTCCTGAAATTTAATTGTTCTTCTGTTTTTGTCTTTCTGGAGAGCAGTTGCAAGGCTATGAAAACATCTTTTGCTCTTTAGAGTTGTGTGATTCTATATAGGTGCTGTTGGAATTATGAAAAAATATTTTTGACAGTCCAAAGAGCTTAAAATAGTAATGATGAGGATTATGATAGGCATTTCACTGTTGAACAGTAGGTTTTCTTGTATTTTTAATACTGTTTTGCCTTGTTTTTTGGAAGTATAGTACTCTTAACAGAGTGAAAGTAAGCTTTCCTCCAGTCTAGATTGGAGGAAAAAAAGTAACATCTTTCAGGTGACTGCTAAAAGTAGTCTTTACTTAAATAAACTGTGTGTTTTGTTACTCTGGGTTCTTTTCATAAACTCCTAATCTTGGCTTGTGCTGCTCTGAGTCAGTGTCCCCAAGGGCAGCGGGTGGCAAGAGGCCTGTAGGAGGAAGGTGTTGTGCCATTTGCATGGCTCCTCTTGCCAGAACTGTTGCTGCATCAGTAAATGACCTGCTGATGAAGGGCAAGAGAAGTAAGGGCATGTGCTTCAGATGTCATTCTAATTGGAATAACTGTTATCTTGGCTTTTTTGTAAGTTTTGGGGACATAATATGTTAACAATGTATACTTTAAACCTGTGAAGTTTGTTTCTGATTTTTCTGGCTTTATAAATGCTGTCTATGAATCCTAATTCTCAGAAATTCTCAAAAAGTTGCATGCAGAAAACTCTTGTATTGTTTTAGTCGAAGATGTATTCTCTTTTTTTTCCTCCCTTCCTATCTTTTTATATAAGAGGAAGCCATGGGTAATCATGGAGTAAGCCATGACATTTTATTTTTGTAGATATTGGTGACCAGTCAAGACCAACACGTAGAAGATATAGTAGTTTTGGTGTTCTAAATGCTTTATTTCCTCTCTTGAGTTTCATGGCAGTTTAATACTCTTCTCTCCTGTTAGTGCTTTCCTCTTCTCTCCCTTGCAAGTTAAGAAATCAACAGGACATAGGCACTTCACTGGACTGATCCGATAGCAAAATAAAATGACAGAAGAGATGGTTATCTCTTTTCTGGGAGCTGGGCTAATTTGTTTATTTTTGTGACTGAATAAACAGAAATTAAGTGTAAAGATTGGGAAGATAAATTCTGTCTTTTAATGATCACCTGAAAGTTTGAAAACGTTGAAGACATCACCTAAAATATCCAGCAACATACGACAGGACAGTAATTGATCAACAAGAAAGAGCTCTGCCTACATTCATCTCTATCTTATTTCCTTGTATAAAATATTTGAATTTGCTGTGAAGTCTCCTGAGCATAAACTGCTTAGATACTGTTGTCTCCAGATTCCCTAATTCCACCTCCCCAAATTTCATTTTAAGTGTGTGCACTGTATGATTTAAATGAATCAATTTGAACCAGGTAATACGTTACACATCAATATACAAACACTGGAAACTGGTGCTCGCTGGTAACTTTAGTTTGAGTACTCACAGCTGCTATTTGGAGAGCAAGGCTGATAATTTAAAATTCTAAAATTCTTAAAGTCATTATTATTGCAACAGATGTTTTCTCCTCTTTGTTTGTCTGCGTGGTTTGTTACTGCTGTGCATGTCTCTGCAAGCCATGTGCTTGTTTACATCAACAGTACCTATAAGCTGTAAATATTTTCTGCTTAACTTACATTTTGCAACTTACGTAACTGAAGGGTGCAGTGCAGCTTTCACCTTGGTTTCTTTTAGACTGTTTCTGGGCAATTAAAGATGTCTCTTATTTGAGTCTGAACTATCAGAAAACCATCTACTAGTTCTTTGTATATATACTATTCTTTAATTTTTGTTTTCTACAAGACTGAATGGGAAAACCTAGCCAAAATAACTGCATCTCTTGAGGATGTTTCTATCTGTAAGACAGTATTCTCTCCGAGCATGCAAATTTTCAAGCCTTGCTGTAAAGATCAGAAGCACAGAGCCAAACCAATCTAACTTCCTCTACAACAGGAAGCTTGTGGACTGGGGGAAAGCCACATGTAATGCACTTACAGTGCAAACCAAGAAAACATGCCCTAGATAAAAGCTGTTTTAGGATGTATGTAAAATCATAAGGTTATAAGTAGGCAGAGGGTTTTTTTTATTATTTTATTTTTCAGTAGCTCCTTTTGAGAAAGGGAGAGAATGTCGTGTGGGATTTTGTATGTTTGGTTCAGCTTGGTCTTGTTAATGAACTGGATAATGGAATAGAATACAACTGAGATTTGCAGACAACAGGAATTTGGGGAGACATGCAGGTATATGTGAAGTTCAGATGTCAAGCTAGGATATGGTTTCGTAGAATAAATTAAATGGAATGTTTAGGTCAAAATGGTGGTTATTCAGCAGATTCTTTTTTATGCTAAGTAGCTCCCTCTCAAAAGTATAGGACAATTGATAGATTACAAATTAAATGAGTTAACAAAGTCATCTTTTCCAGAAATAAAAAATGTGTATGAAGAAGAAAAATGTATTGTGATGTGCATGAAGTGGCATCATCAGGAGGTTATTTACAGCTGAGCCGTCTAGTCTGTCTTGTGAAGTTGAAGTGAAGTTCGGGTTTGGAAATTTTACTTTAAGAAAGATGTAGGCACAACTAATTTACTGCAAGTGGACTATAGTAACAATAGTAATGACTGGAGTAACTACAGATTAAATTGGCATATTTTGTTTGTTTTGGTAACCTTAAAGAGAAGATGAGCTTTTAAGCTAAAAAAAAAAAAAAACCAAAGTTTCAAAAAAGGAACATCTGCCTTTTATAGATGCATCTTCCGAACTAGTGGTAGTGTGGAGGATTCTGCTTTTATTGTGCTTATTTGCTTGCTTGTGTTTTATATATATATATAGATAGATAGAGATATTGTTATTGATGAACCGATACAGGACAGTAGTGAATAAAGAATATATCTTCCTAGGATTCTTTGAAGAAATACATTTATTGGCAAGATCACTAAAGGATGATTATTTATGTAAATAATTACACTGGGGTTAAAGCTCTTGACTAGACAGAAGAAAATCTGCTCCCAGCTTTGTCAGCAGTGAACAGCAGATCACTTCTTTTTCCACTTTGCCCATCTGTACGAACTGATCATGTTCTCTACCTCTCTAAAGCACTTAAATCGTTTTTGAGGAAAAAGTCATACAGAAAAGCCAATTTAAAATGAAGAACACCAATTTGTGCATGCATGTTATAATGCGTAGAACCTAGTCAGAGCTCTCAGAAGTCTGTGTGTTTGTTTAATTGTTTTGAAGGCTGTGAATAATTTGATTTAGAAAAAGCAGCACTTGGGTGTCTTTGGAATTATGTCACGATCTCTTAACATTTGACTGCTACCTTTCTAAAAGTGCTATTGTGATTGATATTAGGTCTCTGCTGCATGTGCCTCGGATCATCTTACGTATCCTTATTCTTCTGGCCCATTGAAACCTCTCTATTCAGATTTGTTTAAAAATTATATTCCTTCTGTGAGATCCTTAGACCATTCTCTTAAAACTCAAACTGCCATCCATTTCAGAGGATATAAAATTGCTTATTGGGTGCTGAAAGAATAAAAATAGCTATAATGCTTTAATGTTTATTGTCAAATGCAGAGCAAGTATGAATTGAAGTGTTCACCTTTTCTATCTCCTGATGTGAAAAAAATTAAGACACTGTCAAATGTTATACTTACTACTTTACTTGCCTTAGTAGAGAGATAATTTGTTTTGGAATCCTTTCTCATGCCTTCTCATGTGTGTTAAGGTATTTTGTTCACTTAACAGCTGTTTAGAAATTCCTTCAGACTTTATTAAATGATTGGAGAGATTTGAAGGAGTTGTTTCATTAAGTATTGCTAAAACTTAAAAGGCAACCCTTAGAAAGGCTCAGAAACTTTCAAGTGTCACTCTCTTTAAAGTTAAAAAGCTAGTGTTTAAATTTTAGGCAAGAGATGAAAATTGTATGTGTGACCGAAAAAACTATATAAACTAGAATACATATGGAAAAAAATAAGCTCAGAGGGATGATCTTGTCCAGACCTGCTCTTGTGAATATGAGCTGTAGAGAGCTGTCTTCCAACTTTCTCTGGAACAAAATTGTTGTGCTAAGTGTTCATGATTGGATAGAGGGCAACATATATAGAACTCAGAAATAGATAACTGCTTATTTAGAAAGGCAGGCAATACTCCTACTCGAATCATATCATTTGAAAGGCTGCAAAATTTTGATGGCTGTTGTTCCACCTCTCCTCTCTAGTCTGCATATGTTGTTCTCATCGCAGGCTTGGCTCACTGCCTCTTTTTAGCAGCAATGTTCTGGCTTCTCCCTTGCCCAGAGAGGAAGGAGGGGAGGGGGAAAAAAATAATAATAAAATAAAGGATTTTGAAGTCTTAAATGGTTGGAAAACTCTTCTCCCCCTCTCCTTTCCTCTCAACCTCTGCCAGAATTGAATTTAAAACTTATTTGTGTTTCTGTTCTTCTAGGACAACTTTAAGACTTTGTGGATGGAACACGTCTCCTTTTGCTTCTATATTCACATCAGAATGGCCTAGGCCAATCTATTGCTTTATGGATCTTACCAAAGGTGCTCTACAGCAGTGCAGTTGGATCTTGCCAGCAGTGTTTGTGGACCATCCAGATGGCTATACAGAGAAGGTTAGTACAAAACATAATCCAGAAATTCTTGAGGTTTTATTCAGGTTGCTGAAAGTGTCCTCAACCGAAGGGCACACTTAGAGACTGTGTGTAAGCCATAGCGTAGCCATTGCATATTCTGTATTTCGCTGTCCTTTCAAGACCCTGGTGGCCCAAGTCAGTGGTCTGCAACCATCAAAGAAATGTCCTTCATAATCTCTTTGGATTAGCACCAGCCTGTCTTGTCAGTTACTGTGCTTCTCTGCTGGTAGTTGTAAGTACAATGTCCAAGTGAATAGAGCATCCTAGCTATCTTCTCCTTGTGTTACCTTTGCGCTCTTATTTCCTGAAGAGAGATCTAATGCAAAGCCCTTGAATCTGAATCCAGATCCACAGACCGCTTGTGCTAAACCTTTCCACAGAAGCATACTTTTCTGTGTGCAGCAGAACTAACAAAGCCCGATTCCTTCTATTTGTTTTGTTTTTCTTTGTTCTACTCTAGTAAGGATAGTTCCTGTAAAGCATCCTGTTTGGACAAGAGTGAACATGATAAACCACAGTTTGAATTACATGTGTACACCTTGGTGGCCCAATACAGTGTTTAATAGCTTCGTTCTTGTTAGTCCTTCTCTGTGTGCGTTTCCTGCTTGGTACTAATTTATTTATTTTAATGTTTGGTTGAAATAAGATGGAGAACCAAAGTTTAAAGGGACAGATGGACAATGATATGGTAGCACAAGTCTGTTTCCTTTTGTAGAAAACAACAAACAACTGTGAAGTTCAGGTTCAGTGGGGAGAAAGGCCTGTTAGAACTTTAAGTTAATCCTTTTCCAGCCAATTTCAAAATATTTTAATTCAGCATATGCTCTTATATTCAATGTTGAAAAAGGATATCTTGAGCAGGCATCGTTTGGAAGGAGGGGGAATTAATCTCAAGTGATTGCTTCTTACTGTTAAATAAAATTAATATTTTCTGAGTGTAAACTTTGGATCTTCTTGCTCATTTTGTTTTCACCTTTATTGTTTCTGTATTTGAATGCATTCATGGGTATAGTAATTTTACTGACTTGATCATCATTGTAGCTCATGGCTTTTCAAACTTTAGCTTTCCCTGCAGACCAGCCACCTCTTCTGTGGTTGTTCATCTGTGTATTGAGTTTAATCAGATAATTGATGTAAGTGGAAATGAATGGGGTTGTTAGGGAGGCTCAGTGAATGCCTTTATGGACAAAGTTTTGGCAACAGTGCCATTTTAAGAAAGCACAATAAACTCCTATAATTTTCTATACTTTCTTTGATCTGCAGTGGGGATCTGACTGGAAAAAAAAAAGGTAAAATTCTTGGTTATTTTTCAGTTTTATAAGTGCCCTGATCATTGCTGCATAAATTTTTCTTGGTGTAGCAGGAACCTGGAATGAGAGAGGGAGGAGTGCAGCAGCTACTTATAGTAGCATTGATGAATCTCTAACCATGGTCTAATTGCTTCAGGGAAGCAGCAAAAAATCTCTCATAATGGTTACTGAAAAATAATTTTAAATAAATTGTGCCATAGAACTTTAGGAGTCTTTAGAAGGTATTTGATTTTAATTACTCTTTCAGTGGTTAAACTACTCAAATGCTGCACTATCCAATTATATATAGCTGAATTTGCAAAATAGGCCCATCATGTTGTGGGTTTTCTGTGTGTTTTTATGCTTTATAAAACATTAACTTAGTGACCTGTTTTGGAGTTTCTAGTTAGATACGAATTTTGGATTATGAAAAAGCTTATGTTACTGCCAACTTCATACCTTCAAAAATGAAGTGTTAAATTAAATATGTTAAAAATTAAATTTATCAAATTTTTTAAATAAATTTAAAAATAAATTAAATATGCCTAACAGTTTTTTTGGAAAAAATAGCAAAGTAATGACTTTGAATGATTTTTCTTTGAAAAAAAATTAGTTATCCCTTGTAGGAAGGCATATTCAGTAGGTAGGTGAATACTGTGTGTGGTGGGTTTTTTTTTTTCATTTTATTATTATTTTTTTAATCACGTAGGCAGTTTGTATTTCATACACAATTGGGTCTTTGTGTGTGTGTGTTTCCTTGCATGTGTGTGTCTATTAAATCAACCTGATATCTGATTCTGCCAGCAGCAGAAGACCACCTTCCTGTCTTGGCTTTGCTTCATTGTTTCTCTTCATGCTTTTCAGTATGGTAGCCACCTAGGAGATGCAAGAGTGATGGGGAAGGCAGACATGTCTGAGCAGAAGTAGTCAAATCTGCTCTCTGCCTGACAGTTAATAGTTTGCTTGCTTAAATATAAATGAAGTGAAAAGGCACTTCTGTGTGAACATCCTGTAATTCAAAACTAGGTTTTGTGGCAGTTCACATAGGACAGTAATTTCTATGCTCTTAGACATAAATACTTCAATGCATGAACCTCTCTGGCTTTAGGTGACCTAGAGTTAAAGCTCTGGTCTGCTAGAAATACCAGTGCAAGGACTGAGAAGACCAGGATGCCATGGGACTACTCCATAGGAAGTGGGACTACAGTCCCAGATAAAAGCTATATTTGCTAACCATTCTGTCAACCTCTCCCTTTCTTCTTTCCTTGTTCAGACTTACAAAGGACCCCAAGTGATAAAGCACTTTTTTCAGGATGCTGCTTTCTTATTCTGTTGTTTTTTGTGTGGCAGTTTGTTTCTTCATATTTATCTATCCAAAATAGAGCCCTAAAATCAAAGTTTAGAAACAGATTTGTCAGGAGCAAATTTATGAGCCCTTGAAGAATATTTTGTGGTTTTTTCATACCACGTGTAAATTGTTTGGGTTGATAAAGGGAAAACAAAAAAGGACTTGAGCCTGAGATATTTCTGATATTTGTTGCCAGAGATCTCTGGGAAGGCAGAATTAAAAAAAATAAATCTAAAGTAAGTGCTATAAATAAGAGGGAAAGTCCAAGTTGGAAATAGGGAAGGGTGTTTTTTTTTTTTTTAATGAGAAATATTCCAATAACTTCATGAATATATCAATTTGAGGATGGATTGGATTAAGTTTGTATTTTTACTGAACGAAGAATGTAACTTTTGTGCTATAAGAAGCATCTTGTTAAGAAGATCTTGTTGGTTAAGTGGCTATTAAAAAGGTATGACCGAAGTCTGATACAGGAATGGCTATCACTTTTATCAGTTATCATCTATATATGAAATAAAGACATCTTATTCCCAAATAATCAAATACTTTTTAGTGCTTGAGGAGAGGCTGTAATCAACTTAGTCTTGTGACTGACCACTGGACAATACTTTCCCCCAAATATCTGATCAGTCTTTTCTCTTTAGAGAAAGAAAAAAAGCACGTGTTAAGGTTCTTTCATTGAGTTCTTTTTTACTTTTAGATAGAAAACTCACCTTTTGGAAATGTGTAAAAGAATTGTTTTTAGCCCTGCAAAAATGGTCAACTTCTCTTGGTTAGAAATCTGATGTTTTTCTGGGCAAGGTTTATTTTTGTTTTTTTTACTGTCTGCAGCATTACTGCTAGAGAGATGAAAAGTAAATCATGTTAACATACATATTTATGTATATGTATACTTTAAAGAAAATCTAAGCCATATATTATAAATATATGTCTCATGCTTGTCAACATATCCCTTTTTCTTTCAGTCTTTGGTCATATACATTATCCTAGTCAGTAATTTTTAACTTGTTAGCTGCCAGCATTTGGTTTGCTAGAAATTTGGGAAGTTATGTTAGGCAGAATCCACTCAGTTTGTCTAAGATGAACACCTATGATCCCAGCACGTTATATGAATTTTTCTCTACCTGTGTTGAAGCTGCATTTATTTCAGAACAATTATTTGGTTTATTTTCTGCATATAGATAGAACATGTATGTGTATGAATGTAGAGAAGTAAAATTCATAATATTTTGATATGGGTTTGTTTCCCAGTTTTGCTTGTGGGAATGCATCCAAAGCCTTCATTCATATTTTTTATTTCTTTAGGTTCCCCTTCTGGGTTATTAACCTTGAATAGAAAGCTATCAGGATTAGAGGGTTCTGCTGTTCCTTGTGTAAGGACAGTTGGTGCTAATTAGCTGACTCTTCTTCAAATTACCTTGAGCATTAATGATATCCTTAATGATAACTTCCCATCTACTTCTAGTCTGTATTTTCTGGCATCTTACAGTATTTCAATTAAAGAACAGTTTTATTTCACTGTAGATTTTGTTTTGAGATATATATATATATATATATATATATATATATATATGAAGAAAATTCGTTGCTTTGTGCAATTTGGCTATTTGAAAACATTTGAGATTTCATTTGAAAGATTTAATGTCTAATAACATATTAAGAAAGTTCCAAGCATGTCTTAAAACATTTATTTGATCCCTTGATTTTTAGATCATGATTTGCTTAGGTCTTTGACAGTCTTTTAAAAATTTATAACTGACTGGTGACAGTGAGTTCTCTTATGTGTCATAAGTAGTGAAGGGTTTCTCCTTGAACTGTGTTCCTTAGTATTGACACTTCAGTTACTACTACTAGTTTTCTTCCCTTTTAATTTGTATTTTAATGCTAAGAGCTGGAGTAAGTTCAAACCCCCTTTGTCTGTGGCTCTTAGTGACTTCAATAGGATTTCTGCTTTTTTCCCTTAAATATTTCAAAAGCAAACAATGCCTGATATTTGTAACTGTTGACATGTCATGACTGAAAAGAATCAGCTGCAGAAAATTCTAGTGGGTACTTAATGCATCTGAATGAACAGTGATCAGTTGGTGAGGATGATATTATTCCCATCTACTCTCAGAAGTAGGTTTGCAGTTTGATATTTTAAATGTAGAATTAAAAAAAAGAAAGTAAATTCGATTATTCATATTATGTGAAAAATTGGTAAGTGGGGAAAAAAATGAAAATAGCAATATTGAAAATGTGGAACAGCTTCTAGAGCTTTTTTACTGCTACATAGTCTAATCTAGTGCATGTAACTGCTTGAACAAGGTTGCTGTCTCAATAGCAAATGCCTTTTTTCTTTTTTTCCCTCCACAGCAAGAATTCTAACTTTAAAAGGGATCACGTCAGCTAGTTGGTTCTACTTACAGCTCATCTTGCACCTGTCAGATGATTTAAAATAGTCTCTTTTGAGTGTGACCTCACTTGATTATTAGAAACTAGAAAATCAGACTTTTTGCCTGCATTTGGTATTACTGAACATACTTCTTGTGAGGCCAGTTGATGCTGCTTTTAGCTAGAAGCCTTCATGCTGTGTTACCATATGTCTCAAATTTGTGAATATAAAATATGTGGAGGTGTTCATAGGTTTTTGTTGCAGACAGTAGATGGTGAGTGTACTAATGCACTAATAGCCTCTACCACTGTGAGAATGTCCTTTTGAAATACAAATTTAATTTAGCTTGTTGCTTAAAAGAACCATGGTTTTCTGCATTTATCTCTGAGAGTGAAGTTAACTTTTTTTAGTTTTAAAAATTGTGCTTCTTCTGAGTAATGGTGAGCTTGAGCATGTCTGTAGCCTTGGTGATAAAATTCCTTTTCTTGAGAAATGAAGATCTTTCCCCTGGAGTTGGGTTGATGTGGCCTGGATTTTTCTCTTCCAATCCTGGAGTGCTGGAACTGGAAGACTAACACAAGTCTGCAGAGAATTTGTTAAAGCCTGAGGTCAGCTGTAGCTCTAAGATGCTGGCCAGGAGGAGGAGGTGGCATTGCTGTTCCCAGAAAGCTAAATACTGGGTCACTATATGTGAATCTTTCAAAAAAAATTATTCTTCCCCAACAAGACTCCCACAAAACAAGTAAACAAAAACCACTGCTGTCTTTCAGGCCTCTGAAGGTAGGTAGCATAAGGAGGTTACTGCAAGGAAGTGGAGGACACACAGTAGCCGTTGCACAGCACGTGTATGAAGTCGTTTTGGCTCAAAGAGCAATGTCAGCATCTCTTCATCAGCATCCAAGGTGTTGGCAGCGTGGTCTGGGATTATGACTATTTCATGAGGAGAAAACACCTGTCTATAGGCTGATAAGTCTGCTTTCCCAAAAGGATTGTATATGCTGCCAGGCCAGGCTCTATCAACTGTTCAGCTACAGAAGGAAGAGATTTGAGTAGCAGTGGCTTGGACTTTCTTGACGATACTAATTATAGCTAAATTACTAATTATAACTGAATGCCTAAGTTTAAAAGGTACAGTTACTAACTTCAAGGTCATATGTGTGTGTATTCATTTTGTTATGTGTTAGTAATTAAATTGAACTTATGGTGTACTCGCAATGTTTGAAGCAGTAATTTTTAATAGTAACCAACTTTTTTTTTTTTTTTTTTTGCTGCAGGATTGGCATATGCTGGTTGTTCACTCAGCATAATAGAAATACATTTTAAATTGTTAAGTGGTTAAGGAGAAAATGGGAACATCTTAAGGCTGCCTGAATAAATCTGTTTTTTCAGTTTTTCTTCAGACCTGAATAGACAGAAGTTAAAAAAACATTTCTTTTGACCATTGGAAAGCTACTTTTTCAGCTGTCTTTGGAAACCAAGAATGGAATTACAATACAAATGTTTATAATCCTCCTGAGTGCTAGTAACATTTACAGTGCTGTTGTGATATCAAGTATCTTGGCTCTTTACTGGATCAGTCTATTAATCCTTTTTTGTTGTATAGCAAAAAGAAAAAAAAAATTAAATCCAAACGCTGCAGATAAACTCCTGAACTTATGATAGTACTTGATTAAAGTTTCGTTCATCTGGTCCTTTGAAGCCTTGTCTAGTTTAGCTGGTTTAGTTTTTCTGTAAGCAAGGCGGATTTCTTGAAGTTGATTTGAAGAGTGTCTTTTCAGGCTGGGAAAAAGAAATGACTTAGAGCCTTTCAAAGGCTTTAGTTTGGAAGTTCAGTAATGGATTTTCTTAATTTTAGTTTTTTTTCTCAAAAAGCACTTCTATCAGGATCAAGGAAATTGTGTGTGTGGTGGGGGGTTGATTTTCCCCCTACTCCTATGAAAAGGCCCACTAAAAAAACTCTCTCTGAAGAAGACCAGACTGGTGGGAGGGATCTTACTTACAAAGGACTGGCATCTGCTTTGCTTCTGGAAGTGATTAACTTTACATCTTTGGGCATATGTGCATTACTATATTATAAATTCCAGGTTGAAAGAATAGGATGGAAGAAGACTGCTTGGACTGCTGTATCCAGTCCCCTGACAGAGTCCTTTTTAAGTGCAGAAGATATTTAAGAATTTTAGGACAACTGTTTTGCAGAACATATCGCTCTACCTTTCTCTGTGCTGATGCCTTGTACAGCAGTTTCTGGGTTGCATATCTACTGAAAAAACTTTACTCAATGCATGTAAGAGTCAAACAAGGTGACAGTGGCAGCTCAGTTACCTTATCTCTACTGATTGCTCTTCAGCTGATAGCGGAAGTTAGGGATTGATGCTCAGCTGCATAATACTGTGTCCTGTGTTTAATTTTTTGTCACTTTTGTTATTCCAGTCCACAAGATTTTCATGCTTGCTATATTATTGTTTGCCTTCTTTTAATTGCAAGGCCTGTAAAGATTGCTAATCTAGATCTAGTTCAAGATTGCTTAAAATACTTAGTCCCCAGATTACCTAAGGATTATTCTTGTAGGCATATATTTTTTTTTATTTTCTATTTTTCATTGTGGGTCTATTTTTCACAAATCTGTATCTTGTATATCACTTTGTGATCAAATATTTTTATATATGTACATGTGTATGTATATACATATACACACACACCCTTATTGTATGTAAACTAGAGTATGCCAGTCTTTTCTGCCTCTTCTGCCTTTTCTGCGTTATGCAGTAGAAATACTGGAAAATCCATTTTGTATAGGCCTTCAAGATTTCCTTGCATGTTGTTCATTGACTTGATTTGTCTTTGGTTTAATTTGATACCAGTGACTTAGAAATAGTAAATATTATGTCATGTTTTTGATGAGCTCTGACTTTGTCCCAGCGTCCTTCTAAACATATCTGAAAGATCAAAAGCCACCCTTTTTCTTAATGTAGTCCATCTGACTTGGAATGTATACAGTCTGCCATGCTAATTTTAATTAGGTACTGGTAACAGTTCTGTTTCTTAAGGTTTCAGGAAAGAATCCAAAACAGATTGCAAGTTTGCAAATTGATAGGGTAACCTTTAAATCCTTTTGCTATAAAGGTAATTGAGAATATGTTTTCAGTTGCAACAACTGAAAGGAATTTTGGCATTAGATCATTTTATCTCTGCTTAGGTCTTGCATGTAGTGCAGGATCCTGGTCTAGCTCAATAAATACAGTGCAGCCCTTTGTCAAGTCTCAGCTAGGGACAGTTGTGTTGAAGAACTGGTGTAAGCAAAAGTGAACTTGGTTCATACCTAAAAATGACTTAACATTATACTGAACAATGCTTAACTTCCTATAGGATTTTGTATTCCTTCATGGCAGGTCTGCCTTTTGCATTTGAGCTTGGTGAGCTCATTTGTTATCTGTGCTAGCCTTCTACAATGTCTGTATTGGACTGAGCTGCTACTGTACTTTGAGGAACTTGTCACTGATGATCAGTCCGGCCTCCTGGACTTCTTTAATTCCCGAGGGATCCTTCAAGTATATTCCTGAAGTAGCTAAAATCAGCTCTTCTGAAGTCCCGTTTTGTAACATCCTGCTCCCTTTTTTTCTGAATCCTAAACTCCACGGTTAGGTTAATACAGGTTATTGCAGCCAGGGTTGTGCTTGACTTTCATGTTCTCAACAAATCCTTCCTTGCTGGAGCAAGGAAAGAACAAGTTGTTTTGCTTGGCTCATCAGTTAAGTGCATAGAGAAATTGCCATCAATTTGCTTTAGGAATCTCCCAGCTTGTTTGTGCCCAATCATTCTGTCCTTCCAGGAGATACTGGGCTGGTTATTACCCTGATGACTCCTGGGTCCTGTGATCATAAGGTTTCCTGCAGTTGTCCTAAAGACTGCTTCATCTTTTTTTCATTCTTGACCAAGTGATCTGTAGCAGGGTCCTGTCATAGTCTATGTTTTAATCCTTGTCTCTGTGCCCTTGTCTTGGTTCACCACCTATTTCTAGGCAAAGCTCGGTGCATATCAGTCACTCCTTTATATAGTGCAACCCTTCTTGTCATCCAAGCCTGTGTTTCTTGCAGAGCCTATATCCATCACTTGTAACACTCTGGTTATATAAGATATCCCATCATATGTTTGTAATCCCAGTGAGGTAATAGCTCTGCAGCTGTGTACAGACTTGTAATTCCTCCTGGCTCCTTTGTCATGTTTCATGCGTTTGTGTTGTGCAGGCACTTCAGAAGTGCCTGAGACCCGTAGTAGCCCTTCTTTTAAAAGGGAAATGAAAGAGTATACCCAGGATGCTGCCTGCCTCACTTTGTCAGTCAGGTCCTGCTCTGCAGTCCTTATCCCTCAGAGTGGGTGGTTTTGGAAGCCTCACTGTACCCTTCCAACATACAGTGACTTAAAGGTCAGGGACTTTCTGAACTAGAGGTGAGAACTTCGCATTTCATAGCTTCAGAAGAGACTTGCAGCCCTGGCAGTGTGCTGTGGCAAGGTATTCCAGTGCGTTACTGCAGAATTGTGTAGTTGCAAATTGAAAGAAATCCAAACAGGGCTCATTCTTGACATTTAATGCGCATCTGTGCAGGAAGCGAAGGAATATATCCTGCTGCTGTGGATGTGAAAGGTTAAAAACTTCTAGATGGCTGTGCCATCCAATCCACTGCCATTTACATGGGGATACATGCCAACAGAGCCTCCTTTGGAGCCTGTGAGACGAGGAAGCAAACTGTACTTAGGAAATATCATAGTACTTTCCCCCAAGAAGCAAATAAAAAGCAGGAAATAAATCATGATTAAGAAATACAAAAGGAAAAGTAGTTTTAATGATATACAGGGTTTTTTGGTGAGGTTGCTGCATGATCATGTCTCATGATTAAAGTTCTCCTTTCTAAAAATACTGTAGCTTAGACTTGAAATGTGTGTGAGACTGTGTGTGTGTATTTAAATATATATTTTTGAAGAACAGATTGTATTTTAAGTGTGTTTTTTTTTTAAAAAAAAAAGAAAAGCAAATTAAGAGTATTTGTAATTCTGTTTATCTAGTAAGTTATTCCCACTGGGAAATACTCTGGAAAAACATATTGAAATAAGTCTTCCCATAAAGAAACTCCTTTGCTAACAGGAAGCAGAAGAAATGACACAAAGGAAGTATTTCCAAGACAAATTGTAACCTTATTCATTTTATGTACAGTAGCAGTTAGCAGAATTCTCTACAGTTTGGCTGTATAAAATGAACCATGTAATGCACAATGTAGTAGTGGGGGAGGAAAAGCTCTTAGTTAAAAATATCTCATATATTTTTTTAATTAATTCAAGTGAACAACCCCTAGTTGTTCTTTTTTCCAAATATTTTTTGGCATTGATGGAACATGGCTGTCTCTATTAAAAATTTGCTTTTGAGAGCAACAAAATGGGATTTTAGAAGTTAGACTTCTGAAGTTTTAATTCATACTTGTTGAAAAATGCATATGTTCGCTTCCTAGTCAAATATTAAATAATTAAATTTTAAGCATCCAAGTGTTGAAGTCTTTGGTTTTTGAATGACTAGTAAATGGTCATGGTAGCATGTGACTACTTTCTTTGCTCTGTTTCTTTTTTTGGTTTTTAACAAAATGGGTACGACTTCGGGCTCATTGAGAGCGAGCGAAGCACCTGTCTTTATGGCTAAAGCATGATATTCCATTTTATAGTAATATATGTGAATTATTTTTTGTAGACTACCATTCCTAGTGATGGCCACAGAAGGTCAGTGTGTACAGCATGGGGAAAGTATGAGGAATATCAGCCAGTTGACTTTGCTGAGCCAATTTTGTATTTCTACTTAGCTTGTTTCCAGTTGTTTTATATAATGTTTAAAAAAAAAAAAATGCTTTGCTGCCTTAAGTGGCCCTGCTCTCTTAATCTCACAGGCATGAAGAGAGCCTTCACTTTGATACATATAGGCTTGTCATAATTACCATAAACTAACATAAATTATAATTATTGGTGATTTTATTATTTTAATTTCTACTCTCTGGTAACATTTTTGATTTTTTTATTATTATTATTTTTATTTTACAGGTACAGAATGTGGTGTCTCAAACTGGATTAAAGCAATCAGTTGCTATTTTTATTTATATTTCTTAGTTTTTGTATTTGACTAAAAGTGCCATGAGAAAATTTGCATATTGCAAGGTGGTTCTTGCCACCTCATTGGTTTGGGTCCTTCTGGATATGTTTCTATTGCTTTACTTCAGTGAGTGCAACAAATGTGATGAGAAAAAAGAACGAGGCCTGCCTGCTGGTGATGGTAAGTTTTCTCCCCGAGTCATCTTTAAGTTATGCTTGTTTAAAGTTACACTTCCCTTAAACTATTCCCCACCCCCTCCCCCCCCCAGAGGTATAAAAACTGAACTAATACTGATTTTTGCAAAACTTTGCAATTGGGTGTTGCAATGTTTCTTTAATACACCACAGAATTCAGGCATCATCCCTCTCAGATGCATCTTCAGTGGGCATCTTAATATGCAATATTTAAGGATTTAAGCATAAATATGAAAAAGCAATAATAATTGCTGCGCAATAGGCGGTTCAGGAACATAAGCTAATGTTAGCATAACATAGAGTACATTTTGGAAATTCAACTTTGATTCAGTGAATCAAAAATACTGTCAACTTCAGTTGACTCAGTGGTAACAAACAAAACGCCGAAAAAGTTGGAATGGAAATAGATGTATCAAAGTAACTAGAATAAAACAGATACAAAGGGGTGGGGGGGGAACAAAACATTTTTTCATAAGTTACTCCTAGTCAGTGGTAAAACTCTTCAGATTTTTTTTTTTTTTATTCCATTAGTTTCATCCTGCTTTTCAAATACCCATCAGAGAACCTGGACATGTATTACAGATAACAATTGTGCTCAGGATTTAGTGCTTTCTGTTAGAAAATATTTTTCACCTGTTGACGTCTGGTATAGATAATTTTGATTTCATTGCAGTTTTTTCGAAAGTGCTTCCAGAATAGTGCTCCCTATTTCAGAATAACATCAGGGGGATGTTTAGGAAGTGTTCTTTTTTTTGCTAGCCCATGATCAAAATGGGCTTGTCAGTTTCCACAGACCAACACTTTATGGGAATGTAGTATTGTTACACTTGGTACATTTGAACTGTTGTTTTGCCACCTGCTTGCAAAGATTTGTAGGGAGGTTCTAGCACATCCTGCTTTGCACAAGGAAGTTGCACAAGTTTGAGTCTTGTTTTGGCAAAGGGGGAAGGTTTGGGCATGTGGGTTTTGTATTTTTTTTGTTTGTTTGTTTTTGTTTACTCTTTACATACTTTTTGCTTTTGGCATAAACTTTAGTTACAGTATGCATGTACCATACAGTAGCACGAGACTAAAGATCATGAGATCATTTCCATTTAGGCATGTTAATACGTTCGCCATTATTTTTCCCACTCCTCTATTTAGGTCCTTTATTTTAATTTGTGATAAATTTGTAAAGTAGTAATATTTCAAATTGATTATTTGAGAATTCAGAATAACTTAGGGGAAAAGTCAATAAATATTTGTAAATAAAATATATTAGTAGTTGTTTTTAGCATTTTGTTTTTTCAGTTTCTTTGTTTGAATTTATTTTTTCTTCCATCTCTTCAGTTTGGACAGATATTTGATATTAACAATTTCTTATTAAAATAACATGTCAAGTGTTAGTGTTACCGTTTCTGATGATCAAATATTAACATTAAGATTTGAAATATAATTATATTAACTAAAATCTAATGTTAGTAAATACTGATAAATGATTTTAAGCTGTAAATGCTAGTGTCTTATTTGTGAAAATACAAATGTGGAAATAAACATTTCATTTATATTTTAAATTGATTAATCTTAACCGAAATTATTATATGTGAAAAGTCTATTTGAAGCTCGTATGTTCATGAACAATCTGGCAGAGATATATATATATATTATATATGCATATATATATATGTCTGTTTTTAGGGAAATTTAAAAGTATGGTGAAGAAGCTTAGAACATGATGATGGATAGATGCAAGTTCCTAGTGTTTTTCCAAGTGAAGTTGTAGTGCCTGAAAGAAACTTGATAACTTCTGTTAAATTTCCATATGTATTTTCCAATTCGAAAAATGTTAATTTAGAACTTAATTTTAAACATGAACGCTCCTACAGTACAAAATGAAATGTAGTAAACAAAAGCAAGCATAAAAGGAGCATTACTAGCATTTTAATGTATTTGCTCTTAGTTGCAGAACCTATGCAAAAGCCACATGAAGGACCTGGAGAGATGGGGAAGCCTGTGGTCATTCCGAAAGAGGAGCAGGAAAAAATGAAAGAAATGTTTAAAATAAATCAATTTAATTTAATGGCAAGTGAATTGATTGCACTCAACAGATCTTTACCTGATGTCAGATTAGAAGGGTAAGTACTTTATATTGTATTAAATATGTAATATTGTATGAAATATGTACTCTACAAAAGTGAAGCAAATGCAGAGTGATCCAGAGCAAGAGTTCAGTTCCACAAGATATTAATGTCAAAGTGAGAAGTAGTAGAATTTCTAGTATATATGGTACTCATCTGTAAAACAAGATTGTGTAGAATGAACTGTTTTTTTAGCATTGTTTGCTCTGATTATTCACTGAGCAGGCTTTATATTTGTAGAAATTTAATTGATTGAAGAGAAAACAAAACTTTGCTGATATTGCAAAGGTTTGAAAACTTTGAGTCATAATGAGGCAGGTTAAAAAATTGCATTATATGAAATAGAAAAAGCATAATGAAAGGAAAAAATAATTACTTATTTTTATACTTAATGAAATGTGTGCAGTTTCACTTGGACTTTTTTCTGATATCCATCTGGTTTATATTTTTGGCCTTGTCTCTGAAATATTGATCCTTTCAGGGTCATTTCAGTCATGGATAATTAGAAAACTGTAGCCTTGCTTTAAGTAAAACTAGGATTGCTGAGACTGCCCTGGCAACCCACCCCCCTTTTCCATCCCCCCACCTTTCAAGTTAAAAGGGCTCTCAAGTTAAACAGAGCTATGAAATAATATTGTCCCAATCAACTACTTGCATCCTGCTGCAAGAATCAGATGCTGTGCAAACTCAGCTTGCTGCTGCTGTATATGCAAAATGTACCTGCTGGATTATTTATTTTCATTTCCTACCTCAAAAAATGATGTGAGGAGGATTGAGAAGAAACTCTGACCAAATCATGTTTGAACATCTGGTTTGTATGTGACATCCAATGTAGTAACGGACAAAGTGTTCAAGTTCTGTGTTAATGGTTGTGGTTGATACTGAGAAACATTTATGGTTAAATACAGAACTTCATAGATTTGAATTCTCCTTTTTTTTTTCAATTCAATTATTCTTTGCCAGATTTTGTAGTTGCTACTTACTTGTTTCTCAGTATCGTAGAAGAATAAAATGCATGAACTTAGAGATTTTTGAATACTGATGTTTTTACCCTCACCTTTGTATATGTAAGTGCCTAACAATTGTATCTTGCTTTTCCTGTCACACATTATTGTTCTGATTGTAGTTATAACTTGGCATTGGATCTCTCTTGACATTTGTGCAGATTTATACATAGTGTCTACCTTTCTTAACACTTGCTCTATAGAATAAGAAGTTGTCTCTAAGTATAGTGATGACTGCTACTGACTAATTAGCCTGTGAAACTTGTTTTAGTTGTAAAGGGAGATCGTGAGTTTCTTTTGAGACTTTTGGTGAAGTTGAAATGCTAATTGGAGTGATTTCTTTTTTCCCTCTGGAAGAACAGAATGGAAAGAAATAACACAAATTTGAGAAAGTAGCTGTTATATGGTTGGTTTATTTAAAAGATAAATACAAGTAATTTTTCATTATGATCCTGGAAGTAAGGTGATTAAAGAACATTTTTTTTGCTTATCAGCACTAATGTTGTAAAACTTGGATTCATTTATTACATCATTTTGTAGTCTGGGAAATTGTGCATGTCAATAGTTGTCTTGGCCATTCATAATTGTCAGCTTTATAAAATCTAATTTTAGCTTCAAACTGGAAAGAGAAATTGTTGAGCCAAAGGAACTTTCCTGTCTTCCATGCTTGCCCATGGTCTCTAATTTTTTATTTTATTTTATTTTATTTTTCAGTACGATATGCATTATATTTGACGTAGCATTGCATTTTCTCAGCTGTGGGAGGCCAGACATGACTCCTGAAGGCTTCAATATGAGTCTACCAGAAAGTCTTCTACCGTACTAGGTTGGCTGTAGATATCGGGGCACGCGTTTACATGATTGGCCCACACACAGTCCTCTATCCTGCACTGATAAGCTTGTTTACAGGGTCTTCCTCTCCTACTTCTGTGTTCTTCCAGCTGGTGACTTTCCCACGATCTTTTTGCCTTGGTCTTAGTTGGGCTCATCGTATCCGTCTTCTTTTGGGTAGCCTCCGTTACTTAGATATGCTCCCACACTCACCTTTTACATTTTTATGGATACAGATACTATTACAATGCTATATAAATAAAAATGGAATCATAACGTAAAGCCTTGAGTAAGGACTTAGGACAGAAATGGATTTTCTGTTGTTATATTATGCTTCAAACAATTTTAACATTCACTGTCTCTGAGGTTTGGGTTTTTTTTTTTTTTTAAAGATTTTTGGGAAAAATAATCATCACTGAAAGCTACTCCTTTTTTAATACTTTCAGTTTTTACTCTGAAAGTTCATAGTAATTGGGAAACTAGAAACTATAAAGTGTGAAACTAGAAAGCTAACATTTCTCAATCAAAATGTAATGTTACAATGTTTACAATGCAGAACATAATTTTAGTCTGTACATGTGAGTTAATAATACTTTTCAAGAAAAGTGCTGCTATTTTCAGAATTGTGAAAACTAAAAATGCTCAGACATGTCATATGAAGTTATTTATCTCTGTAGTCAAAATGTTCACATAGCTAGAAGCATTTTCTGCTGTGTAAGCAGAGTTGGTTCTGCTATAACTACTTAGCCAGGATTTTTTTCTTGTGCTGTCTAAATCTCTGCTAACATGGGAAAAGTTGTGGGACTGAGACGAGGGGTCCTTCTAGCCATTCCTTGCCCCTTTGTGTGCTTTACAGTGCAACTGCTGGCAGGTCTTTCCATCAAGGTTTTTGAGAAGTGCAGGATGTGTTCAGAAGCTGATGAAGCTGTTCAGCCATGTAATTTTTTCACAGCTTTGGGTTAATTTCTAAGATGGCTGTGGCAGGAGATGGATCATTCTGACAGTTCTTTGGCCATGTGCGTGTTTTTTTTTTTTTTTTTTTTTTTTTTTTTTTTTTTAATACCCAAGTGTGTAAAGCCACCCTTGTGCCTAACAGTTAGCCATTGAAAAACTAGTGAAATTGGATGTGCCATGACCGATTTGCCATGCTGTTGACATAACCTGGCAGCTGGAGAGCAGCTTTGTAAAGGAGTCTGTATTATCATTTACACTGCTGGTTAGTTCTGCCCAGCCCCCCTGTAGTCTGCATGAAGGTAGTCACTGCTTTTATACCCTACTCAGTGATGTGGAATCATGAGGCAGCTACTGCCTTAATCAATATATTCAAACCTTCTAGCTTGCACTTCTGCATCTGGATGTTTAGGG
This sequence comes from Tinamus guttatus, assembly GCF_000705375.1. Next base: position 52,525 of record NW_010578549.1, on the reverse strand, counting down.
TTTAATCTCTACAGATGACTCAACTGGAATATCAAGTTTGCCTTTCTGGCCAAGACTACTACTTTTCTTAGCAGAAGAACAGAAATGGAAGTTGTTTTAATGACTATTAAGCACTCCCCCAGCTCAGGGGAATTTCTCAGTTTCACAGGTCTACAGAGGTTTAAAACTCTGTTCTGTGGAGCAGTCTCGGAAATAGTAATAAGGTTGTGTTATTATTTCGCCCAAAACTGTTTAGGCATATAAGTGCTTTTAATATCTTTGAGATATGTCAGAGTTCCTAGTCATTCTTCATCAGCAAGGGGAAATGTTATTCTCCTTCTTTTAGATGCCACAACCAGATGATTTAATTGGCATGGGAGGGAAGGGGGAATGGATTTTCTTTTCCCCACCTGGATTCTTCCACAACTCTGGGCTGGCCCATTTAGACAAATAGCACTGCCATCTCCAAAGGGGATGTTGTTAGCAAGGGAGCAAGCCACTGAGGTTGGCAGATTGGTCTGATTGTGTTGGCAGTATGTTGTTAACAGAATATTTCTTGTAAACACGTCCTATTCTGTTTGGCGAATCATCATCCAGGTGGGAGTTGATTCATACTTGCCAGGAAAATGCGCAGCTATGGGCTTGACATGACAGCAAACTGGTTAATAAGGATGCCAGTCTTGCCTTGATTTCACTGATGAATTGCAAGACAATAACTAAAAAAAGGACCAAGCAATTACTAAAATAGGTGCTCAGTGCTGTATGAGTGTCTTGTACTGGTGTTCAGGCTGGGAAGTGTGTGGTTGAATGTGTGAAACTTGTGTGTCATATGACTTGGTTTTTCTCTCCAATCTACTTGAGGTGTCATTGAATCCGATTTGTAAAATGGAGAATAAGTACCATGTACTAAGGTTGAGTCTGTCAGGCCCCTTGTTATTACTTGTTGAATGTATAAAAAAAATGAGTCATTTGGATCCCTGTGATGAGAGTTTAATCAAGGAGAGTTCTGTCTCCTTTGCACTAGAAAAACTCTTCTTCCTTTGACCCCAGTTTTCATGGGTGGAGGCACTGCAGACGTATCTGGACCCATGTCAGGCAGCATTGTATAAGCCACCAGTCCTGACTTGAGCTGGAGGTGCCAGGTGAGGAGGCTTTCTTGCAGGTCAAGATGTAAGACCTGGTGACCTCCACAGAGCAGAAAAGCACCAACAGGTGGTATGGAGTGCTTTGGCTGCCTTTGCACTCCCTTCTCTGAGGCAGCTGGTTCTGTAGCACTCAGCGTGTTTTTTTTTGTTTGTTTGTTTGTTTTTTTCAAAAAAGTTACCGTCTTTTTGCTGCTGAGTCAGTACAATACTATCAAAATGAAGGATATCTGAAAACTTATTAAATCTCAGTCCTGCATAATGTACAGGATGTTTTAAGGGTCCTCTTCTCAACATCTCTCTTTGTAGAAAGAGCGTGTATGTAGCTTTTGGAGATAATGTTAAGACATTACCAGAGTTTTTAAGCCAGATGATGGTCCGATGTTTTTGAGTAAGCTAGATTTAAATGCAACTTTGACTCTAGCATTTAGGAGAAGAAAAAAAAAAAAAGGTAGAAGCATCCTCTACTTTCAGAAGTTAATATTAACTTCAGTAATCTGCATCTTAAATTTATACCAATATTTCACCAGTGCAGTAATGTGGCTGATACAAGTTATTATCGAAGGCTTGTCTTCAAGCTTCTTTTGATCACCAGGAAAAAGTAGACAGTTTTTCTTTGTTACAAGTCATTCTTCTGGATCTTAACTTACACAAATGTTGTGGAGTTTGTAGCAGTTATGACTGGCACCTTTCTGAGTAAGTTTCCCATATGATTAACACCTGTCTTGTAATTTCCTTTGTAATAATGTAATGTATTTAGATCTAGGCTTTTAGGTGTCAGATGCTGTTAATTACATGAAGCAGTACACCATAGCACTTTGCTATGTGACTGCAAAGCACTTTGCTATGTGACTGCAATCTGCTTTTCAAACATATGCTTAGGAAAGTGTTGTCAATCTTCAAACCAGAATGTACATGTGAGAATATACTAGAACTCACATTTTAACTTCTCAAAACTTAGTTTTGACTGCAAGGTTTTGATGTATACTTTGTTACAGTTGAATCATAATAAGATACAAATCAATTTTACACAATTGCTGCTTGATGAATATAGTTTATTTGAAAAAATCTGTTTGTGGTGAGACTAATCAATGAACATATGCATTTGTATACTCATGAAGTATAATTAAATATGTTGAGCTTCGTGGAGTTTTTAAATGGCAGCATTTGAAGAATTTACATCTATATGGTGTCTCAGAAGGTATGCTGTTTTTCATTTTAATTATTCTAATTCGTCCAGGAGAAAAGCTAATGGAATTGTTTCAAATCAGATGTAATCTGGTGTGGCCAGCAGCCAAAAGGAGAACTTTTCTCATTTGATCTAACAACTGCATGAATTGGCAGGCTAAATGGAGACTTGCACACCAAAATGAGGGAGAAAAGTGTGTGCTGTTGGATCAGCAAAATGAACGAACACACCCTGCAGCTGTATGATTGCCAGGTCTGGTGCAACAGAGATAGGACAGAATGCTGGTGATGGAAAGTGGGATTGATGCTCTTGGCAGCTACCTGCAATTGCACCTGGTGAGGTAGAATTAAAAAAAAAAAAAAAAAAACAACAAAAAAACTTCATACTCAGACGAGAGTGTTAAGTAGCCATTGAGATTAAAATTGGTCGATAAAATGTGATACATTTTGTGAACTTTTGGTACTTGTTAAGCTCAGGCTATGGTGATGTATAAGAAAATCAAAGCAAGTTGTAAAGATGGTGGGAGGTAAAAATTTATCCAACACTGTCACAAGCTAGAAATTCAGACTGTTAATTTACCTGGAATTTGGAGAGGAAATCTGGTATGGTAACTAGCAATGTGACTTCCAGTAGTGATAATGCTGAAAATAGGTGCGATATTAAAGGCTGGCAGTTCTTTCTAACCAGGAACACTTTTCATCTCTTTGTTGCATGCAATTTATTACTGGATTAGTGCAGAATCAATATTTGGAAATTTTCTTGTTGATGTTGATTTAATTCACTAACTAGAAGAAGTTGGGTCTAAATCTTTTTTTTCTAGAGAAACTGAAAACAACTTTAAAAATCAGTTTGCTTTCTATAAACTTTTTTCTTTACAACTGGTGACCTCATTCTTAGTTACAAGTATCTTCCATTTTGGATGGACAGCCAATTCATATATATTCATATATTATCAAATTGCTAGGTCAAGCATGCAAAATAATTTGGCAGGAGTTTTAAGTTTGGAATTAAGTTTTAATTTTAATTCTTAAGTACACAGTTGTTTATTTTCATCCAAAGATGCTTTCTTAGGATCACTTTCAGGGTAGGAAGAGTAATCAATTTCAGGTGATTATTTTTGTGACATTCTGCTTGAATTCTGTAACCACAATGGTTTTAAGGCCCGTTTTGGATTTTGTTTCCAGGGTCTAAAGAAGATTTCTACTTGAATCATGAGATAAGGCGACTTTTCCTTTCCAAAGATCCAAATCTTTGAAATTAGAAGAAAGGAAAATTTCATACTCTTGATGTCAGGTAAATTAACATAATACTATTGAAGGCAGACATTTTGGCAGGCTGGATGGAAATGTTTAGATCAGAATGAAGGATTTGCCTGCATCCAGGTCACCCATTGGGAAAGGTTAATTGTTGTTGTCATAAGAATTATATAAAGACCTGCCTTTTTTTTAATTAAAAAAAAAAAATTGTCCTGATTTGGAGGTAGAGTCTTTCTTCAGGATTAGTGTAAAGTTTTGCTGCAAACTTCCCTGTAGTATTCTTTTTCTTTTGTGTAGCCAGAAATTACTGTGGTTTTATGCCAAGTCATTGAAAAGAGGTTTGGCACATTATGGTATTCAGTGATTACCTCTCCCTCGTAAGTATTGCTTTTAGCTCGTTGGGTTGTATTGGTTTTCTGTGTAGTGGAAATGTTTTTCCAGTGCAAATTGTCTATAGTCTGTTTGCAGTAGGCTTTATGTATTCTTAATACTTATGTTGGAATCAATTTTATTAGTGTCCTTGTTTATAATGGTATCATAAGGCAGATGGTGATCCCCAGAAAAGACTAAATCATTGCTTACCGAAAACAAAGTGCTGTAATGCTGTACCTTTTTAACACAGTTGGAGATTACCACCTCTGTAGCAGAGGTGGCAAAAGAAACAGCACAGCTTCAGTTGTTTCAGTGTGACTCCCAGGTCTTATTTCAGACCTGTTTTCATTTACTTTAAACAGAAAGTAGACGGTTCATTAGACATATCTGTGCCTCAGCTTTATTACATGCCTGTACTGAAAACTGTGTCTTTTTGCAAACTGACAGGTAAACAACTGAGTTTTGGCATTTTATGGCACTGCAGCAAGACTCACCAGATAGCATTAGTTAAAGTTTGCAGTTTCGTGAAAGGAGTTAAGACTTTTTTTTTTTCCCCCAGCAGTCTCGCATCAGTAGAAAATAAATGTACATTTTCAAGTCTAAGGATACTGGTGCTTATTTCCCAAACAGACTCCAAAATATTTTAATTATGCTAGCTTATGTGAATCACTGGCATTAAACTGCTTTATTGTACAGGCTTTTCCACAAAACTTTAGATCTAACATGATTTTCAGTAAAATTAAGTTTGGCAAAGGAGTAATCCAAGTCCTAGCAAATGATTTGTTTATAGCTGTTATCTGCCACCTGCAAAATTGTAAAATGATAATGATAAACTGTTCATAGTTCAGCTTCAAAAAACCCATCAGCACCGCAGAATCTCACTATACATACCAGCTCTGCTCTGAGCTCCAGTAAGGTTGCCCAGCTGAGCTGCATGGTGCATAGCAGATGCTCTGGCTTATGTTGTCCTTTATCAGAATGGATTGGGCTGGAAACCGAAGGTTGCCTATGGATTTTGCTGCTATTAATGTTTTTATGCTGTTTGAAATTATTTTATTGGCCATGCCTTGTTTCCGTGAAAAAGCTGGCCATAAAACTCATCTCAGATGTAGCAAATCATGGTTCAGCTAGTGCAAGTGGATGGGTTTTTTTTGATTGTTTCAAATAAGCATGGGTGGCCCCATTTTGACAATTCAATATTTTTTTTAAAAAAAGTATTCCAGTGTTATTTGTCTTTTTCTTTCCTCACCTGTGGAGAATAACTAATTGGCAGTCAAGGAAGAGGTAAAGATCTGTCCTATGAAATTTAGAAATGTGGGATCTGTTTCTAATACAGAATGTAAATGCTACATCTTCCTAGAAAATGAGCAATGAGCTACAAAAATTATTTTAATGTTATACCTCATTGAATAACCTTTTTCTTTTAGCCTCTCACTGCATAAGCATTATAGTAATTGGTACCAATATGTAATTATATACCAATGTTATGTACCAATATAACCAATATGTAATTGGTTTCCTGCAAGACTACTTCTACCTGTAGTCTTTTTGGTCTTTAATTCTCTAGCCTAGGAAACAGAAGTACATAAGATCTATTGGGGTAGTAAATTGCACTTTACTGCATTGCTTTAAGAAATACTTTACGGTGACTTCAAAAGATGGGAAGACAGATCACCACTAATTTTTTTAAATACGTAGCATTTAAGGTATGATGATATAGCATACAGCTCTCAATCAGTTGAGTTTTAGGATAATTTCTAAATTAAATTAAGCTGTAAATACAAAGTATTAAATGCAGTTTAAATAATTAAATTATTTAAATTTACTTTAAATTTAAATTAAATTTAATTAAATTAATTAAATACAGCTGTAAATACAAGGTATTAAATACAGTTTCTTTCAAGGTGTTGGTTAAATACTAAGTATTATCCTGTAAAAAAAAAATGACTGTGCAGTTACATTTTTGAGGTAATCTTTAGAGTGTGTAGAAGCTCAAAGGTAAAGAAGGCAGTGTTAGGATAGTAACCAGCAGTGTGTAGACTTCTTGACTTTTGTGCATCTTGGGGATGGCAATTAGGGTGCACTAGCCTTGCTGAACTCTGGGTCAGGCAATGAGCAAAGCAGGACAAGTGTCCTGAGAATTTCACCTTTCAGGGAATTCAAATGAAGCATCTTGTTAAGATCTCCTGATAGATTTCTTCTGTCTCTGCAATGGCGAAGTATGGTTTTCTTGTTCCTTTATCACATGAGAGGAGAGTGTATTCTAGTTCTGCAGATGTCAAACAGGATTGAGAGTAAACAGCTTTGGTGAAGAAATTGCAAAATGGAGATGCTCCCACTAGTTCGCACCATCTCAGCAGATGTGTATTGTGCACTCCCATTGTTGAAGAGGATTTTAAAATCTGTTTTATGTGCCTAGGATGTAGTTCTGAATCTATTAGCCAGACACTTTGATATTTAATTAACTATATTTTAGAGGCATCATCGATTTCTTTACCAACATTTGGATGTGAAGTTTCCATATATCTAGTATTTCACTCTAAATGCTTCTATTAGCACATAGGCACAGGCATAGTTAATGCTGTGGGCATGGCTAATGCTCTAGAGAAGAGCAAAAAGTGATGACTTGAGTCCTGCCGCTGGGGGATTGGGACCTCTGGATTCTGCACCAAGCTTTAGTGGCAGAGGCAACAAGAGGCCTGTTTTTCTCTTCGTTATACTTTCATAGTCATGAACACTAGTTGGGTAACTTAGAAAACCTGTCTTTTGTAAGATCTTTCTGAATAGTACTTTTTAGTTGAAGAGAAAATTATTCTATTATTCTTTTTATTTTATTTTGCTTTTATCTTACATTCTGTAGAAATAGACATATAGCACCCATATTTTTCTCTATTTGTGGAATAGGTGCATAGAACACTAGCAAAATGTAGATTTTTTTTTTCTATATTAAACTTTTCTTAGCACATTTGGGAACTAAATTTTATGACTTTTTGGAAGCAGAGTCACCAAAAGTTCCTACTTAAAATAGAATTAGGGTTTTAATTGATATGATATCTTCTTTCCCTTCAAGATTATGCTGAAACAGCCTATAATGTGTGAGATTTAATTTACCAGTTTATTTAGACCGAATTGCCTTACTCTGTGTGTCTTCTAAGTTATTTTCATTTTTCTCCCTTCTAAACTATAAATTTATAAAACATGTATAACAAATATATAAATATACCTGGAGGTAAAAGGGGGAAAAAGGGACAGGAGTTTTGTCCGATGCTCTTTAGATGAAGATATTGCCATTTGAAATGGCATCAGTTTCTATGTAAGACTAAATCTTTGCAAAAAGTTATGATAAATGTGGATAGTATAACAAACTGGAAGGTTGTTTTTATCAGTCAATTGTATATTTAAAACTGAAATCAGGCCACAAGGTATCTGGGATGACTTTTACTTATCTTGCTATCTGTATTTGTCTTTAGAAAATGTTATATACATATAGACTTGCATCTGTCTGCCTTCCTTTTGTTTAGTCCTTGAAATCTGAATTCAAGTTGATGAAGAATTTGGACTTGTTGCACTGCCTCGTTCTCTTGAGCAGACGGGGATTTTTCCAATGACTTAGTTATAAGCAACGCCTACCAAGCATTCTGATTTTATCACACAAAAAAAAAAAAAAAAAAAAAAGTGGAGTTTTATGAAGAATGAATGTTCTCGGAGCATGTTAGAAGCCAGGGACTGAGCCATGTTGAGCCATGTCTGTTATTGTCCTGTGGATTCTATCTATAAATTTTAAAAAGCATAGCTTGTAAACTTAATTTTCTTCTTTTTTTTTGGGGGGGGGCGATGTTGGATAACTTACATTTCCCAATTATATGACAGCAAAAAATCAAAAATTACCTTTGTACTCCTGCCTAATGCAGCTGAAGTTGGGTATATCAGGATAGGGGAAGAAAGCTTGATATAGACTTAATATTATGTTTTAAACACTGATTTGTACTTGAGGAAATGTAGATTAATCAGACTTTTTGTCCTGCTCATATTTTAAGTCTGACCCACTTTTCTGCTTAAAGTAGTATGTGCTTAAATCCTTGTTTGCATTTAAAACATCTAAAATCTTTGGGAATTTTCACAATGTAAATAATGTATGGAGTTACATTAGCCTTTTGCTTGGTGACTGCCACAGATTAAAGAAAGGAAGAGGTGTATCATGTGAAGTAGATATTTTCAACCAATGTTTGGAGTCTTCATTAAATTACAGGAGTTGGTGTGCATTCCTAATGTTATGCATTCAATTTGAAAATTATTTGAGGAGTGATCTGACAAAAGGAGCATAATGTATTAGTAGTGAATTGAAGTTAAAATCTCCCTTAATTCATTCTGAGGATGTGTCATATCTTTGATGGTTTCGTTCTGCTATTAGTGTTGCATAACCAGCAGCTGAAACTAATGCTGTATATTAAATTTTATAGTAGTCCCTGTCTAGGGTAATTTATTTTCAAGTGAAAGACAAAAAGGACTTTTCATGAAAATGTTTACTGGTAAATGTAAAATATGATGTTTTTGTATAAACCTCATATGAGGCCAGTACTCTAATCACAAGTGTCAACTGTTCTGTTTCACTACTGTTTTATGTTCCTGTTGCAGTAAGGAAAGAGAGAGGATCTGACAATATCTTCCAAATTTAAATCTTTCTTATGTGTTCACAAACCTTATGCAAATATATATATAAATAATACATAGGAAGACAGGTGAAGAGAGTAATAAAAATTGCATATGACAGTATTTATTCTTTCCTTTATCCTGGCTACATTAACAGGCAGACAAGATTTAATTAAATATTGTCAGGGTAATGTCACACTGTTAAAACTAGTATTCAAAAAATCCTCTGCCAATTTTTATGGAAGACAATTGCATTGTCTTTTGAATACTTGTAAACAAGGTAGTTCTCATCACTCTTAAACTGTTACTGCAGAAGGAGTTCAAGGGTCTCTTAAACCAAACTCGGAAAGGCTAAACTTGAAAGCCTTCAAATTACAATGCTGGATCCCTGGGCCCCTCCAGGAGGGGATTTCTGTCAAATAAGATATTGCTATTGTTCTAAATGGAGATCAGCTAATTTAGAATTCTTCTGACTTTCTTATATCTTATCAAAAAGAACAAGTTGATCTGTATTACTATTATAAAAAAAAGCTTCATGATTGCACGCTTATTCTGGTCTAGAAAGCAGTGATGCTTCGGAAATAAAATATTTGAGAATTTATTTCATTTGAGAACAGTGAAATTGACTGAACAAGTGAATGGGGGAGGAAGAACATTTTTCTTAAATACTGTTTTTTTTTTTTTTATCTGAAACTCAAAATATGTTGGCTGAAAAATGTTTTATTTTTAAGTGATACCACATAAATAATTTGAAGTACTGCAATTTATAAGGTATTTTCATTATAAATGAGTTAAATCAGAAAATATAGGAATACATGCTTGCTTTCTCCAAAGATTTTGTGGCTATCACTTCTCTGAAGGATAATTAAATTTGTTCTTAATTATAAAGAAGATTAATACTGAAGGAAGATTGTACCTCATCCTTCAAAGGTATTACTGTTTCAAATTTCAAGGTGAAATATGATTCCACAGAAGTTTGACATTTCCTAGGTAATACCTAGGAGACTTAAAAAAAAATACCTCTTCAGTGCTTTTCTAGGATTTTTCAGTCCCATTCTGGGATTTGGGTGCACATTGGACTTTTGTCAGTACCTTAGAATAGAAATGGCTCATCTGTGAGCTGCTCTCACTTGCAGGAGCTGTCTGTCTAACCAGGTTCTCCAGCAAAAGTAGTATTTATGTTGCATGCGGTGGATAGCTTGAACACCTTTGGCTGATGTACATGGCTCATTGTGCTAATCCAACTGGTGTCCATGGCCCCCTGGGGCGAGGAATGGCAGCACTATTGATTGGGCGGTCTTCAACAACCAGACAAGGGCTGTTTGTGTTACCTGCAGTTATCAATGCAGATTTCAAAGGAGAAATAAAGATAATGGTATGGAGTCCGATACCACCCTGTACTGTGCCAGCGGGGAGCCGAATAGCACAATTAGTATACTTTTTACCACAGACACCAAATGCTGCAAAAACTAAACGCGGCATAGGCTCTTTTGGGTCCATGCGACAACCAGAGATTTTCTGGACTCAACAGATAACTATGAACCGCCCACAGATATCCTGTACGCTACAATCAGGAGTGATAAAGTTTAATGCACAAGGAATTTTAGATAGCGGAGCAGACGTTACAGTCATCGCTGCCTCGCAATGTCCAAACAGTTTACCCCTAACTAATGCACATACATCGCTTTCAGGAATTGATGGGCAGAGTACCCCAATGCAAAGCAAAAGATTGATAAATATTATTGGCCCAGAAGGAAGAACTGCAAACATTAGGCCATTTATATTGCCTGGATCCGTTACCCTGTGGGGGAGAGACTGTTTGAGTCAATGGGGCATGCAGTTAAGTACGGATTTTTCTTAGGGGCTACTATCCA
>NW_010578549.1:0-37834 GCF_000705375.1 Tinamus guttatus | reverse complement strand
AGAAGATAACCACAACTGCACGGCTGGCAAGATGCTGATTGGTTGTAATCTTTGCAACACTTGTGTTAAAAGGGTATAAAAGAAGTTGGTTTGAGAATAAAGTTGTCTCATTCTGCATCCCAGACTGAGTCCATTCTTTCGCAAGGTGCAACATATTTACCCATTTTTCTTTACAGATGTAAAACAAAGGTGTATCTAGACAACCTTCCCACAACAAGTGTTGTCATTGTTTTCCACAATGAGGCTTGGAGCACGCTTCTGCGAACTGTTCATAGTGTGATAAACCGGTCGCCGCGACACATGCTGGAAGAAATCGTACTCGTAGATGATGCCAGTGAAAGAGGTAATGATAATGTGGAAATCTTACAGATATTCTAGCTAGTTGCTCTTTTAACTTTAAAAATTGAGTCCGACTTTCTGTGGATTTAGCTTTAGCTTTTTTCTTTGATTTAGTTTTGCCAGAAAAGGGGGTAGTGAACGGTGCTTTTCCTGGCACTGAGATGGATCATTCTGTACTGCAAGCTAATGAAAGCTTTATCTATTAACATTGTAGTTGACAGTGCTGAGTTTGTGGTATTTACTGTTTTTTAATAGGCTTGTCCTATTACTGCCTTCATGTTTTACATTTGTCATTTCAGCATATTCCTAAAACCTGAGAGGCATTTAAACCTTGAATCACTTGATTAAATAATAGTAAAGGCAATTTTATTCCTAAACAAAACTAAGAACAGTCCTAGCTTACTCCCTCACTACTGTCAAACTTAGAGTTCAGAAGTATTAATTTTGATTATTCAGTCTATAGGAAGTTGAAATTCAGTTCTCCAGATAAGGAATTCTATTCTTTTAATTATTACTCTGAATGAAAATTCCATGCTACCTAATGAAAGTTTTAATATGCAGTGAAATTAATGGAGAGGGAAAAAAAAGCCTTGAAGCTGATTTATTCAAAATAAAATAACTTTATTTGAACTTTACTTCTTCGCGATATAGCGGCAAAAAGTAGAAATCTAGATAGATGATATTTATATTAATAATTGATACTGCGTTCTTCACCTTAAGCCTTGATTAATCTTCCCGAGTACTAATGTTTATGAAGTATATCTGATAAATTTTGGTTTTCCTTGCTTTTGTATGTGGGAACACAAGGGCATATGTTTTGTGTATTTATTTTTAATCTTAAGTGTCACAGTACATTAAAAGTTTTCCTATAGTACTGTTAGATGCCACTTGATATAAGTCCTGGAAACTGCAGTTTGAAGTGTTTCAGAACAATACATCTGTGTCAGCAGAAATTTCTGTTCTTTAGCCGCAAAAGGCTTTAGCGCCTAGCATGCTGATGTGTCAGCTTGAGTTTTCTAATAGCAAAGTTGTAAAGCTTATGTTCTGTTCCTTAGATTAATTGGACTGTTGGAGAAAGATGGGTGACTCTTCTGTGTCTGAATAATCATTTAAGTAGTGTTAGGGTGCACCAGTTAAAAATGTTAACAAGGGTTTTAACAATGCGTGGTTGAAGTGCTTTTGCAGTCTATTCCTGGTCTTTCTATCTGAAGTGATGTAACGTATGAGTGGAGAGTGAGGGAGAGAAGAAAAATATATATATTTCTAGGCTGAATGACACTAGCATTTTAGAATGATTTTGTTTGTTATTGAATCTCCTCTGATCTTGATTTCAGATTCCATCGTTGCATTTTAAAGATTTTGAACAGTATTTTCTGTTGTACTTGCGGCTATTCTCAACAGTCACTGAAATTTTTCTGCAACAACGTACTAAGTTTTCAGCAAATCACTTAATCAAAACTGAAGGATCTGATGCCTGGAAACAAAAAGATTTTACTATATGCTATTTAAGTATTCTGTTTGTATTTAGCTAGAACAACAGACATTTTTTAGAAAATGTTCAGCCTGAATAGTATATTTTGAGTTCTAGCATCAGACTCAATTAAATTGGGATAAAGTAAGCATTCAGTCTCCCTGCAGCACACTTTGTACCAGCCGGTGTCACACTTTTAGCAAAATGAATTTACGTAATATCACACAGTTGTTTACACTGGAAATAAAAGTTTTTGAGAAACAAGACCCCTGTGATGCTTGCTTCTCTAGTTACTAATCAGAATTGGATTCTTGTTTGTTTTTAAGTATTGGTTTTCACATATTTTTCAAGAAGGTTAACAGAAGAAATCTGTTAGAAGTATTTGGTACTTAGCCTAGGTCAATATTGGGTGGCCAAGTGTAGACAGATTGCATCAGGAAAAAATACTCACTGAAGTTTTACAGAAGCATTTCAAAGCAATGCCTCTAAAATTACATTTCTGCAAATGATGTCATTAAAGTTCGTATTTTCATAAAATTCATAATATTGTAATTGAATGCTTATTTAGCGAAAACTTGTGTCGTATTGTATAATAAAAAATTTGCGTTTTAACTTTTTCTGTTCCCAGAATATATATAAACGAAACTCAGAAGAATTGACTGATTTTTTTTTTCAATTTGTACACTAGTTTGACTATAATTGAATATATTCGCTTTTGTGTCATCTAGGCTTTCTTAGTTGCTGCAAAAACTACTCTTTAAACTGTCCATGATGTTCTCTTATTTTACTGAGAAGTTGTGGGGAAATTTATTTATTTTTTTTTTATGTGATGCATTTAGCATGCCTTTCTGCAATGTAACTAAAATTATTTTCATGTTAGCTCTTGATTTGCCACAGTTACATTGCTGGAGTCTTTCACACATCCTCTTGGCAGAACTTTATTGTTTTTTTTAATAGAATTACTCATCCCAGGAACACCATTCATTACATTCATTCATTTTTAAGTGGTTAGAAATATGTTAAAAGGTTGTCAGTGCTTGAAATATGCAGTACAACATGTTGATTTACTTGACTTGTTGCCTGGATCAGGAGGTGGCTAGCAGAGCAAGGGATGCTTCACTGCTGTAGTCTTTTCGTGCATATCATGAAAGTCGTAAAGATTAAAAATGTATATACTAGTTCTTTTAAGTTAGTAACTTTGTAAGATGTGATAGTATTTGCCACCGAATTTTTCAGCACTATGATCTCTGTGCACATCCCCGAAAGGCCTGCAAAATGTTGACATGTACAGATGAAATAGTTTACACTGCTAAACACTTATTTACTGAATCCTCCCTAATTATGTACATTTATAATCTCCACTAATATGTGTTTGCTTTGAGTTTCTCTAGAGACAAATATCTATTTAAGATTAATCCAACTTTTAAGCCCTTAGTACAATTGAGCTTTTAAGATATATCAAAACTAATTTCTGTGGGGTTTAGAGACTATCCAATAATGTATTAAAAAAAAGCAGGGAGGAGGAGAATTAGAGCTTGTTCAACCAGAGCAATGGTAGGGAATGGTAATTGCTCTCAGATCAACTCTGCCTCTCAAGATTTGCAATACAGCCACTAAGGATTCATGCCGTGATTTTCTTTTATTTTTTCTCTCCCTTTCCTCTAGCTACACTCTTGCTCGTGCGTGAAATAATGCCTTACAGGGAATCCTCCCAAAGACCTTGTGCTGTTGTAACACGACTCTCATGTGCTTTTGGCATATCAACTAATATATTTTGTAGCTGTGTTTATAAAAGAAATATTTGTTTAGCCTATATTATTACAGATTTGGAATCTGCAAGTTATTGCTGACGACTTTGTTTCTGTGACTGTCAACTGTGTTCTCACTCTGTTTTATCTTCCTTTGATATCATCCATCATTAGGTTTTTTTTTATGATGAATGAAGACTGTGTCCGTAAATGGGAAACCTGTTAATTTGGCAGCTACTTACAAATGATTTTGTGTCCCTAGGCAAATGGAAGTCAGTTAAAGCTGTGGCATTTTGACTAATTTGCTCCTTGAATAAGCTGGCTCATTCATGATTCAGATGATCACTTAGCTATAGCAGATTTTGCATTTATTTTTGTTTGTAAGTGTTAACGCAATTAATTAATAAAAAAAACTTAGACAAAAAAATGTTAAGCAGAATTTAAAACTGAATTTGGTTGTGTTTTAAACTTTGCTTGCAAATAAATTATCTGTAAGATGCAGAACTGTAGGAAAAGATTAATTATCGGTGCTAGTCAGCTCATTTTCTCTTATTTTCTTGTTAGATAGGTGTATACACAAGGAAATTCAAGAATCAGTTTTTGAATCATTTCTTGAAAGTAAGGGGTGTATCTACCCCACAACAAAAATTTGCCTATCCCACCTGACTTTGGCTTAAATGTTCTACTGTGTTTTGCTGCTTCCAATAATGAAGAGGAGGGGGAACTTCTTGCTCTACTGACTGAAATCCACGTAGATATGGAAGGGCATAATATGAGGTGGAGTAAGCAGTAATGAAAAGTAACTTAGAAGGTAATAGAAAAGAGGTATGGAATTATTTCAATATGGAAGTACTGCAAAATGAAAATACTACAAGTTGCATAATCAAAAAAATGCAGTTTTATGTAATTGATGGTTTCTATGTATCAATCATTTCCTGCAGACTTCTTGAAGAGACCACTAGAAAGTTATGTGAAAAAATTAAAAGTCCCTGTTCATGTGATTCGAATGGAACAGCGTTCTGGACTGATTAGAGCCAGATTAAAGGGGGCTGCTGCTTCTAAAGGCCAAGTCATCACCTTCTTAGATGCTCATTGTGAATGTACAGTAGGCTGGCTTGAACCTCTGCTGGCAAGGATCAAAGCTGACAGGTATTTTTTTCATCTATTGGTGTATGCTATTATTTGCAGATTAGTAAGAAATGGTCTAAATATTACCATATAACCTATAAGCAATTCTACCTTTCAAATGACTGGATTAATACCATATTTTCTATTAGTGTTACAGTAAAGCAGTAATTGAGCACAACTTTTTAAAAAGTAAAACTGAGTACAAATTGGAACTTTTATTAGGATCTATGTGATAATGTATTAAATATCAGGATATCTCAGCATGTATTTGAGACCAGTGGTATTTGAACTCTTCTGTCTACAGCCTAAACCACTCCTCCATGAATTTGGGAACATATAACTAGAAGAAGCGATCACAATCTCTCATAAAACCAACATTAGGCAAGACCTGTCAGATTTACTGGCTTTAGGTACTCACTGTGATTCCCTTATTGCATGATATATTTGGGTTGTAGATTACCTGCGAATGAATAGAATTTCTGTGGCATGACATGGATTCCTGGAATCACAGTGATTGCATCCACAATAGTGTGATAGAAATGGTACTGAAGAAAAAAACAAAAGTGAGAGAACCGGTCTGCTTTATAAAACATTCATGCATCTGCGTAGTAATTCTGCTGTTGCACACTGTTCTGTTAGCGAACAGACTAAACTAGACATTTATTTAAGTACTGTAATGCAGTACTTAAATAAAGTCTTGGTTTTGGTCTTACGATTATTAATATAAGTCACTTTTTAAAATTTATAATTACAGTATGTAACATCACATAATGCAAAGAAGCAAGTAATTGTTCAGAACAGTGTTAAACATTATACTAAGCTTCAAGTTATCATCTATATACATTTTTGTGAGACTATCATATTTAAATTATTCTTCTGACTTGTTCAAAATAGGTCCTTTTAATTTAATTGCAACCCTTGTATCTTTTTATGTATTTTTTTCAAGTGAGGAAGCCTGGTAGAGGACAGTGGTTATTTAAGTGTTTCTAAGATGATTAAGACACGTAATAAGAAATATGAATTCTAATAATGTCAGAACAATGGTTGAAAAAGTTAAGCGGCAATTAAAGCAATTAATTAAAGCAACAATTATCACTGCTTAGGCCTGATGGGAAACCAGAATACTTCCTCAAAGTAAATGATTGAATTTTCATTTTAAAACAGGTAAAATACTTTGACTGTGCAACTAAAAACCAAAAAATAGTATTGAGAAAGCTCTGATTTTTTTCCCATCTGTATGTTATTAAAATGCAAATAATAATATTGACAAAATTGAGTCAGAAACATGTTTTTTTCCTTTAGATGAATTAATTCTAACTAGCAAGACAAAATTTAAATATATTTGATGGTAAACATTTTTGAGTACTGTATTGTTAAGTGTAGTGATCTTAAAGTATAAATAAAATGGGTATGTTAAATTGAAACAAATTACTTTTCTGACATTCTGACTAACAGTTTGATGCTTTCCTCTCTGCAGGAGAACAGTAGTGTGTCCCATCATTGATGTAATTAGTGATGACACCTTTGAATATATGGCAGGTTCTGATATGACCTATGGTGGATTCAATTGGAAGCTGAATTTTCGTTGGTATCCTGTTCCTCAGAGAGAGATGGATCGACGGAAAGGAGATCGAACACTTCCTGTTAGGTAATGAGAAATGACAAATTGATAGAAGTATTGTCTGATGTTTAGTCATATCCTCTCTAGGCTAATCTTGTATACGAGCAATTAATGAGCTGTGTCATGTTGTCATATTGGTCTGTTTCAAGGACCAGTGTGTGAAATTTTTCAGCATAGATGTCTTGTTGATAAATTCCAATAGGCATAACATGAAGCATAAGTATAAAGCATAATAGTGAAAATCATAGGTGACTTCATGGTATGTCGTAATTTCTTCAAGAATAGTTGCTAGAAATATAAATATCCTGCAATAAATTGTTTTATTTATGTGATTTACCAACATTGGAGGCTGAAGTAGTTTTTTTTTTTTTTTTCTCTCTACCTCACTCTCTATTTGTGGAATAAACCATTTCGTCAGTATAACAGTGAAATATATTTAAACAAAATAAATTTTCATAGTGACTGATATTTGACTTATTTTCTGTTTTTCCATTTGTTTGTTTGTTTTTTGTTTGTTTTGTGTTTTTTTTGTCTTCAGGACTCCTACAATGGCAGGAGGTCTTTTTTCAATAGACAGAGATTACTTTCAGGAGATTGGAACATATGATGCTGGAATGGATATTTGGGGAGGAGAAAACTTAGAAATTTCCTTCAGGGTAAGTAAAAATTCCTCTCTGTTCAGAGTTTTAGTGTTCATGATAGTACAACATAAGTTCTATACAGTAGGAGCTTAACGACAATGATGGATTCTTCTCTTCACAGTTCAGAGTTCAGTTCATGTTATGTTGTTCTAATGGACATATTAAATGACTTTTTTTAAATGTGTGAAATTTCTCTGAAGGTGTTTGATTTGAAAAGTTCGAGAGCATAATATAAGGATTATCTCATCAGTGTGTACTCTAGGCTGTTATGTGTTAGCTCAGCCACAAAACAACAAAAATAGAGAATTTCTAACTTAATGATTACGCATTTTTAATTTGACCTAATTTAATTTTTAATTTTGGACCTAACCTGTTCTCACTAGTTTCTGCCGAATAGCACTATTTCCTTTTGCTTTACTTACTGACTCAGAGTATATAGGTGGATACTTTTAAAGTAGTTTAGTTTCTGAATCTGACATTTCTAGTGGTTCAAGAAAAAATGGAAATGCTTTGAGAAACTTTTTCTTGGAAAGTGCATGTTTTTTTCAGTTGAAGAATTTATTAAGAAGGGCCTTTGTGGCCAGATTACCATCTGTTGCTTCCTTGTGGATCATGTGAGCCTTTTCCCTTCTTTCACTGTCAGCACTCCTGGTGCTCTGCAGTAGTATCTTGTTGAGGCATCTTTTTTGAGGCCTCACATACCCTCATGCTACCCTAGCTCTAGCTTGAGAGCATCCTATCTGTCAAGCAGGAAACAGACTTGCTTTTCTCTTCCATGCCGTATATATTTGTGCTGGACTTTAATGTTGTTTATACTAATTGAAGAAGGGCAAACATCAAATATAGCACTTGCAATATCTGTTTTATCATTTTTAGATTTGGCAGTGTGGTGGCACTTTGGAAATTGTAACTTGTTCACATGTTGGGCATGTCTTCAGAAAAGCAACACCATACACTTTTCCTGGAGGTACAGGGCAGATAATCAACAAAAATAACAGGAGGCTTGCAGAAGTCTGGATGGATGAATTCAAAAACTTTTTCTACATTATTTCCCCAGGTAAGCAGATCTTTGGTTATGAAAAATACCAATAAGAATTAAAAATTAAAGTTCTATTGGACTTCAATACTTAAACAAAAATGATACTGTTTTGAAGAATTCAAGTGTTCTGAAAAGGCTCAGTTGGGCAAGAGAGGAAGCCAGAGAAGTGCTAAAATATTACTACTCTACAGATCATGTGCTGCTGCTTTTTTAGGGGAGTGGGGGTGAGAGGGGAGCATGATGAGAGAGAACAAACATCCTGTCTAAAAACTTGAAAGATTGTTAGAGACATTCAACTTTAAATATTGTGGTTTTATACGCCACGTATGCTTATTCAAATAAGTATCTTGAAACAAGTATTTCTCTGTGACTTGCTTATTAATACAGATTAATAGTATTTATAGTATTTAGATTAATAGTGAAATTTAAAAGTTGTAATATGGTGCAGTGTTAATCTGAAAAAAAATCAATAAAATCTTCTGTATAGGTTTTAAGAGCATTTTTGAGAACAAGTGACCACACTACTTTATCCTTTTCTTTTTCCTCAATAGAATATGCCGTTCAAATTAAGACAGCATAGAATTTTTAAAATAAGTTCGTGGTACTAAGAATCACAGCCGTCTAGGTGAAGTCAAAAGCTAGTAGGTTATGCTTACTGCCATGTCTTTTTATTAGTGTAGCATTATCAGATTAAATATACCATGCATTTTGTGCATACACACACACACATATATATATTTATATATATATAAAAGAAACTGGGAGCACAGAATCACAGAGTCGTTGAGGTTGGAAGGGACCTCTAGAGATCACCTAGTCCAACCCCTGTGCTCAAGCAGTGGTACCTAGAGCATGTGGCACAGAGTCACATCCAGGCAGATTTTGAATTATCTCCAAAGAAGGAAATTGCACAACCTCTCTGGGCAGCCTGTTCCAGGACTCTGTCACTCTCACAGTAAAGAAGTTCTTTCTCATATGCAGATAAAACTTCCTGTGTTTTAATTTGTACCCATTACCCCTTGTTCTGTTGCTGGCCACCACTGAGAAGAGTTTGGCCCCATTCTCTTTACGTCTTCCCCTCCGGTGTTTGTATATATTGATCGGTCTTCTCCAGGCTAAACAGGCCCAATTCACTTAGTATTTCCTCGTAAGATAGATGCTAACCATAAAAGTAAGTTAACTTTTAAAAGTCAAAATCAGTGAAAACTGTGATAAGGCTCTACTATTTTGTATATCATATTTATAGATCTTCTATTTAATGTGGAGGCCATAAGCTATGAAAGCGGTTACTCTTCTGACTTCGTACATAGTTGTTCTGATGATGTGGGTGGGTGAGTGTGTTTTTTGTTGTTGTTTTTTGTTTGTAGCTTTGTAATATTGTGAACTATACATGCAGTCTCCTGCTAGGGGAAAAAAGAGTGGAAGATTATTATTATATTGTAATAATGAATATATATGAAATATGGGTTATATATATAATAGGATAGAAATGCTTTCTTGTCATGCTTCTCTTAGCATTTGTGCCTACTGGCAGGCGCACCTCTTATTTGTGTTTTCAGGTCCATATTGACACTGTACTGAAGTATGATATTAGATATTCCAAGAGTATCAAGAATCGTCCATAATACCTGGATAAGTTAGGTTATATTGAAATTAGTTTAGTGCCTAGAGCTGTGAAAAGTAGTGCTGTAATTCCTGTAGTATATAACAATATCTATGGTTTCAGAGAATTAACTTACAAATTATACTGATGCTGTCATTGCTACTCATGCTTTCCCTTATTTTTTTTTACTGCACTTCTCTAGTGTACAAGCCGAAAACTAGCAAGCGTTAACTAGCAAGGATTACTATCTTGGGACCTCTTAAGTGGAATTTCACAACCCCCTTGCCATTGCTGTTTTGTTACCTCCTGTGTTACCAGAGTTATGCAGACCCATGATGCACCTATAGACAGAAACTACATTACTGTATTTCATGAAGGCTTTTTGGGCTCATGTTTTAAGGGAACTCGGTGCAGTTCTGCCACATAAAAATGAAAATGTCTAGTACTTGCAGAATGATCTTTTAGTCTACCAGCAGGTTACTACAGTATATAGCCTGCAAAACTCTTAACTGCCGATGCAATGTGTACTTTCATTATTACTGTGACAACATGTCACTGTGTCACAGCCTCATGCAAGGAAAAAGGTGAGAATTTGAGTGGATGCTGGTTTGTGAGCTTGGGTGCAGATGAACAGGAAAATTGGGCAATTTGGTGTGCACCTACGTTTTTGTCGGTTGGGTGAGAAGTTAGGTATCTCTTGTTGGTAGGAAAATGCAGTGTTGGAAGAGTTAATATTACTGACAGAAATCATCAAGCCTAACTAACAGATATTTTTTGTTCTTTATATAGATTTTCTTGGGCTCTTCTAAGATAGTCAGTCACAAAGGGATTGGTCTAGGAAAGCAAATCTGAGATTCACAGATAGGTTTCCCAGTTTGTTTAATTGATGTTGTCTCAGGAGGGCAGAGGGGATTTACTTTTTTGAATAGCAGGAATTTGAGAAACTTTACTATCGACACAGTGCAGTCAAATGAAAAGCTCTTCTAAAATGTATTTGTGTCTTTCTTTAAGTACAGATTAGTAGGAACTGTTGTGTGTTTCTTGCCAGGCTTTCATGATTTTTAATAGTCGTCTTTCTGCTTAGAAGCAGATTTCTGCTTAGGTACAGTTGGGAGGTGGACAGGAAAATGTTGCAACTGCTGCTGGCCCAAATCAAACCTGTCTCGCTGCATGCAGGAGCTGTTCTCTTTGACAGTAATGGCACTTCTTATAGTCTTTCCTCACTAGGCTCCAGTTTTCCTTAGGATCATGAGTTACAACAGGGTTTGACTTGATGGTTTCACTTTTTCTTGCATGACTTTCCCAGACCATTTTCTACTAGCTCTTCAGTAAATGCATTTGGGACATTTGCAAGTGATTCTTAGTTCCTGTGAGTTTCAGAGACTCTGGCAATTCTTTGTTTGCAACTCCTACTGCTGTCCTATTGCCTAAAATACTAGGACAGAAGTGTGTATGGTAAAGCTTCATGAGCTGGTGTTACCAGTCCAACAACTTGTTGCAAAGAGGGTGCCTTGCTTTTCGTGTCTGGTCATACAGCCCTCATATAGTTCACCCATGTAAACTAATTTGCCTTGTTAAACTCCCAAGTTTTTTTTTTTTTTTTTTTCCCTGCGTGCTGGTTAAGTTAGCACCTGTGTCAGCACGTAAGAAGCAGTAGGCGTGTGAAGATGAGCAAGGGAAAATGCCTTCAGCAGTGGCAACATCAATAAACCATTAGGTTGGAGTCTCACAACTACCTCAGCTCAGTAGCTGACCTGACCACAGTTTACTTGTTAGTGATCAAACTGGTAGTTCGTCATGTTTTTGGACTTCCTTAACCTAAAGTTTGATATAGTTTCAGATTGGGTGGTTTGCTTATGCCGTATGTGAGTCTGTTTTTGCCCTCCTACATGCAGTCCCCTGCTCATATTGTTGCTGGTCAGCAACCTGTTACCCACTTCCCTGTTGGTTAAGTGAAAGGCATCTTAATTAGTATAAAGTGTAAAATACTCCTCATTCCATAATTGGTATGGAAATAAATTCTGGTGCTGACAAAGACTTTGACCCAGAAGGTATCTTTCATTGTATAGGGAATAACTGAACAGATAGAAATCCTGAAAACCTAACATTGTAGAATTATCTAAACAAGAACCATCTAGACATGTGTAAATGTGTTTTCATCAAAATTGGATCAGTAGGGGTGGTTTCTAATTGCTCCATATGCTTATCTTTGGCCAAGCGTGGCAAGTGTAGGTTCATAACATACAGACTGCAGTTGGCTAAGGCCTTTGATTTTGGTGATGACAGTGGAGAAGTTAGTATTCCCTATGAGCATTAATCAGAAATGAAAATACATAGTTATTGGAAGCAGGTTTAAATGATTATTGCTTGTTCAGTTTCATAATAATAAGTCATTCATTTTAACAGAAGATTAGCTTGGGATGGAACACTTTGCATGCTTTGAAAATGACTGAGTGATTATATAATCAGGATGAAAACATCATGTTTCTAATTCTTTGAATCAGTTTAGCATAAATGTATTGCCACACACTGAACTTGTCAGACATCTTCGAGATGGTAGAGCTGTTGCAACACAGCTGCTGGGACGCTTAAATATTCATAAGATGGCAAAGAAAATTAAGCTGAAGAAGGCTTATTCTACCCATAGAAATCGTTATGTATATACGTGTAGGCAGTTATGGAAAGGAGTGTGGAGGAGTTACTACTTTTGAAATTGTCTTGTAAATCTTTCCCTTTCTTTCCCATTCCCACTCCCATTTAAGAGTGGAATTAACTCTTAAAAAAATAAATATGTTTATCAGAAAATACTGATGCTGTCGAATAGCTTCTAAGCATATGTTCCATATGTTCAGTAAGACCAACATTGTAAGAATTCTTGTTTGGGTGAGCTGTGTGGATTTGTCAAAAACTTTGATTACTACTTTTTGGTGAAAATGCAAGTATAGCAAAGCTCTGGTTGAGTAGTGAAGACATTACCAAACAAGGCAATCTGGTACTGCATACTAAATTTCTTTTTCAAGAGCAGTGACATTGTTGACAAGTGCTGAAATGAACTTTACATTTGTAGAAGAGAATGTTGAATGTCTGTCTGGATAATTGGCTATATTCCTTTGCAATATGGCTATTTCTTTTTGTGTTGTTTGAATACATCTTTAACCATGTTTTTGAAAAGAGCATGCACAGCATACCACAATCTTTGGGACAGATGAAATCACCAGGAAGGTCCAGGCTATTACCTTTCCAGTATTTTTTTCTGGGAAAAACTTTTATTGCATGGTCCAGTGGAGACAGTAGTAGCATGTACTGTTTAGGTACTATTTCTGCTATTTTTATAAAGCAAAACCAAGTATTTGGAAGAATAACCAACAGAGATGATTACTTTCCTCATGATATGCCAAATTGCTTAGTCTGGCATGCTTGTCTCCATAGAGGAAAATTTGATGTAATTCTGAATTTGCAGCTGAGCCTTTAGAAACAAGTTCAAAAACACTAGAAACCATACATAAGCCTCTTCAATAGATTCATTTGCTTACCTTGTTACAGAACACCACTATGGGAACTATGCCATTTCTCGTATCCAGTCCATCTGTTACCTGATGCTGACTGTAGTCTATGTGCCAGTATGTTGTCTGATTCAAACCTAACTTTAGAGAAGAATCTTCCCATTCTTTCCAGCTAAAAATGGTTCAGTAGGGCATAATGCACATCTTTTAATTCCAGATAATGGAGGGAAAACCAAATGGCACTGTTTTCTGCACGTGGTGGCATTTAAAACTACTTTAATCAATAGCACAGTTGTATGCTATTACATACTACTTTGCTTTTAATTCCTTATATCTGTGCCTTTAATTCTTACTGTCACATGGCAACCTTAAATGTTTTTCCTAAGATCAGTGTAGCAAGTTGTTAAAGAATGAGGTTTGTATGTTGTAAGGTTAGACATAATGTGGTAACTGTTTATCAACTACATTTTCCTGAACAAAGGAGGAAGAGTTTCAGCTATGGTTTGTTCAGCAAAGAAGCCTTTTTCTTTCTCTTGAGAGCATGTTCCTTTTGATGTAGAGCAAACATAGACATTGGTCAAGTAGAGTAGTTTTTTATGTCTAGAAAACCCAGGCTGATGTTTGTCAGAGCTCCTTCTTAAGAGAGATCTTTATAATAATAATAAAAAAATGTTCTAGAATACTGAAGATTTTACTGGTAATTATGGATGTTTAGCTGAAGTTATATGGCTATCCAACTGTTCTAATTGAGTAGCAATACACCATCTGCTGGTAGATTTATGTAATAACACAGTAGCGCAACTTCAAATTGTATCAAGCTCAACTGCAAAAGGTGACACAATTTAGAGGTAATTTACAGCTTAAGCACAGGGATTTCTGTGTAACTTGGGGTCTTCAAGTACAAGACTTCCATGTTCTGAACAGCTCAAGTGGCCAGTATAGCATATTTGTGGGCTGCAGAGTGGACTTAAAATTGGTACATGACTGAAGTTTCCTTTTTTGTTGCTTTGGTAGTGTATTATTTAAGACCTGTGTTATTTAGCGTAAGAATATGGAAATAGATAATAATAATACGGAAAGTGGTGAATGTGACATCAGAAAACTAGACGTTACTTTACCTCTATTGAAATTATTGCAATATTAATAGCAATGCTTAATTCTGTTTTATAAATACCCACTGATCATGCACACCTTCTTCATCCCATTTGCAAATGGGATTTATACAGCTTAATGTGCAGAATAAAGAACAACCATGATAGTGGGGTGGGAGGATGCAAGAATGGCATATTTTGATAAACAAAGAGCAAATGAGGGGGGAAAAAAGTAGGCAAAACACCACAGAAATATGATTAGTGCTAATGGTGAAAACATTTCTTGCAAATGCTGTAATTATGTTGGAAAAATACTGAATTATTAAAGGATTAGTTCCCTGTGTTAGTTTTTGCTTGTTTCTTTATGCAGTTAGATGGATGAGGAAGTCTGGTAAGTGGTTCCTGATTCAGAATTCGATTAAAATTGAGTTTTCCTCCTTCCGCAGAAGGAAGCTGCTATGTTACACTGCATAGGTATCTGCATTCTATCCACACTTGTCTTTGGGGATAGAATGGGAGTAGTGAAAACATGGTTTCACCTTTTTTCATCTCTTAACTTAGTAGGTGATTGCATTCAAATTTTTCCACCAAACAAAGGTAAGATGTTACTATATATAGGATAGATGTAGTTGCTCTGCCTTTTAAAATAACTGTCTGAAAAATTTGTGGATAGTGATTGTCCTTCATGATAATATAAATGGCATGATACTATATTGGAAGAAATTTTTTAGTGTAGAAATGAGTTGTTCATTTGAGAGGATGTATTTGATGCAGGCAGTGCATTATACTGATGTGCTAAATGGAGTCATAGATAAAATTCATTAACAACCATTAAATAAGACTCTCTTTTTGGTCTCTACAGGAGTTACCAAAGTTGATTACGGGGACATATCATCTCGACTTGGACTAAGACGTAAGCTCCACTGCAAGCCTTTCTCCTGGTATCTGGAGAATGTTTATCCTGATTCCCAAATTCCACGGCATTACTTTTCTCTGGGGGAGGTAAGAGTTCCCCACACACGCTTATCTACCATATCTAAAATATATTGCAGAGTGAGTTTAGATTCTGAGCTGAGCAGCATGAACCTGCGACCTCTAACAAAGTTCAAATATCTTAGGCATTGTTGTCAATTGTAAAATGATAGATAAGGGGCAGGTAGTGGGGCTGATATTCATGCCTGTTTATTATACAGAAATATAGTAGTTAAGGCTCTAATTCAGGTAGTGAGGAAACTAAACTTAGTTATCCCTGATATTGAAAGGAATTAAAACCTCAGTGCCCAAAAGTACTTTAAAACTTCTGACAGTCTTGGAACTTCCAAGATTGGATACAGAAGAAAGCAAAGAAAGGAACATGATTCTATAGTATGTTGGCTTTAGCATTTGTCTGGGGGAGGGATTCTTGGGTAGGGGCTACCTCATGGTAATAAGTACTCTTTATATAATTTGCATTTTTTTTGAACAGCCTATCATTATAGAGCAGAGAGAACTGGTGACAGTGTAGTTTGATATGGAGCTAATCCTTTTCTAAAAATAACCTTTTGTGATGTGCTCTTTCACTTCCAGATAAGAAATGTAGAGACAAATCAATGTCTGGATAACATGGCAAGAAAAGAAAATGAAAAAGTTGGAATATTCAATTGCCATGGAATGGGTGGAAATCAGGTGATTTTTTTTTTTGTAACTTTTTTGGTATGTTTTAGTATATTTTTGTAAAGATTTGAATTGTTTAGAAAAATACTTCTTATCAGGACACTGTTTTAATTCTTTCAGTAGTTATCTCCTAATCTGTAAAGTTTAGGAAAACCCTCACTGAAGAATGGAACGGTAGGAGGGAATGCACAAGAAGGCTGGCTGGTATTTTGTTACTGGTAGGTTTGAAGCCTTATTGCAACAGCTAGATCCGCTTTAAAGTCAAAAATGAAATAAAGGGGAGTAGACTGATGAAAGTTAGGATTTGTTTCTTATAGGTTTTCTATAACCATATTCTGTTAAGACTTGCAAATTGGTATCCTTTAAAAACACGCTTGCATCTGAAATACTGTTCTTAGCATATGTTATTTTTTGTGAATGTCAACTTAAGAATTTATTTTGTCTGATTTTCAATTTTATTTTATTAAAAATTATTGATCAACTCCTTACCAGTATACAAAGATAACCAGTTTTTGGGATCCTTTGCTCCTATGCAGGAAAGAGTCTGCAACTTGACAGTGTCAATCTTTTTCTGAAGAACTCTTTCATATACTGTTTATATTTCTTCCCTTAAAATGCATGGAGGAAGGGAAGTAGTATGGATAGTAATGAAATAATGTTCAAAAGTCCCCCTCATACCTCAAAAGGAATCTCTTAGGCAAACTTTTTTTTTTTTTAACTCTCCAGTTCCACTTCTTTTTGTGTTTAGGTCTTCTCATATACTGCCAGCAAAGAAATTCGAACAGATGATTTATGTTTAGATGTCTCCAAACTTAATGGCCCAGTAACAATGCTCAAGTGCCACCATCTAAAAGGAAATCAACTTTGGGAATATGATCTCGTGGTAAGTCTTTTGATGACTTGTAACATGAAATGAGACAACTTGTGTCTTTACAAGCCTACAGAACAGTCTCTTCCTTTGTGGAATCGCTATTTGAGAGAACAGGAAACAAAGTCAGAGTTATGTTCTGTCTGTCTTTATTCATGTGTAATTACTCAGTATAGATCTCTGATTTAATACCTGGTGAATTTCTGATAGTTCATAGAAATTAAAAAAAATATATAAATATATTTGCAAAATGCTTTCAGATCTTTAGATAAAAGAAAGTGTAGAGCTCATTTAGGGTGGGATCAGTGATAGAAAAATATTCTGAATACTTAAACTTTTTTTATTCGTGGACCAGTAAAAGATAATGCTAATGATCCTGGACTGATTTAAGCACATGGTGTCATCTGTTACAATATTAAAGGAAATATTATTTTAATTGAAAATTCAGTATCCCAAAATTATAAAGAGGTTTTGTATTTCTAATTTTCATGTTTAAGGCAGAGTTAATTAAAGCATCTTTATTTAATCCTACTTCCCTTGTACTTAATATTCAAAATCGTTTGGAAATTTGTATGTTAAGCTGCCAGATCAAATAAGCATTGCCAGATGATCCATTGATCATTAATTTTATCTAAAAGTTCTCAAAACTAATTACGTGATTGAATAATAGAGTAAGAATTTTGACTTTACAGCTCAGCTAACTTGAAAAAAGTGTCTCAAGCTAATTAATTTAAAATCAGTTAGTGTGGAAGTTAGTTGTAAGGCAATTCATAGAAGAAGATTCTTGCTATTATAAGCTTAATGATTGTTTAATAAAGGAGAGCATGTACATCATTTAGCTACCAAAAAGTCATTTCAGTCCTAAAAATATTTTGGTACTTAAATCAATAGGTTTATTACAGATTCCAATAATTGAGATGTTAATATAGCCTATAGTTTTTAAGACTGAAAAGAGGCATGAATGATTGATGCTTTTTTAGTTGGGCTGGCAACTAGTTTATGAGACACTGGATCGCTACTAGGATTTCTGCAGATTGCTTGCAACTGCTGATAGGAAATTAAAGAAAGCTGTTGAAGGCTTTCCAGGATAAAGAATTAGTTGAAATTCCTATATCCGAGTCTTGGTAATTGTTTATTCTTTCATAAGTTGTCTTACGTTTTAAGTGAGTAATATTACTAAATGCAGTGATTTGCCAAAGAACTTCTATCACTAATCTTTGAATGGATTATTTTTAATATGAGCAAAGCTAGCAAGAGTTATCAAACCCTGTACAATGCGTACAAAAATTTGCTTAGTTGGAAGAACCAAATAGTCTCTTTTACAATGGTTGCTACAACCAGAAATAAGATTAAAATAGGTCTTAAAATAATTCAGAACTTTACTTTTGTTGCTTCACTAGCCAGCTCCAGTTCTCCAATTGGAGAAATCTTAGCAAGAATTCCTGCCAACGTAGTTTCTTTTCATGGAAGTTTTTTCTGTAGTCAGGAGGAGTATGTAGAAAGCACCTTTTCCTTGATGTGTGCTAGGAAAAAGAGTCTCTAAGAGTGTTAGAATTGTTTGCTCTCATATCTTCCAATTCTCTAGTTTGTTCTCCAGCTGTTGTGCAACTGCAGGAGACTGAAGTATAGGGGGGTGGTTTTGATATTTTCTGATTTTATTTATTTTACCCTTTACTGCTGCCTGTGCACATATGGCCTACCTATTCTTCTGCCACTTTTCAATCAATTCAGTGTGTTGGCTGTGCTCTCTAAATGAGAGAAATACTAAGACTATCAATCAGTGCCATAGACTGGCTGGAGCACTTGTGAGTGGCAGGAAGTGCAACTTTCAAAGACCTCTTTTCTCAAAGGGTAGTGCCTGGTAGTGGTGTATTGCAGATGGCATAAGTATGATTAGTAGACACTATAAAAATGTATGTATTCTTAAATATCTGTATGTTTTTTTAAAAATATAGTCCTGTTTAATGTCAATTTTGGGCCCTCTGAAAAGGGGGGAGGAGAAAAAGCATATATTTAATACATATTAAATGTATTAGTTTACATCTGATGAAATCAAGTATTACTAATACGAATATTACTACTAATAATCAAAGGTTCAACAAGGGCATGTGCAGGGTTCTACACCCAGGGAGGAATAACCCCAGACACCTGTACAGATTAGGGGTGGACCTGCTGGAAAGCAGCTCCGCAGAGATGGATTTGGGAGTCCTGGTTAACAACAAGTTAACCATGAGGCAGAAATGTGCCCTTGTGGCCAAGAAGGCAATGGGATCCTGGCCTGCATAAGGATTGTTGCTTGCAGGTCGAGGGAGGCGATCCTCCCCCTCTATTCAGCTTGCATGAGGCCGCACCTGGAGTATTGTGTGCAGTTCTGGGCTCCCCAGTACAAGAGGCATGTGAAACTTCTATAGCAGAGAGCACCGAAGATGATAGAGAGACTGGAGCATCTGTCGTGTGAGGAAAGACTAAGGGAGCTAGGCCTCTTTAGCCTGGAGAAGAGAATATTGAGAATATTATCAATGTGTACAACTACCTCAGTGGAGAATGTAAAGAGAATGGGGCTGTTCTTGGTGGCTAGTGACAGGACAAGGGGTAATGGGGATAAATAAAAACACAGTAAATTTAATCTCCATGAGAGGAAGAACTTCTTTACTGTGAGGGTGACAGAGCTCTGGAACAGGCTGCCCAGAGAGGTTGTGGTGTCTCCTCCTTTGGAGATCTTCAAATCCCGCCTGGATGCAGCCCTGTGCCACATGCTCTAGGTGTCCCTGCTTGATGCTTCCAACCTCAGCCATTCTGAGAAAGCTGTATGCATACATTGCAGCAAATTTTAATTTCTGCCATTTCAAAGATCCCCAGCAGTATAGCGGTATTTAAAGAACTGTGTTTGAAGGTGGTCATTTCGAAGTTTGACTGTTTTTTCATAGGTTTTAATGTTTTAAAATATGCTTCTCATGTTGTGTATTAAGTGCTCTAGCTTAAGTCTAAGTCTAACTTCTGTTTTATCTATGGAAGAATGTTAATGTTCATTGGAAATGTTCTGTTGACTTTTGTAAAACTTGTTTCTTTTTATTTTCTCTTCAAGAAATTAACCCTGTTGCATGTGAACAGTAACCAATGCCTGGACAAAGCCACCGAAGAAGACAGCCAGGTACCCAGCATCAGAGACTGCAATGGCAGTCGCTCACAGCAGTGGCTACTTCGCAATGTCACCCTTCCAGAAATATTTTGAGAGGTTCTACAGAAAAGCAAGCATTGACTGGGCTATCTCGGCTAATGCTCTGGCTACACTGTTAAGTAGCAACAGACAAAAACTTCTGCCCTGCAGGATATACATAGTTCATGGCCTGTTAGAACCTGTAACTCGTGCAGCTTTTTGGTAGCTGTGAATCAGCCTTGCTGTAATAAGGAAGTGAAACTATCACACATAGTAGAGAAACTGCGCCTGCTGACGTTTACAAGATTGAGAGAGTCTCTTCCAGCAAATAACCTAGGGAACATTTGGATGATGGAAATATAGTCAATGAAATATTCTGGATGGAGAGACGCATATTGTTGTAGTTTGCTTGCACATCAGTAACCTCTGCTGAAAGTGCTATTGTAACGAAGACATTTCCAAGAATCTCTTTCCTGGTTAGTGGTCGTAACCAGCTTACTAAATACAGATCCACAAATAAATGAAGCAGAGAGCTGCAGACCATATTCAGCAACAAGAAATAAGAATTCTGTTTTTTTTTTTTTAAAAAAAAAGTAAACAGGGTTTAATGGAAACAAAATCAGAGCTATAAAAAGTACAATTTGTTATAGTGACATATCAAATTTATATGTAGATTTTATACCTCAGTGGGAGGAAATAACCAAATCAAAAGGCTTTTTTTTTATTGTGTGATAGTCCATGCTTTTTAATCCTAGTTGGTCTAAAATTATTTTGGACACAAACAAAATGAGCATAAGAAAAAAAAATTAGCTCCTTGAATGTCAGTTGAACTTTTTCCATTTTAATTTCTGCGCTGTTGGAATTGTATCTTTTACTGTCTGAAAACTGGAGGGTATCATGCTATCAAACATTTTTGTCTACACCTGCCGTTTCAGTTTATACTTGAATCAGTTATCTTGTGGCCTTTCATGGCCAAACAAAAGGTTTTAGTACACTTTGAAAAACTTAAGTTAACTTGACTGAATATGCTTTGCGCCCAGGACTCATACTACTGTACAATGATTTTGTTTTCATAGCAATAAATCTTTTGTTACTTGTTTGATTTTTGGCCATCAGAAAGCCTGTGCAGATTTATGATTGGGTAGCAGGAGACTGGCAAAACTGAAAGTTTTTTACTTCATGTGGAGATATGCTTCACTGTCAAGTGCATATTTAGATTAGACTCTGAATTGTAATGTTGATCTGCTGCTTTTTTTTTTTCTAATAAAACCTAAAGAAAAATAGCTAAATTGGCATGGGTTTTTAAAGCTAATCTAGCCAAAAGCAATACAACTACATTACATTAATCTGCATTTTAACTGAATTGCTTTTTTTGTTAAGAAAAATCTACATAAGCTGAACTTAAAAACAAGATACTGAATACTCAGAATATACATTGAATTTCCTTTTGAAAAGAAAAATGAGATTTACATAATGGAGAGGGTATTTTTATGATAAATATCATTGTTTGGCAACTGTCCTGTAAAGCAAATTAAATCTAGACTCGTGCAAAACACGTGTGGAATTGTATGTGGCTCTTACGGCTTTTTAAGATTTGCCATTCCAAGTTAATTTAGTCAGTGTTATCTTCACTATTTTTGCAGCAGTACACGCAAACTTTTGTAGGCAAGGCAGAGGAACTATCAAGAATTTTTGTGGTATTATGTTGCTGCTTCAGAAAAAAACATCCAAATTTATCTTTCATTGACTTCATCCAGCTCTTACTGGGACAGGTGTGCAAATCTGTCCTGAGGTATAAGTAGATTTACAAATATAATGATATAATACATTTTATTAGAAAGGACTTTAAGTATGCCTGGATGACTCAAAACAAATCTTTCATGGTGGTATACAAAGACATTTTTTTCTAGGATACAGTTAGTGAAATGGATTGGATGTGTGACAATGACTCATTGGTAATCAATGCATCTTCTGTTCCTTAGGCAGTGGTCCCTCTTGACTTTACACTGTTTCTGAAGTGCTCTGTGATCATTTGATACTTCATGTTAGCCTACTGATTTCCAGTCTTCTGCCTTGTTACATGGCATGATGGTCTTTAGTATGTTTTATCCTAGTTTGTTTTAGCAAGCTAACTTTGAGGAGGTAAAAATAAGGTTATATATCAGTTCAGAAAGAACTTCCCAGTCTTTGAATGAATCTCTTTAAAAATGTCAACAGAAAAGAGATTCTAAATTGGAGATGAGTAACCATTAAAAGAGTGCAAATCAGGAAAATAAGAAGAGCAGTGTTAGTCCTATAAATATTTAAAATTTCTTAATGTCTAGTGTTTCAGATCTTACAACTGTACAATCCATCATGGGTTTTATTTTTTTTTCTTATTACTGCTGTGATATTTTTCCTGCTTATACAACTTAATTGTCAAGACTTTGTAATGGGACAGAACCTATAAGCAGGCCTCAGCATTACCATGCATTTGGCTGTATAATTCAACAAGTTATTTTATATGTTGGCGAACTAAACCTATAGTAAAATCATTGTACACCTAATACCCCACATACCAAATTGTAAGCCTTGGAGAGCTTATGGAGAAATCTGATTTCCATTCTCCTCCTTATTATCCTTATTTGCAAAGGTAACCTGCTGATGGAAATCTCTTTCCCAGCTGCATATTGGAGGAAGTAGCAGACTGCAGAGTATCTGCAGTCTCTGGATGTTGAATTCAAAAATCTTCTAGCTCAGCCAGTCTTGTAGTGGGGCTAACAGGTGTTGGTTGACTTGGAGTCAGCTCTGCTTAGTTTGCCGATTTTACCATTGCAAATGCTTGACAGGTTGTACAGGCTGAATTGCTGGACAACGCATAGCTTCCACAAAACTACTCCGTCCATCAAGTACTGTGCTGTTCAAATCATCTGGTATCATTATCTTTAGAGCACAGCCATCAAATAGTTTCTGCACATCTATTTCTAGCTATTCTTACCCCCAGTTATGGTAGCTGTCTTCCAAGTTCCTTGCTAAAAGTGACCTTACATTGTTACATCTGTTGTCTCCTGGTGGTAGTCTTCCACTTAAAAAAGCATTTTTATGTCCAACTTTAAATAGTATCAGTTGACTCTACCCTTTCATATTTGTAGACCTATTTGAATTCATTCTAATCATCTTCCCACATTTAGGTCCTCTGGATTTTTTAAAAGCTCTATGATTTTTAATTTTATTTCTTCTGGGGAAAATAATTTTTCCTTACTGCATAACACATTTGCTAGGCAAATGAGCAGTTTTTAGTAGAATTCCTACTCTGCTTCCCAGAGTTTGTGCCTTCGTCTGCTTCGTTCAAATCAAAGGCAATGGGGGGGAGAGAGAGAAAAAAAAGGCGAGGGGGAATACTGCTGTCATATTTAGTCTTATTTACTGTCAATGGAAGATATAATAATGATAAGTAGAAAGGTCAGGAGTCCCATTTTAGCAGTAAACTCTTCTTGTGCTTCTTCTGTACTGCATTTAGTGTGTTTGGTGAAAATTTTCTATGCAATCTGTAAAAGTACAGTGTTCTATTCTCCATCTCTTCTCATTTGCCCGTGTGTAGACGTTTATTGAGATAAACTAGTGCCTTTTAACTGAGCTGAAGTGTATTACATTTATGGTACAACCTTTGGATAACTACAGTGTGACAGATCTTATGAGGCTGCCTTCAATACTTTAGGTATTGGAAGCTGCAAAATACTTACTTGTGTGAACATAGAACTGTGAATGTTTTTTGTGAACCAAAATTACCTCATTCTATCAGATTGTCTGTGTCAGTATGAAGTTAAGTTGCATTTTAGTAGCTTTATTTTTATGATAGTACTATACAAAAGGGCTTAGCAGTTACTACTTAACGGTATCATTAAATCCATTTAAGTGCATGCAGTAGACCTAAAATGAGATGCATCATGTTAGCAAAAGAGAGAAACTGTTTATAATAAATTAGTTATATAAGTAATCATTTGCAGTTTCACAAAGCAAAATGCCTTTTAGCTGTTCTATCTATTCAAGTGATTTAACAGAGATGACTGACTGTTGTCAGTCATACTTTTGACTGCCATATTTATCCCTGAAAGGTAAGGAAAGGTAAATGCACTTCAGAAGATTGACTAGGAAACAGTTACTCAAAACTTTCCTTCCTTTGAAAGCATGGAGAGGCCATCAGTCTATTAAATGCTAGAAAATATGAATTGTTACAGAATGGATTTTAATAGCTTCAGACACCTTGCGTTTCATTTGAACTTAATTGTAGTAATAGAGATTTGGGGTCAGATAAGAGTATATCAGATTAAAATTATCAGAATTCTGGAGCTATAGACTTCTGTTTGCTTTTTGGCCTGAAAAAGAGAAAACATTTTCAATCATTGTCAAGCTAATAGTTCCCAGATTTCTGTCTGACTCTAAATGCTGTGATGATCAAGAACTATTCAACTGAGCATAGTTGTGATGTTCTTTGAAGATCATTCACGTGGTGTACGCTGCTTTGAATAACAAAACTTTTTTTTTGGTAAAACTTCATTTTAATAAAATTTTTAATGTTGACAACAAAAGTGGCACAATAGCTAGTTGGTAATCTAGAGACTAGAAATTGCCCCATTGAAATTAAGACTGCCTCTCTATGCTGCTCACTTTGCATTTTGAATTTTAGAGAATGCAATTGTAGCATGCTGCTGACATTTTGTGCAGTACCAATCAATCTTTAATGCATTGTGCCATTTTGCCAGGTGATGCGAGTGCATATCAAAACCAAACTCCAAGATGAAAGCAAGCTTCTGCTCCTGATAGTAAGCTTATTATTTGGCATAGCTTTAGATCAGGATTTAGGTAGTAGGTAACCTGCCTCTAAAATAGCCATTATTGGGTAAACTCTGAAGCATCTGGTAAGCGAATACAGATTACCTTTTTTGTTGAGATGGAAATTGTTCTTGAAGCAGGCAAGGTAATGGATTTTCCCTGAGGCATGAGAATTTTTATAGCTTATTTTACCTTCTTTTGCTTCTGTGCATGTTCATATGCTGCATAAAAATGTCTGCTGATTTTAGATTCTCCTTTGTTGCATTACTTTTGTTGAAGTGAAATGTTTCCATACACATATTTTTATTGATTAGTTTTAAATGCATCTTTTTTTTTTCTCCCAGAAAATAAGTGAGCTTGAAAGCTGTCAGTCTTGTTGATGATATTCGTGTTTTCTATTTCTGTGTTCTCCAAGTAGCTCTGAACTTTATAGTTTCACTTCTTGTGGAGTAGTCTCACTTTAACACCCTTATCTTGCTCTAAGTATATGTTTTCATGAAGTGAGCCTCAGTGGCATATTAATCTTCTGAACAGTTTGTTTCTGCAGGCCTATGTTATAAGCTATTTTTTTTATTTTGCATTAATTTGAGCTTATGGATTTTTACTTGTGTGCTAATCACCTAGCTTTGGTTATTTTACAATCTTAAATGGCTTTGACTTTTTGGAAGCACTGTGTATTTTATTTATCTTTCTGAATACTTGAAGATTCGATTACAAGTCTCTGATACATTATCTTTTATCTCTTAGAAGCATAGAGTAGTTCAAGTTGGAATGGATCATGACTTTGCATCATCTGGTCCAAGCCCCCTGACTGAAGCTGGTCTAACTTCAAAGTTAATGATTTTGTCCAGTGCCTTGTTCTCATCATCTTCAGGGATGGAGACATCACCACCTTTTGGGCAACTTTTATGGTGAAATGTGTGTGGGTTTTTTTGTTTGTTTTTCCAAATACTGAAATGAAATTTCCCTTGATACAACTTTGTGTTTCCTCTCATTCTTTTACTATGCCTCTCTGAGAAGAGTCTGGTTTAGTCTTCTCTATAACCATCTATAGAGTAGTGGAAGAGAGCAGTAAAATCCCATTGCAGACCCTTCGATACTGAGTAAACCATCCTTTCCTCACATATTATGTTCTCTGACCCCTAATTATACAGTAGTGGTTTTAGTCTAGCTTGTCTTTGTCTTCTTTTTTATATTGAGGAGCCCAAAACTGGGCACAGTACTTCAGCTGTGTGTTTACAAATATGTAATTGAGGGTCTCTCCACCTGTTTGGCTATATGGTCACTAACATGGTCAAGTTAGTCCTCATCATAGTAAGGGCATCATAAAACTCCTGTTCAGTTTGTCCACTGGCATATTCCAAATCATTCTCTCAAAAGCTTCTTTCTACCCAGACTCTACCATTATAGGAGCTTGTCCATTCCAGATACAGGACTTTTCACAAGCTTGTACTGAACTTCAAAATGTTTCTGTCAGTGTCTGTCCCAAACCCGTCACAATCCCTTTGAGTTACAGACTTGGCCTCCAGCATTTGATTCCTCACATTCCCACAAGTTTGATGTGATCACAGAATCACAGAATGGTTGAGGTTGGACGGGACCTCTATTGATCATCTAGTCCAACCCCCTGCTCAAGCAGGGGCACCCAGAGACATGGCACAGGGTCACATCCAAGCAGGTTTTGAAGATCTTCAGAGAAGGAGATCTTTTGTTGAGGGCATGTTCCACCTTTTTGTCCAGGCCAGTAATAAAGATACTAAACCATTTTGGCTTTGGTATTGACTCTTAGAGAACACACTTTAATGGACCATCAGTTGGACTACAAAGCAATTTCTACCCTTTTAATGAGGATCACTTTTCATCACTTAAATATTTGTCTAGTAACCAGAGATAGGAGATTTTTCTTAGAAGAGCTCTGGATAAAATGTTTACCTTTGACTGTCAGGATCCAGATTTAGCTTCAGATCTTACCTGAATTTATGTTTCACTTAAATATAAATCTTTGCTGTTCACATATCTCATCTGCTATGTTATTTCTGTTCCTAACCAGTTGGCCATGTGTAGCTAACATACCGGAATTGAACTGCTACCAGAACAGAGGTTAAAACAGCATTTTTGTTTTAAGAGATTTCACCACTGTTTCCCCTAAAATTCTAGACATATGCTTTTATTATAAATTCAGCTTTGGCAAGAGCAGGCACTTATGCTGCTGAATGGTCCAAGAAAAATTTGGGTTGGTGCCTAATCCACAGGAAGTAGGAAAGAAGCCCAATCTTTATTGCTGTGGGGACTTCAGAATTGAAAATATTCAGACCCAAGAATTTGAGACTATATTTTGTAGTTGCTTTGGCTGCGCAATGAGATCGTGATTGCCTCAGAAGAGAAAACTTGTTTTAAGTTGTGTGAAAACAAGAAAAAAATTCTAACCATTGTTTCTCATCATGGGTTTAGTGTAAATGTATTAATCTCTTCAGGGTGCTTGTTTCTTTTAGGGTCTGAAAATATTAGCAAGTAGCTAAGCAAATAATAGATTAGCAAATTGGTAGTCTCGTATCTATGCCATTTGGACAGACACAGCTCCAGTGACCAATTCTGATAGGAAATCTTCTAGGCCCTCGACATATAAAAGCTGTCGCAATAGGTAATTACCATGTTATGGTGGGCAATGACTTCTTGAGCCTTCAGTTTCTCCTGAAGTCTTGTAAATCAGGATGTTCTGGGAGTGAAAAAGGTAGTGTAATTTCCTTTAATAAAGAAAAGCTCTCCCTATGTGAAATATGAAAGGTATGCATCACAGATTTGGATCCTGCTTTCCTTCCTCGCATACAGGTGTGTTTTGACTCTTGTGCTTGGGATGCAGTCAGTGCTGTCTCAAGCTGTCTCAGTCAGGTCACCAGGGAGATGAAATGTTTTGTTCTGGTTCCTGTTCATGGCACATCATATGCCACTTCCATTTGTTAGGCTGTTTTCTTGACTTGAAAAGCTTATTTTAGCTTATGCAATAGTGCTGCTTTTGCTGAAGAGCTTAATGTGGGATAAATGTTTCTGGTTGATAGCATATTACTGCCCCAAGCAGCATCTACTCTTATTTCAAGTCCTTTTATCATAGTCAGCATTATCTAAAATATCTCTTAAAGCACGTAATATCTTCTGGTTCCTGGGATTTGAGGAAATCAGATGCCAAAAAACTGATCTTGTTTCTGGCCAGGGTCTCGGCTACTGAGTCCTTTGTACATGTTGAGGTTTGTCCCTTAAGATGCTTTAATTTTCTCATGCTTCAGTCCAATTGAATCTGTGATCTTCCAGTCTTGTCAAAATTTAACAGGTATCTTAGTACAATTCATTAGCATTGTACTAAGCTTTGTAGCTTTTGCAGTCAGGTTTATGATAAATGCTAGGGGTAATCATAAGAAATTATAAACATCATTAAAAAGAAACCATTTTTATCAGGTTTCCAAAAATCCACTCCCTCTTCTACCCCCCTGCAATCCCTTCTCTTTTGATAAGGTAATATTTTTTTGTTTGGGGATGTG
Organism: Tinamus guttatus; assembly: GCF_000705375.1. The sequence goes on along the minus strand of NW_010578549.1, from coordinate 9,627 downwards.
TTTTTTTGGTCTGTGGTGTTTTTGTTTGTTTTGTTTTGAGGGAGGGGAGGGAAGGTGTTAATCTTCCCTTCTGCCAGGACAGTAACAAGAGAGAAATTTGGTTCATGCCTACGCAACTCTTGATTTCTCTATGCTTGGGCTCTGTGTTTCAGAGTTACTATTGGCTCCTGTGCAGGACACCAGGTCAGCTCTGTAATCCGTGTTCTTAAAACACTTTTATGTTGTTGCACTGTGAACAGCCTCACAGAGCAACTCTCTCCTCCTCCTACCAGTCCAGTGCCTTACCACTGTGCAATGCTTACAGGGCACATGGCAATATGATCCTATGTGTTAGATCATCTCAAAGACAATAGAGGCCTAAGGATCACAGACATGGCTTGCGACAACTTAGATAAACAGTTTCACTTCACTACAAAACTACTGTTTGAAATTCTTTTCTGGTGGTTGTGTGAGTCTGGTATTCAGTGAAGTGGCAGCTTACATCATTTTTGTCTATATCAATTTGTCCTAGCTCGTTACAGATGCTTCTGTATGAAGCATTTGCTTAGAGGGTGGTTGGTTCCTGAAGGAGGGGGCTATGTTGTTCTGTATGTTGAGCCATCCTTGCACAGCACTGAATCGATTCATGTTCCTGTATCTTGTGTAAGAAGTATCAGAGAAATGTTTAATATGCTTTCTTTCATCTGAGTCTGCCTGTTAATTGTCCACTTGATTTGGACAGCAACAGGAAACATTGGTTGTTCTCAAATTAAGTCATTTATGTCTGGGAAAGGGAAGAGAGGTTTATTAGAGGTTTATTAGATATATTTCTGGTTGCAGAACCAGAAAGGCTGACGAGCAACTTCCCTGCATTATTTTCTGAAGGGATAGCAGAGCTATACTCCTAGCAGTGATGATAATGGGGTAATAATTAACACAATTTCCTGGAGACTGCATTGACAAGAGGAATATCTCTCTGTCTAGTGATGGCAAACTTTAGAGCGCACATGCATCTGTGCTTGATTTAGGGCATCGATGGTGCTCTTAATAGCATACCGTCTGTTTCCACTGTGCTTGATTTAGGGCATCGATGGTGCATACCGTCTGTTTCCATGTGCAAGAGGTTTTCACCCATGGAAAAAGGACTAGAAGGACTATACAGCATATATCTATATATGATTTTCAATTCACACCACATGCCCATATATGATAATATTGGTGGACACGTCTCTACGATCCGAAGTATTCGGGACCATTCTTCAGTTTCTTAAGCATCAGTTTTAAGGGTTTTTTTTGTTTATTGTTTGTTTTGCTTTTTAAAATCTTTTTTGTCTTCATATTCTGTGGTATTAAAGCTTTTTAAGGAAGTTAGATGAATCCCACATGTCTCTTGATGGAACTTGTCTGTGAAGGGGATATTCATAAGAGTGACAATTTCTGAGAAGACAAAAACACTTATGGATAATATAAAACCACCTGCATCAGCCTTTACCCTGGAATCTTCTCAGACTGATGGTGTCCTCAAGCAGATCAGCTTGCCTTTCTTCCTCTAGTAAACTATTCCACTTTAATTGTGATATAATGGTAAATGTTTTCGGTTAAGCCTCACACCTCTAAAGTGTGCATCGCAATAGTAATATAGGCAGTGTTTTCTTTGTCAATGTATGTCATTCCTTAGAGAACTCCACCCTTCTCCCCCCCACCCGTTGTCTGCACTGTTAGCTGGCAAACCTAAGTGAATGGCCACTGCCAGGTATATACCACTGAATGTTTCAAGAGTGAGGAGGGGAGTGCCAAGGAGTATCTGCCGCCTTTCAAGAGTATTTCGTTGTAGTTGAGGTTATATTAAGTGTTCTTCCTGCAACTTCCCAAGGAGACAATACAATCATCTAGATCTAATATAGTGCTTGGAAGGTATTTGTGGACTTGTTTGTGGGAACCAAGTAAATTTTCTGTGTAATCCACTTTGTTAGCACCAAAGGTGATTCAATGCATTTTTCTTTTGACAACAGAGTTACTTAACCTAGAAATAGATTTCAGATGCACACATTCTCTTCCCTCCCCTCTTCCCTCCGTTCATGACAGCCGGTCAAGTGGCTGAGCAGAAACTTTCATATTGCTAGACTCACCTGTGCTCCAAATATGAACAGTGGAGGAGTTGTTTTTTGTGCTATAGGTACTAGAAATAAAGAACTGCAAGGTATGTACAACAAATATGTTAATGTTCAAGTGGACTGTGCAACCTGGAGAATGTTGTTTACAGATAATTTAACTTTAGTGCAACCTTGTGTATTGTTGTTTATTTTATTTTTTAGACAGATGAAATGAGACTTCTGCACATCTTGGTTATTCAGGATATTAAGTTTATTGAAAGCTAATTTGCTGCAAAATGTTAATGAAGTGGTTGTTCCTGCATCCTGTGGATATAACTTAATGTCCCTAAATTTCTGCTTAGTGTTTTTAGTATGTGCCTAAACTTAGGGATATTAACTAGCTAAAATAGATTTAATACAGCTGTATGTAATCAAGGAGAAAAGAAATAGAAACCCATGTTCTACATGATGGGGTTTGGATTAAAATGTAACAGGGTAAATGTGACTTGGAACAGACTTGTTTCTTGCTGGCATGTCAAAAAAGATCAGCCAAAAGAAGCAAGCCTTGCTAGTGACCATACTATGTTTTAATAATGTCTCACAGTTTGGGGGATAGTAAATGCACAAATAAATATTTTCCTTCTCTAAATTTCTCAAAGATTATTTTTAATGCCTCCCTCCTTACTGAAGGCAAGATTTTGTTCTTTCAAAATCCAAGCTGGCATATCTTTTTAACCAATTCGTGCTGTATATGCAAGCACTGTAAATTGGAAATATTTAGGGTCGGTACAGGGGCAAATCACGCTTTCCCAAGGTTTGCTCTGCTGGCTCAAATAACACGTAAATATGTAAGCTAAGTCTCAGGAAAGACAAATTATTTTCTTTTAGGTAGACAAGCCAAAAATCGTATCTGGACCACTATTGAGAAGAGATACACTTTTATATGTTACAGCTGAATTTAAACCTATTATTTATAATCCTTCTTCTGAAACTGGTGACTTAACTTGCACACTTTCCGCAGGTAGATAAAGCCTGCTGTCTGCTCGGGAATAATCCCCTCAGCGAGAGGGAGCAGTAGCAGTGCTGCTGAACCTAGCACAGGGTTTTGGATCCAGAGCATTCTCATGGGCACACAGGCAGTGCATTGGCTGACTTATGGGGCGCACTAAATCTTTCTTCCGCACCTTGCGTGGAAGATACTAGTTTTCAGAGTTAAATAGTTCAAGGGAAACCACCTGTGTGTTAGAATTGCCTTTTATGAGATCAACAAGGCAGGTATGAGGAAGCAGGAGCTTTGCCTTTGATTGGCAGCATGTCTACTGGATAGTGCAGACATCCTGGGCAGGCAGGGTTTTGCAGTGGTCAGCAGGGGATCCTAACCCATGGGGTTGGGAGGCGTTAGGGTTGGGGAGAGGGTAGGGAATGAGACCATCTGTGCATGACTATTTAGAAATATTGGCTTTGAAGAAGTGTACGTGTCACATCATTTGATAAAGAATCAGCAAAGTGTTTTGAATAAGATGACAAGAAAGAGGCCTCACTTTTTCCTTTCTACCTCTAGTCCCATTTTCTTATGCCTGAAATATGTCTTTTCACTCATGTTTTCTTTTTCTTTTTCTTTCTTGCAGCAATCTCTGTTTCCCCTCCACCATCTTGATTTCCAAAAATGTAACTCATTACACTGGGAGATTAGGTATGGGACAGCATGGGAGGGAAGCCTGTGTGGTGTCTCGCTGCTATTCCATCCCAGTGCACTTTTCTCAGTTTTAATTATCCCTACGTTTTTCTTCCCACTGTTTACATTTTACCAACAGTTGCTTCGTGCAGGTTATCTTTCAGAGTCGCCACCCACACTCTCATTTTGATTTCTAACCAGGAATCAAAGACACCATTAAATTTCAAAACCCAACCTGGATATTTATCTCTTTTATCACCTGCCTACTTCCCCTTCCCATTGCAAAAGCAAGCATCACATAGCTAATCTCAGAGTCTTACTCAGGCAGATGATCTGCATCCACAATGTAATTTTGCTGCCTTCTGGATTATATCACTGCAGCATATGCAGCTAAAGCAATGCTAACACAGAACCCAGCTCACCAAAGATGTCACTGTTTCCTGGGATTTTGTCTTCACTCTCTCCACAGAGGAAATTTCATGTTTGGGTCAGATCCGCCCACTCCTCTAGGCATTAAGTGCTTTTGCTTAACTTACTTAGTAGTACTATATAATGCTTTTCCAAATGGCAGATCAGAGCTTGTGGCAAAGGCTCCAGATGAGATTAAAAAAAAAAAATTGTTTTGCACTGAGGTGCACATGCTCTTGCTGATGACCATTTGTCATTTGTAAGTTTTTTTTTTTTAATCCAACTGTTAATGCTAATGCAAATGGATTAAGAGCTTATTTTACAAGTTTTTCACAGAAGGGAATGTCTTCCTCTCTTGATACTCAAAACTCTTCAGAAAACATGTGTGCACTGCAAGCAAAAACTTCTGAATTAGCCACAAACAGAAATATTTTAGAGAAAACTTATTTCAAAATGGTTTTTAATAGTTTTACATAATTTGTATTGGACAGACTTTTTGTAATTGTCATCCCCTTTTTTGTCATTAAAGTCAGGTGCATCACTTACCATGAGTACAACTAGAAGCCCAAAAGCAACCATAAGAACTATGGAAGGAATTAAACTTCTTTTCCATGACTAATAACACTGATAGTTCTGTGATCTGAAATTTTAGGGTCTTGTAGGGTTAGCAGTGATTATTAGCCATCCTAGCAAACTTTGTCATAGCTGGCTTAAGAAGCTGAGACGAGGATGGAGCAAGCCTAATCTGAAAAACTCAACTACGTTCCCTGCTCTGTTTCCAGAAAGCAGAGGAATACAAAGAATGAGGAAGCAAATCTTTCCAGCTCCTATCAAACAGCTTCTGAGAAGACAGTGAAATCATTTGCAGCTAGCCCTGCAAAAGTTGCCATTTGTTTTGATTCAGAGCACAATGCGTAATATTTTTTGAGGCAGTTCTCTAACTTTTATCTGCACTCTTATTTGCAGATCCTGCATCAACAGATGGTAAGTGCTCTAATTTAAAGAGTAGAAGTGGCTTCCATTAATCTGAACTGCTGGTAAATGGTTCCTTCAATACCTAGGAAAGTAAATGGAAAATATCAGTGTGCATTTTTTTTTTCATCTCCTCCCTTGGAGGAGTGCATGAACTACAACTTTCTTGTGATTAAAAAAAAAAAAAAGTTTCTTATCTGCTGTTCTGGTTAGCTACACAGTGCTAAGCTTAAGTACCGAAGTTCATAATGGATACAGATAATTGCATTTTAGCCCCATCTTGTTTATTCTAAATCTTAATAGGCAGTCTGCGTAATCATGGGTGATTTTCTTCTGCATGCTTATATTTTACTGAACTTCAAGAATTGGCCTTAAAATTCACGGTATCTTTGTCTCTTGCCTGATGAAGGCAAGTTAGTTTTGAATTATTTCCAATAAACTAGAGACATATATATCATATACAATATATGTGTGTATATATATGTGTGTGTGTGTATATGTATATACATATGATTTGAATAAAATAGCACAGCCTTCTTTGAACCTAGAAATGTATTTTGTATTATTTCTGCTAGAAATAATAACAGCATTAATACCATGAAGTTAGAAACAAATAAAACCCTAGGGAGAAAAGATTAATTTCCCACAATGACGTAATAGACTCCTCTTATGTTGCTCTACAACAAAAGCTTGTTTGGGCTGTAAATATCAACCTTTAACAACGGAGCCACATGTCAAAAAGTTGAGTTGGTAAAGTGTTTCAGATCATGAGTCTGACTTAAAATAAATCAATCTTTTGTTCGCAGATAGCTGCCCAATTACATTTGGATGATACTAGTGTTCAAATGGAGCAGGAGAAGACTGAGCATGCAAACCTGCAATCAGCCTCTCCCATGCTGAGTGGGGAAGTGTTACTGCTGCTCTAAGAAGTGTGAGTGCTCAGGCTCCATACATTCTTAAATGTCTGAATGTGGATTTAGTATTCTAGTTTATTTAAGGAAGTTGTTTAAAATAATTAGATTTTAAAGTTGATTACTTCAAATTTTTTACTCTCGTGTGCTTCATATAATGATGGTATCTGTTTGAAGTTAAGCTTTCATACAGAAATAATCTGGAGTGCAATGACTTTGTTTATACTATTGGATGTATTTTAGGTTGTGTTTGTTTTTAATATTATGTCTCTAGTTTGGGCTATTAAAAAAAAAAAAAGTAGCTACCAGTAAACAGTAAAAATTTGATCACCAGCTACCAAATAATCTTGTTCTCTTATTTTTCATATGTTTGAGCAGTACTTTTGGTGAACATCTCCTTGATCTGTTTGCATTATGCTGATACCAGCAGTTCATTTTCCATGAGCATCCTGAGCTCAGTCAGGCAATGTTTTCATCAAGCTGTGAATGAGGGATTCAGCAGGGGAGCATATCAGTATTGTCTCCTAATGGGCAGGCTGCATTAGCTGACCTCTGTCTCCTTTCTTGCCTTATTTCCTATGTTTTCTACAAGAAAATAAATATTGTATGATACAAAGGTAGAGTGTAAGCAGTACAGGTTCTGCTCCTGAGTAGAGTGGTTCCAATAACACATTGCCTTTTCTCATTCAGACTCAACTTCACACACTGCTCTGGTGCAATACAAGCTCCTCAGCTTGAATCTAAATTTACTACCAGTGCTGAAATAAATTCTGATGTGTTTTGCATGCCTGCTTGGGCTTGCAGTTGAAATGTCCTTATCTGTTTACTGTAAACCTCTTCTGACTTGAGGTATTGCTTAATCTGGTTTGCTTATTCTCTGAAGCCTTGAAGGGAGATGGTGATGGAGGGAGAGTCATCCTCAAATTTTCTGATCTTCCTCCTTTCTGGATATAGGAGACAGTATTCTCTTATTTTCTAACACATGTTGCTCTGGAGTGGTGATCTCATATGACGACTGATGTCTGAAATCTCTGATATCGCTAGTAGATGCAGACATATTTCTCAGAAAGTGGAGGCAGGGCCTCAAATCAAAACCTGAGTAGCTTTCATGTGAAGTTTCATCTACCTATTATAGACCTGTAACCCCCCATTTCCTCTGATCTCATCATTCAGCATTCTATCCATCCCATTCTTGGTCTGAAAACAAGTAGTTTATCTAAAACATGCCTTATATTGCAGACCTGCTCTAAATTTAGCTGCATTAAATATAATTTAGCCTAACTGCCACTGTCAATTGCTGCTTCATTATTTAACACAATTCCTGTGTTATATACAATTGTTATATATACTTTGGTTTGTGTTCTGACCTTTTCCTGAGCTGCTAGTTGTCCCTGTTTATGTTTTCCAATATTTTTGGCAAATCAAGTTGTTAGTCTAGCAGGAAAGTATTTGACAATGGTTTTCTATAACATGATCAAGTTTTGTAGGATGTGGAATTTTCTCTTATATATTAAGTCACAACTTGGGGTTTAATATATTTAAACACTTGAAATTTTGTTTCCCTCCACTGATGAGCAAGTTTTCCCACACACCAATCCGGTAAAAGTCCTATTTTCCCAAGTGTTGTTAAGATATTTTCTAGTCCCTTAATATTCATGATGGTTTACTCACTGATGTGTCAAGTTTCCTTTCTCCTCTAAAAGCAAAGATTACTTACAGTAAGCTCTGACATTTCTAGGAATTTTTCAGTGCCTGGAACTTTTTTCACTTTAATATTGTTGTTTCTGACAACTAAGTTGTAACTGTGTAGTAGTGTCCTATTTAAAGTTAATAATCTTACTTGCTTTTCAGAATGCTTTGTAGCAGGGGATTGTCAATTCCCCTTAGTCAGCAATGTTTGATCATTTTTGTCTGCTGTTTGTTTGCCAAAAATGAAGAAATCTATTTAGGCCATTGTCTTTTTTTTCCCCATGTGGTACTATTGTCTTGGCCTGCAAAGCTCACCGCAGTTTGCTTGATTCCGCTCTAGAGGCCAGTATGACCCCCAGTTGCAGGCACAATTGATTGCAGCATTACAGCCCTATTTGCCCTGCATGAACATTTTAGGTGAACTTCAACCTCCAATAACAGTATTACCTTATTAAAAGGCTAAATATGGGTTTCCTGATGGTCTCCAATTTTGCTGTTTTGGGTGCCAACTTCAGTCCAATTTACTATCAGGCTGTTAAAGTGTCAGGACTGGTCCTGGATCAGCCACAAACTTTAAACATCATTATGCTGCTTCATTATCTTGTAGTGATGCTTTCCACTTAGCTTCCTCTGCCCAAGTTACATGGCAGCTGCTATGTATAAAGTATGCCAGTGCATGTCATTTTTAAAGTATGCCGGTGCATGTCATTTTGCCAAATGGGATGCTTTTCTGCTCTTGCTTTTCATTATTGCTGGTATTTTCTCATTTTGTTTGGAGTGATATGCTGTCTAAATATTTTCCATTTACTTCACACATTCACCTCTCTTATTATCCTGTGCATTTAAAATGAAGCCAATCTATTTTTTTTTTCTTCTTCAGCTCTTGGTACTGTGTGAGGTTTGAGAACTGCACAGAACCCAAGGTGTTTGGCAAAGCACCTTTTGCTTTTGATGGCCGGTGTGGGAAAATTGCTTGAAAAGAAGGAAGTTAGAGAAATTCTAATTCTAACTAGGGCCTAAGAGAAGTTACGGTATTACAGGGGCTTGTTTGTGGTAAGACACAGTTGCCACTTCCAGAATGGTTGGTATGCACCGACTCTACTTCTCCACAGCTCCCTAGGCAACACAAATTGCCCTCCTAGCACATGCTAATAAGAGTAAAGGAAGAGTGAATGGAGCATGGAGCCGGGTGAAGATCCCACAGCCAAACTCTGTTGTGCTCCCTGCAGAGTTGGCCACCTGATGGTGCCATGCAGCTGATGAGGCACATAGTACTACAAGATGTCCCGTGCTGGGCCAACAAGGGTGGCAGATCAGTCCCTTTGGATGGACTTTGCTTGAACTTTTACTCATTTTACTTTTACTCATTACAATACTCACACACTTCTCCATCCCAAAAGTCACCCTCCTCCAAGGCATGACCACTCCTCACTGAACATGCTCTCTAGATGTTTGATTGATTATGCCTTTAAATGAAAGTAAGAGACTTTTACATCAATCAATAATAAAAATAAGTATGACTACACTCACTCAAGCTCCACCTAAATGTAGAAAAAATATAAAAGGTGAACTATGGAGGGAAGAAGATGGAGAAGACTCCATTGGAACTTCTGGATTGGTCAACTGACTGAACCTGTCTTTCTTTCCTCAGGTCAGGACCTCACCTGAGAAGATTCCTCAAGGTTGAGAGCCCTCTCCCATTTTCTTGGATGAGTGGTTATTGAGCATTTTTACATTAGAGCTAGCTGAGAACCCCACACTGCAGTAGAGAGTTTCTTGTACCAACATCTGAAACTTGCTTTGTAAATGTTGCTTTTGAATAAATAATACTATTTGTGAATTTGACTACTTGTTTTGAAGACAGTCGGACTTTTAGTTGACAGACTGTTCATGAATCTGG
>NW_010578548.1:317888-360556 GCF_000705375.1 Tinamus guttatus | reverse complement strand
GGTGTTAATTTACTAATATATATGTATGTTATGTTGGTGTTGGCTTTGTTTTGCTTGGTGCAGTTTTGATTTTAAGCACGTGGTGTACAAAAAGAGCTCCAAAATGGCCCAGTCTTCATAAAAATAAGCTAGTTTGAACTTTGAGAAGAAAGCTGGTCTGGACTGGCTGTGCTTGATGGCACATCCACTGTGAGGACGCAGCAAACCCTGCTGTGGTTTAGGAGGCACCTGTAGCCTTAAGCTAAGACCAAGAGCAATGTGGAGATGACAGCCTCCTGGTTGCTTCCAGTAATTCCAGAGAGATTTGGACATCTGTCAGGGTTTGGCTACAAAAATCTGGGAATGCTCAATGACTGTGTGAACAATACACTCACACTGCTAGCTGGCCTTCAAAGCTAAAGAGCTAATGTAGTAGTTAAAGAATGCAGTGTGCAGGATGTCCTAGCAATGCGTGCATAGCATGGACAAGTTCCAAAAAAAAAGTCCCGATTAGAAGAATCCCATTCATTTGGAACAGTAATGTACATTTGAATTTAAGGATGATTTCCAAGTAAGTGAGAAGCCAGTGCTTATCTGGTGGCCACTTCAATTACATCCCCAAGAGAAAGATCTCTATCCCCCACACCAGAGAGGCTTCCTCTTCCCCTGAGGGGGGAACACGGCTGCTCCCTCTGGAGTCCTCGTTTAGGAACTTGAGACACAGGCTTCGAGTTCCGTTGCACAGAGCCCAGTTTCTATCTCTAGCACTATGGCAGGTAATACTTACCCGCTAACCACACAGTATCAGCTTTATACATGGCTTGTAAGGCACTGTTGGACAGGAGCAGGCGCAATTAAAGACTTGCAACCTCACCGCAAAAAGAGGTGTGACCTTCCTTATCAGGGATAATGACAGCAGTCCCAGTACCTGTTCTGAGTGTCTTCTTGGTATATATGGACCACTAATAGCACCGTATTCAACAGCCAACTGCGCGCTCCTGCTACTTGCCTCCTGCTGCCTTTTAGAACAAGGCTTGCCATGGCCTGGGCAGGAGGGACGGGCAAAGCAGCTGCTAGCCATGCAAGGTTGCCAGGCCCGTGGGTCTGGCAGGGTATTTGTTCTGTGTGGAGTCTGTGAAGGGGAAAGGGGTGAAGAAATGTCACTGACATTCTGTTCCGTGAAAGGCACTTGCCTTTCTCTCTCCAAAGCAAAAGCAAGTGGAGAATATCTTTCACTTCAGTTTGTGGTGTCCTTTTGATAGTCGGGCATAAACCCTTTGTATATGTTCCCAGCCTGCTTTGATCCTGCTGGACTTGAGTGAGGCGGAGAAAAGCAGGACTGCAAAGCACGGTTCACCACTAGCAGCAGGCCCAGCGGCTACTAGGGCCAGTACAGGTTCCCATCTTGGTGGAGGCTGTGGATGATGGCACAGAGTGCACCCTCAGCAATGTGGAGGTGACAGCCTCCTGGTTGCTTCCAGCTGTGACACTTAGTCAGGGCTATGCTTTTTTAAAATGAATGTGTGCTACGTGAAATAAGATGAAAATCTGTACTTACATCAGAAAAGCTAAACTCAATTGTTCATCATTACACTTTTTGTTTTTAAAGTGCTTTTTTTTAGTTTTGTTACATACTATAGTAGCACTATTTGCACCTTTTAAGACAATTTGAACTCTGATGTGCACTCCACCAAATTCTAGGCAATTGCCATGGTATATCTGTGAGGACCACATATTCTGTGTATAGTCAGTAAAGATAGGTGGGCATCTAAGAGCATAACTGAGCCCTCCTAAGATCTCTATCACCCTCCGGAATGCCCTCTTTTCCATTCATGGTTGAAGGAGGCTGCTGATCCTCATTCAGGAACTTCAGGGTTATAATTCAATCATAAGGAGCCATGTAACACTATGGCACGTAATACCTAATGGCTTTCTATAAAGTATCAGCTATATGCATGGTTTGTAAGCCACTCGTGGACAGAAACAGTTGCATTTAAAGACCTCCCTGAACAAAACCAGCATTGTAATGATGAAATGTTTTGAACCAGAGTAAGAATTAAATTTATCAGTAATAGTTCTTGTTTTGAGTATCTAATACCAGTATAATAAACAGCCAACTGCAGTTTCCTTTAATCAAATATAAGCTTTACTATTTTTTCCCCTTGTAACACACACTGCGCATATGCGGAACAAGAGGGGGAAAAATATTCAAATATCTTATGGAAGCATTCTGCCACTGTTCAGTAGCCTAAGAGCCCCCTGACTAGCATCCCGGGGGCACCTCATGACTTTTATTTGTCTCAGATCTATGAGTTCTAAAATCTAAACTTCATGAACTGCACGTATGAGGAGGTATTAACCACTCTACTAATGCATTTCAAACATTTAATTGGAATCTACATAATGACTGTGACACATAATTTTGTTTTTTTGTTTTGTTTTGTTTTACTCTGCTTTCATTCTGGGGTATGTCCCCTATTTCAACTCTGCTCAGCAGATACTGACAACAACTATATCTGGATTTATGTGATACAAAAGATGATATTCTATTATTGATAATAAATGACAGTGTTAGGAAACATAAAACAAGTAGCAGATATACACTCATAGGTCACCATTTAAAAATAATGTTGAGCAATAAACATATTAATAGTAATGGTGCTATTCCTTGTGGAACTGAAGCCAATTCTCAATGCATTACCAGGTCAGTTTTAGGAGACATTTCTTTCTTATGTTTTATAATTTGAAAATAGTTTAATTAAAAGAATAAAGACAAAAGTTTTATTATCAATGATATGCAATGAAACCTTATAAAACACTTAGAATCTACCTGCCTCTACTATAACCAAATGTCATTTAGAGTCCAGTTTGATGGTAACTGTAAACAGGTACAACAGGCCTCTGCTTACCTAGGTTGTTTTTAAACTGGGTGTGATCCAGTGACTCTTTGGCTCTGAACATACTAATAAAGCATCATCTGTTACACAATAACTCTTTACTGTAATTAAAAAAATAACATTCCCTTTTCACCAGTTAAAGGAACTCTAAACAACAGCTAGCCATTAATTGTACTGGGTATTTAGCAGTAAACTGTGTGCACGGATGGACATAGTGTGAGAGCAGCAGCACCATGGCAGATGATGACGAACAAGAAAAACGGCCCCTCTGTTCAGCACATCCACTCCCTGGACAGGGATAGGGAGGTGGCCTAACAGAAGCAGTATAGCTCCATGAGTGGAACTATTTCTGCTAGACAGAGTAGAAATAGTTACTCATTGCCTGCGAGATACGTGTAACCGGGTGGTTTTCCTCACAGCTCCAGAGCAACACAAAAGGAGCACAAACTGCTCAGACGGTTTTTCTCACTTGCACATTACCTCTTAAAATCAACAGTTGTAACATGGCACCAGGTGACAAGCAGCACACTTACCTGCCCAGCAACTCTTACTGAAACCATGCCTTGGTAAACAAAATTCACAGGCTGATTTAATGGAGAAAAAAAATCCACCTTAGAAAAAGGGAATTTAAGAACACTGTTTTGTACCTCAAGGGGAAGAGCAGAGATTTTTCTAGCTGAATTTTCCAGCTACAGCAAATCATATGAAAGGAAAGGCACACCTTTGGCAGACTAACTCTGATAAATACCTAAATACCAAAGTTTATACAACAGTTAAGCCACACACAAGCTCTATTGCAAGATCTCCCTGTCATACACAAGTCTTGTACTGGGTATTGGCACAGGAATGAATCATACGGACAGGAATAGAAACAGTAGCTATTAGATGGCACTGAGAGAAAGCTATAGATTAGCTATGTAGAACATATTGAAAGGACAATAGAAAAGTTATGGAGAAAGATTTTTTTATATAGTTCCATTTTTGATTTTCTGTTTAAATGTTCTATTAAAAATGAATTTATAAAAAAGGGATGCGAAAATTTGGTAATTTGAAACATCACTCATACAAACAGATTAATCAAATAGCATGAACAAAGGCAAAAAAATGGCAAAATAAAACAGCTAATAATTGGTTTAATAACAATAATAAATTTTATAGATTCATTTTGCATCCTTTCTGGTTAGTAATGAATTACCAGTTCCTGTCTGTATGTGTGAATTCCATCAAACCCCAATTATCTTTAGAACATGAAGCTACAATCTCTTCCTTTTTTCTCCACAACCTACATTAAAATATTAATCATTCCAAGCATATTGATACAAATTCCAACAGTGAACTGAAAAAAAAAAAGCAAAGAAACAAACAACAAACATGTAAAATGTAGAACTTACTTTTTATGTGCAAGTACTAGGGGCATATTAGAAAACAGGTCTGACTATGCCCTTATTCCAAGATGCTCCAGGACACACTATGACAGAGCCCATCCAGACAATTTCCCTACCACCTAATACCTCCGGCACTCTAATCAACAAGCATCTTTGTTCTTATTTGGAAATCTTTAACACTTGTCAGGGAGTTTATGTCCTCACCTTGGCTGTGAGCTCTCCCACAAGAAACAGAGGCTTTAGGGGCTGAAGACTGTTTGGGGGGAGGAAAAAAAAAAAAAAAAAAGACTACTTGAAATGAACCATTTCTTCCTGGAAAGAACACAGAGATGGATAACGTTTACTCTGTGTTGCTATGTCATAAATTAAAAACTTGTCATTCTTCTAAGATGTCTGAAATACAAGTATATCCAACAGTGGAACTCAGGAAAAAAAAATGAAGCTGAAACTAAAAAGTTTTTGGAAGACGAGATTTTCTGTATTATCCATTATCCAGGTCAAACTCTCCAAAAATACTCACAGAATAATGCTTTAGCTTTCCTGCAAGGAAAACAAGAAAGCAAGAAAGTATTTTGTTCCCCATTTATCCCATCATCAACTGGGCCGATTAAAGCAATGATCTCAAAATTTAGGCTTTGCAATCTAGATTTACTTAGTTGCCGTTTAAGCAAAAGGCTTCTTCTGTCTTATGGGTTTGGCTGTTTTAAATTTCGCTGTACCTTCTGATGCTCTTCTGATTTAGCTTCTAGAGATCAGGTCTGAAACAAGGGCAGAGTGCTAATACACAAACAGTTAATTAAACTGTAGCCCTGTCACTTTGGTTCAGGAGAACAACACTGTAATAAACAGACTTAATCAAGCTGGGAAGACCAATTCTGAAAAGGAACACAAAAGCTTTAAATTGTATTGTTATCAACAATAAAGGAGTAAGAGGTATTTCAAAGGGCTCAATCCCTTCTCTAAACTTGCACTGTAATCCTGACCAATGGCAATAAATAACTTCCCTGCTAGTCATGTTTCTATTACAGGGAAATGTCTCCCTTTGTTATTATTTTATATGCTTTTTTATGGTTTATAAGCGTAGGAAAAACTGTTTAGAGACTTCACCAATCGTAACCTTAGCAAGTTGTTCCATTAGCCAGATAGCCTAGGGAATACTGTATGATGACATTTCTCATAATTACCGCAGTGCCACACAGTAAGGCTCCACAACTCCGAACTGTCTAGCAGTAGCACTGTAGGTGCACACTACTGAGAAGGGTCCCCAAATTCACTATTCTGTAGGTGTGTTTGTATATATATATTTTTGGCGACAGGTGCCACATCAGCTACATTTAATGGGAAGTAATACTCTGACTGGGTTGGGGATGGCATGAACTAAATGATGTCTGGAAAGTCTTCTTTCACTATGTTTCCTGTGATATTAATTTCTCACTGATTTTTCCGTAGGCATCTATTTAGCCAAACCAATTGCCTGGAAACAATAATCACACCAACAGTATTGCTAAATAAACACGGGCATGAGCTTAATATCTAATAATTATTTTGCCCATAATGCTTTGAGGAGATTTGCTCATTCTGCACTAGTTGCACTTTTTCAGGTCGCTTAATTTGTTTTTAAAAGGCTACTTGGATATCGATCTTGGATACCGATCTACCTTGTGTCCTCTGTGCACCAAAGCTAGCTACCGTTAGCCTGATATTGCTGCCATTTATGCTAACGCTGCCATAACCTTTAGAACAGCAACACCACAGCAATTTGCAGTGTACGAAATGCTCCAGGCTCACAAATTATTTGCTCTGAGCTAACCCTGGAGGCCATTTTTGCACTGAGGCTTTGCTACACCTGATCAATACCTGATTTGAGTATTTAGGCAGTAACCCACAAAAGATCCCATTGCTTCTGACAGGTGCTATGATGTTGGTGTTTGAAACAAGCAGAAAAACTATTTGGTAATTATGTCTCAAATAAAAACTTGTGTTGCAATATAGGTCCAACTGATACATCATAAGCATAATGCAATCAGCCTCACATTGAAACTTTTGGATCTTGTGTGTTAATAGAAACCAATAATGCTTTCTATGGAATCAGAGAGTCAAAATGTTCATGCAAAAATGCTTTTCTTATTGGAGTCGTTTGGCATAAGAAGACACATCAGTCCCATCACTACTCAACTGTCAAGTTAACTCGAGTTTGTAAACAGCCTCATGAAGTAAACAGGCTTAGTTTTGAAACTTAGTTTTGAGAAAAAAAATGGCATAGCTCCTTTGCTTGAAAGCGTAGGATATCTTTTTCTGTGTGGGATCAGTCTTATTCTGAGGAGCTTGAGAAAAACATTTTGTGCTCTTGTGTGCAGCAGTTGTGCCTTCCCACTGCTTCACGTGTTGCTCCCAGCCTGCCGGTCGTGCAGAGGTGAGTGGCTGGTTGTGTGAGCGTGACATCCCAGCTTAAAAGCCCTTGTGTGGCTGGGAGCCCCTCTTCCATTCCAGCGGCGACCTGGCTGCGGTGCGACAGGCGCTGAAGAAGCACGGCCTCGACGAGCCGGACAAGGCGCAGCGGTGAGGAGGAGGGGGACTCGCCGCCGCGGCGCAGAGGGAGGCTCCACAGCGGGGCCCGGCTGGGCAGGGTCTGGCAGTCCCTTGGTAGCGTGTGGCCGTGCGCCAGCGGGAGCCCCGAGTGCTGCCGTGAGTGTGAGAGTTGTCCCAGCCCTCTGCTAGCGGGGGATGGAGCCTCCTCGCCAGCCCCCTCCAGTAGCGCCTTGAGGTCCAGCCGTGCCCCTCGGCGCCTCTCCGAAGGCGTGGGGTGCAGGTTTGGTAGCTGAGCCGAGTGGCTGCAGGGCCTCCGCAGAGAGTAGCTTGAGGAGAGGAAAGCGTTGCAGCTGGGAAGGAGTTATAGTGCAGAATAACCATGCTGTGTATCGAAGCTTCAGGCAGAGCTGCCTCATGGTTTTTGTGATTGTGATCCCAAAGCCGACGACTTTGGGGTGGCAGTTACCCATTTTTTTGCACTGAGGCTTTGCTACACCTGATCAATACCTGATTTGAGTATTTAGGCAGTAACCCACAAAAGATCCCATTGCTTCTGACAGGTGCTATGATGTTGGTGTTTGAAACAAGCAGAAAAACTATTTGGTAATTATGTCTCAAATAAAAACTTGTGTTGCAATATAGGTCCAACTGATACATCATAAGCATAATGCAATCAGCCTCACATTGAAACTTTTGGATCTTGTGTGTTAATAGAAACCAATAATGCTTTCTATGGAATCAGAGAGTCAAAATGTTCATGCAAAAATGCTTTTCTTATTGGAGTCGTTTGGCATAAGAAGACACATCAGTCCCATCACTACTCAACTGTCAAGTTAACTCGAGTTTGTAAACAGCCTCATGAAGTAAACAGGCTTAGTTTTGAAACTTAGTTTTGAGAAAAAAAATGGCATAGCTCCTTTGCTTGAAAGCGTAGGATATCTTTTTCTGTGTGGGATCAGTCTTATTCTGAGGAGCTTGAGAAAAACATTTTGTGCTCTTGTGTGCAGCAGTTGTGCCTTCCCACTGCTTCACGTGTTGCTCCCAGCCTGCCGGTCGTGCAGAGGTGAGTGGCTGGTTGTGTGAGCGTGACATCCCAGCTTAAAAGCCCTTGTGTGGCTGGGAGCCCCTCTTCCATTCAGGCAGTCAGTGCTGCAGGGCCAGCACTCAGCAGCTACCCAGTGCCCCTTTTCTGAGAAGTGCCTTCTCCTCTGTACTTGATACTGTGCCTAATCAGGATCATCTAATCTAGCATAAGCTGAGCAAAGCCCCTTCCAGACAGGACACACATAAGAGCTCCTGGTAGTGGATTTGGCATATGTGCCACTGTGTGGTAGTGGAGAAAGGCATGGGAATGAAAGTATTTTCTGCTGGTGATATGACAGTAAGTGCGTTTGTGTCAGCTCATTGGGTATTCTGCGACAAAGTGCTGCCTGGAGGCTAGCACCAAACCTGGTTATGAGTCGAGTGCCTGCAAGAAGAAAAGGTAAGAGATCAGAGAGGACACACAAGAGGAAGTTTTAGCACCCAAGATTCATGCTTAATTCAGGAGTTTGGCTGATCCCTAGATTGTCTGTCATAAAGACTAGTCTTTTGTCAGTTAGTTAATCTCTTGCCCTGAAACACCTAGATTTCCAGCAGATGTAAGGAAGAGCATTGAAACACACAGATCTTTGCAGTGGGTTTGTCACTGAGTGTTGCCAGCCAGTATTTATTTGATAAGTGATGTTATGTAAGGTGATTTGGCACATGGCTTTTGCCTGCTTTACCTGACTGTACCATTCATCCTGTCACGTGCCAGATGGCATTTGTAGAAAATAGGTACTGATTTTTTTTCTTCTAGCTATCTGTTCTTTCACAATGCCTGACTCAGTCATCAGGACTAAAGTTTATACTTCGATAGTTTTAGCATTTTCAGTTGATCTTTGGTAGAAAGCTTTGCTTCTGGAAAAAAAAAATCCGTTTTGTGTATCATGCTATAGTCAGTTTTATAACCGGGCAAATAAAGTGATACCGCGTAAAGGCCAAGAAAACAATAAGTGGAATGGAGCAATGCGATGCTTTTAAAAAGCATAAAATTACTGGTGCTTGAAAGCTGTAAAACAGAAAGATCTTGGGAGTGGTTCCGTGGACAGTCCTGTCTGCTGCAGCAACTTACGAATATTATGAAAGTTTTAGATCCACTTATTCCCTATTAGTTAGTTGTTGGCACAATATGTATTCTAAGTGACCACCCAAGAAAATTGTTATATTCTATATTTCAGAATTTCATCCCGTTCTCTAGGGACAGGAATCATTCACAGCACTGGAAATTGTTGTGAAGAATAGGAAACATGGGTAGTAAAAGTAGAAATACATGATTCTTCATGTAAAAAATCATTTTGCTGCTCAGTGCTTCCAGAACCAATATGCTATACCATGTCTGGCTTTCCTTGGATATGGAACTGAAGGCTCTGATGCTCCCTGCCAAATTGTTCTTTGTAGTGAATCTTCTGTGAAGCTCTAGCAGGCCCTTGCTCCAAACAGAGAGGTCTCCTTTTCTGCTGACTGGAAGGCTTGGTTGAAGAGGGCCGATGTAAAAGAATGAAAATCAAATGAGATTGATGTTATTGAGAGTTTTCTGTTTGTAACGCGGACAGTGGCTTTCTCAGGAGCATTGCGCTGGCAGAAGCAGTTTTCAGAAGATCACGTATTCCTCCACAGTTGCACTGGTTGTCTAGTTGCATCAGCTGCACTGGTTGCCATTCGCCCATGTGAACTGCTAGCACGCCGTGCTGGTTAGCTTACACCTAATCACAGCCTGATATTTACTCAGAGGTGAGGGGTGCTCTAAATTCACAAGGGGATTTCTAGGTAAGTGGTTGTAGCCACTCTTGAGTGACCTTGTCTCAGGTGATACTGTTGGTTCCCTGTCTCTAGCAAGATATCGTAGATTTTGTGCATTTTGCTTGTCTCTATCTTTGTTCCCCTGTTGAAGGAGAGCCAAAAGGAGGCTCTTCAGCTGCCAGAAAATATCCCCATTGCAAATGTCTGAATTTTTGCATTACATGTCACTGTTTTTGTGCATCTCCCTTTCCATTCTCACCTAATCAGTGAGTCCTTGTAGCCATGCCTCTAGGCAGGACACAGAAATAATTATGAGATTAGTTGAGTTTTCCTAAACTGAAAGAAGTTACTGATCTGCAGCAGTGCAATCCCAAAATTATACTCTTGGCCCCTGGAGAACTATGGGATTATTATCAAGTGGCTGTCAAGGGTGTCTTGCCTGTTGTCTAGTGTATTTTCTGCCCTGCTGGGACAGGGGTGCTACCGAGGAGTAGGCATCGTGCCTTGTGCACAGAGCCCAGCATGTGGTGCCCTCTGTCCGCAATGGCAGATGAAACGTGTGCAGGGTGGCAGGACTTGCTGGGTGACTGTTTCTTTCAGTGCAAGCAGGCTGGATAATTGCCACCGAAACTAAGATATTTAGCAGTCTGAAGGACCACCTTTCTTCCAGGCAAGATTTTGACTTGAAGAAAAAATTCAGTGCCGTTTCCTTCTACTGATGGTAGCTGGTGTAAAGGCAGCCCTGCTACCTTGGAGAGGGCTTCCTCCCTGGGGACTTTGGCTGAGAAGTGTGAGCGAGACAGAGCGCTCCTCTGTCTACAACTGTGAGCAAGACAGAGTGCTCCTCTGTTGCTGTCAGCATGACAGTGTTGAGGGGGAAGGTTTCTCCTGTCAGGTTTGCTGAGTGTTAGTGAGGACCCTTTGGAGGGAGCAGGTACTCGAGTCTGCTGCAGGAGGAAGCTCAGGCGAAGTGCAAAAATTCCCCCCCAAGCACCGCCCGAGGCTGCTGTGCTGCTCTTGGAAAGCCCGTGTCCCCGGCGTGCGGCACTCTGTTGCCACGCAAGCGGTGCTGGCGCAAGCCAGAGAGTCCCTTGGTGAAGGCTGGAGGTGGCCAAGCCAAGCCTGGGTGGTCCTTGCTGGGCAGCGTGGGTGGTGCTGTTGGAGGCAGTGACCAGTCACCCGAGCACAAGAATCTGCACAGATTGACCTCTGCAGCTGGGGAAGTGTATTCTTAACATAGGTATGTTCTTAAGGGATTTTAAAGGTCAGTCTTGGGCTTCAGGTATGAAACTGCTATAATGGGTAATGTATTAAGAAATCTTCGGGTTTATTTTTTCAAAGCAAAAAT
Source organism: Tinamus guttatus (assembly GCF_000705375.1). The sequence goes on along the minus strand of NW_010578548.1, from coordinate 349,595 downwards.
TAGGGCCCTTTTATATAACCTAGACAGAAACGATCTCTTCAATTATGTGTCATGTTAATGTAGTGTATTTAATTTTTAGGACAGCTCTGCATCTTGCTTCCGCTAATGGACATTCGGAGGTTGTTTCATACTTAGTAGAAAACAAGTGCAAGCTAAATCTTTGTGACAGTGATGACAGAACACCTTTGATGAAGGTATGAGATAACTTATCCCGTTGTACTCAATGCTTACCAATCACTGACTGAATGCATGATTCGTTACCTCTTGCATGATTCGTTACCTAGATATGTGTAATGATTGTTTTGTGATCAGACGTTGAATAGACGTGTATTTCCTAATATTTGAACACATTGTTATTCTCCTAACACTGTCAAAATGTGGGAATTCTGTCAGAGAGGAAATTTAATTGTTGAAAAAAACATTTCCCCTTTTCCTGTGTTGCTTGCAGGCAGTGCAGTGCCAGCAAAAAGAATGTGTTGCTATTCTGCTGGCGCACGGTGCCAGCCCTGATATTGCCGATGCTACTGGTAACACTGCGCTTCACCTGGCTGCCCTTGCTCCAAACACATCTCTAGCAGGGCAGCTACTGGAGCATAGTGCCCTTATTGATGCAAGAAATGAGGTACGTTTTGAGAATTATTCAGGATAATTTATCAAAAATATGTGCTTTGTTTTTTACATCCAAGTTATTTGTTCTTTCAGGAGGGATGCACACCCCTTTCTCTTGCTGTGTCTGAGCATCAGGAAGAGATGGTGGAGTTTCTCCTTAAAAAAGGAGCTGATGTGCATGCTGGAGATAAGTGTGCAAGGTGAAGGGCTTGTCCAAAGAGGGCTTGGATCTCCTGGGTCTTCTTCAAGTTTGACTTGAAGATGGAGAGGGGTGGGCCTGAGTCTCTAAAAGGCCTAAGTAGGCCCACAGAAGCAGTCGTTTTTTTGACTTTTGAAAAGTAATGTGCTGTAGTGCCTCCCTGGATGGCTTCTGCCTTCAGGACCACCAGGAAGGCTTGTGTGTGGTGACCACAAGGCAGGGAAGCCGCCGTTAGTCCTGCAACATTGGTGTTTAGGCTGGAGTGGGTTTTTAGAACCCAAGTGTTGTTTTGATGTAAGTAACTTCATCCAAAAACTGCATATTTAATTGTTTTGACTCCCTCTTCTCTCTTAATGTTCGTGATTTTAGCACTCAATAAAGTTATTTTTCTTTCCTTCATTTTAGCATTAAAAGGATTAACAGCATTAACTGTTTTGAGAGCAAGTAGGGATGAAAATAATGCCAGAAATATCTGTTTCAAATGATACATTTCCTGTCATCTTTGGGATGCTTTAGGACTCCCCTTATGACAGCTGCTTCTGGTGGGAAGTTGAATTTAATAAAACTTCTTCTTCGATATGGTGCTGATGTATCCCGTAAGGACATAAATGGATGGACAGCTGAGGACTATGCTGTTATTCATGGATATTCTAGGTAAATTTTTAATTTTCTTCTTAGAGTTGCTAATTTGTCCAGTATGAATGGCTCTGAGTAGGTGTGTGATAGAGAATAAATTGCTGTTAGTATTGTAGTAAGTGATGTGTAAAGGATGTTGTTTCTAGTGACACTATTTCCTTTCTTCCTGCATATAGTGTTGTCGAACACCTGGCAGATAGCGCAGATGTCGAAAACGCAGAAGCTTCTGCAGGAGGTACAAAAGGCTTGTCCATGCTTAGCACTCCTCGCAAGGCAGGAGCTGCTGACTTTGTCTTGGGAGCACCTGCTCTGGACAGAGGAGGTAGGAGGCTTAACCGTGGAGAAGCTGAGGAGGAAAATTCCTACAGCCTTTTCTTCTGGTGGCTTGTGTTCTTGAAGGTCATCGTGTTCACCACTGACTTTAGTGGAGGCTTCAGATGGAATAGCATGCAAAGTTTGTAAGTGCACTTCAGTGGTGCCAATGGGACACTTGTCTTCCAAGGCTTCTAATTAGTCAGCCGTCCACCTGGAGGGTTGTTGCCTTCTGCCTGTTAGATTCCCAATGTCTATAGGTTTTCTTCTCTGACTCCGCATTGGGGAAAAAGAAGGAGTGGGACAGGGAACAACCCAGGGTCTATAGTATTTTTGTTTTCAGGTGTGTACTTTAACTTACTGTTGCTCAGATTATGAAAATCCAGTTACAAAAGCTTTGTATTTGTCTTTGATAGTTAGGTTTTGTCTTTCTGATGTAGTTCCCTGGTGTAGTTCAACAGGCAAGTTTCCATGGAGATGCTTTAAAAAGTAAACTTTAAAAATCCATATAATCATTTGATCTGGAAGAATTAAATTGCCGTGTGATTAAAGAATGAACTCCTTCAATGGGTTTGGAAGAAGGAAAAAAATGCAAGTCTGTGCTCTCAAGTAGCCCGGAAACTACAATAAAAATTACTATTACAGAATACACCTTTTTTTTTCATTACATTTCATGTCCTACAGGAGGTTTTATTCTGTTTGTATTGTTAAGGATGTTACATTGTCATTATGTGGCATCTTTACATCAGACAGGCTTTTAACAAAATTTATTAAAATGTATCAAGTAAAAGGAAAGATATTTTTCCCCACCTTGACTTTTCCCAGCTGTGAGAATCTAATCTAAAGATGAACTTTATCTTTGACTTTGGACCTGGAGCTTTGATCTAGTCAGAGTTTTCTGAACTTTCCCAGTAGAAGATTTTGTAGAGGGCTTAGGACAGAGAGTTGAATCATCAAAATATTGCTTCTGGCTGAAAAATGTTCCCTGCTACTGCATTCTGTGCAGGTTGATATAATCACTGTGGTAATGCATTTTAGTGTTGCTTGACAGGTGTTGTTCAAACATATAGATTTCAGCAGGCGTTGCTTTTGAAATACAGGTGAGAGCTCCCATCCAACCAGGACCAGGAAAAGATGTTCTGTTTTCCCTTTTAAGAAAACTGAGAAATGGAGGAGAAGGGATTAGAAAACATCTGTAGCCCTTTCTTAACTATTTTGTAAATGTCTGTTGTTGATAGCAAGAGTCCTTCTGCTGAATTGATTCCATGTATTTGTGGTAAAATCGGTGTAAGCATAACTGCTTTCTGTTCCAACTGAGACAGAAGTTAAGGCCCTGTCAGGGAGGAATTTGGTGTGGAGCAGCTGCAGCTATAACTACACCCCACGATAAGATATAAAATATATTAACTGAGTGGGCTGATAGAGCAGATTTTCTGTTATAGATTATTTCTATCCCAGTCTACTAAGATGTCTACCCTGTCACACACATCCACGCCTGTTCCTTTCTGATCCACTTGGGACCTGCACCACAACTTTGTGTGAACAGGGCATTCTGGCTGGCTGGTCACTGTGTCCTGATCCCTGGTCACAAATTCTGGCTAGCAGCATAGTTCTTTTTTTGGGTAGCTCAACATGGTAAAATACAAGCAGGACTTTCCTATGGCAAACCAAGATAGGTAGGGCCTATGTTTGTGTCATATACTGGCTGAGACCACATTTTAAACCCTACTGGTTTAAACAAACAGCTTTATTGGTGAGAATGAGAATCATACTTGAAACTGTATCACTTGAAATTGGTTGACTATAAATAGCATAGCTCTGCAGTCTGTGTTCTGCAACCAGATTTCTGGACAGGATTATCTTGAGGGTTTTCTTTTTGCCATCTAAAACACTTTCAGGATGCTCAGAGGGAGGGATACTGTGTGTTCTGTAGAGTTCTAAATATGAAGGAATTGCATTTATTTTGATGGATGAGGCCTAATCAAGCTGAGAGAAGCAAGAAGTAGAGATTAGAGTTGGTAGTAAATATCTGATAATCTGTTTCAGTTTTTCAAAATATGGTATATAGGTAAATTAGACTGAACAAATAAATTAAAAATTAAGCTGTTTGACATTTTTCCTTGAAAGTAGAATTCTGTGGATTATGATTCTTCTTGTATCTAGCACGTTTCTGACTGTGGACTAATAGTCATGATACATTATCCCACTGCTATAGCTTTGTCCCTGTTTTTTTTATGTTTTTCCAAATCTCTGATTTCAAATTTATTCTGATGTTATTGTTTTGTCTGTCCTTTCCATGCCTTTTCCTAAATGGATATAGGAATGCAACACTCTCCCAACCAGACAACAAGAACAAGAGAAACAGGGAAAGGTATTCTGTACAATAGCCTTTCAGAGATGAAACATATAATACAATGTACAAACCTTTATGTTTTGTATTATTTTGGAGTCCCTCTTTTGATTTGGGTTTATAAATTATATATTTGTGTGTGTGTGTGCTGCTGGTGGTGAAGTATTAATTTGCATGTTTTACATGAGTCCTGTATTACTGTATTCAATTTTTACTCTGTGTTTTCTCACTAGTAAAAATGCCTTTTTAAAAATCTAGCCCTCTCCATGATTTACTCTTTTAGATTACATCTTTTATTGTGGGACATCAAGGCTATGGTTTTATTCTGATTAATGTCTGTCACAAACTTCTCTTCCTGTCTTCTGAAAATGGAAATGCAACCTGATTTTGGTCATAGCCTAGAATTTTACATATCTAGAAGTGAAAGTTCAGATAACTTAGAATTAATTGAAACAGCTGGCCACTTGTAGATATTACTGAAAAGCCCTGTCAGCAGGTTGGAAGTGTTCTAACATAACTGCCCATTTCTAAGAGACAGGTTTCTACTTGGGAAGGTTAGCAGGTAAATTAGACTGCTGACCCTGAATATTTAGTTTTATACACAGCACTTCTGTATAGCAACAGAATACTGCAATGTTTCTATAATTAGCAAACATCAAAATAAAAGTGTGCCTGCATTTTTTTTTTTTTAGCTTCTTATCTCCTGGGAAGTTCCAGCCTTTAGGTTTTGTATGAGACATGTGCGCTACATTTTGTTGTCTAAAAGCCCTGTTCAGACCAGGAGGCATAATCATCAAGGTTCTCACATAAGACCTGTGTTCATGGAAGGCATAACTTCCATGTTCATTTAGGTTTTGCTGTTTGTACAGGAGATGTGTATCTACAAGTGATTATGTATCTTTGGATTTATTTTTCCTTAAATGTTTTATCTGTTTATTTTTTGTCTTTGAAAGTCTCCAGGGTAACAACTTCGTTTGGACATACTAGTTAGCTTTTACAAATCAAGAATTTCAGAAACCCTGAAATAGCTTCTATATGTAGGGTATATTTGTTTTCTGTGTCTTTGTTTTGTTTTTCACCCCTCAATCTTGGGAATCGAAGAACCCTTTTATTTCATCTTAGTTGTTGATAGGTGAGATGTTTTAGTAGTTTGTGGAGGAGGAGGGCCTCGTAAGGTCCGTTTTCACATCTCCCATTTTGACATCTTATGACCCTGTGTGCAAGTTACCTTCATCCAACTACAGAAAACTTGGGGTGTAGTAGAGCATGGGATGGTTACATCTCTCTTGTCTGCTCAGTGCCCCTCTTTGGCACTGTGCAGAGAACTGCTGGTGATTCCTCTACATAGGAATAGCCTTCAGTTTTCGATTATGCATTTCAATATTTCTGGAGATTTACAGGATAATTACTGGGTAATATGTAATTATATGTAATATAATATGTGGTGTTTAATAAAATCTTGGCAAATGACGTGTACTTAGGTGTACTATGTGTGGTATGAATACTTCAGTGGTTCATTTACTTATTGAAGTGTTAAGCTGCCACCATTTTAAAATTGTCTACTAACATAACATATTTATATTATGCATTTTTTTTATTTTAGAAATGCTTCCTAAATTTGTAGATATAAGAGACCTAAGGAAATATAGTTGTTAGTGTTTTGTTTTGTTTTTTATAATTTGAAAAATCAGTTGTTTGGGAAATATTTTCATTCATGATGTCTTGGATTGGTTAACTATCTCAAGTTTCATTCCAACTTGTAGAATTATCCATGTTAAATGTTTGAGTGTATTGTTGAAATTAGAAGATTTGGCATGCTAAAAATTAATCATGTTGATTAATATTTGAACAGGAATAGATGACTTTTCCCATGGAGACTCGATAAGGTGAGCTTGGAACAATGCCTAACACTTACCTGAACATTGATTTGAGAGAGACAGTACTTACTTTGCTTTCTTTTTAAGAAGTTCTGAGAAAGAAGATAGTTATGACACTTGGCCTACTTCTGAAGAAGAAGAACTTGATTTTATTCCCAAGGTATAGTGCCTTTATAGGAAAAATTTCCCATGAAATGACTTATTTAAAGGCAGATTTTCTATGGGATTGAGCAAAACTGTATTTACAGGCAGGGTTGTTTCCTCCTGCGTAGTGGTCTCTTGTCTGCCACCCTTTTTGCTGCTGTGAACTTTCTCCTCAAAAACTTGTAGCTGTAGCAGAGCACGCAGCAGTCTTGTGGGTGGTTGTGAAAGAGCACTAGGTGCCGTTGAGAGGATTGACATTTTCTTAAGTCTGGTTATTTGAGTCAGATTTCTAGATCATAAAAGTTGGGCAACTCCTAGATTGCCCCCCTTTTTTTTTTGTCCTCCAAACCTTGCTCTTTGTCTCAGGTAGCTTTAATGATAGAATTTTGACTGATACGGAAAAAGGGCATTTATTGATCAAAATCTGCTGAAATGCTTCATCCCCTGGCTCTCCTGTGCTCCTTGTCAGATTTCTCAGAAGTGCTTGAGGGGAGACAGTTGCTCAAGCAGGTCTCTCTCCTGTATGTTGGCATCCTGTGCTTGGAAGTGATCTAACCCTGCATGTGACATGGTATTCCTTCTGGCACCTGTGTGCTCTCACACACTTTCTACTGATGTTCAGAGGGGGAGGTCTGGTGTATTGGGATTACGTTGTGATGAAGAATTTGAGTGTGTGGTGGTGGATCCCACACTGTAATGCTGTAATTTAATTAAAATATTTATTTATAGTGGTTAAAATGGAAATGATTCTTGTTTCTACCATCACACTGAAACATCTAGGGAAGTCAATTTAACAGTTTAGCCATGTAACAGTTACTTGGGTCACTTGTAAATGTTTAAAAATAAGCATCCTGCAAATGCAATCCTAAACACAGTTGAATTTTAGTCAGTTATTACAGGTAAAAACAGATGAATTTTAATTAATAATTGCAAATATAATTAAAAACCAGATTTTATAGAATTGTGATGCATGTAGACATAATTTTAGAAATTATTTGGAAACAAAAGGATAGCCTTCTCATATTTACTGTTCAAGATTTGGTACAAATGATTTGTTATTTTCTCTTTTTAAATAAACAGATAATCCTGCTTAAAGCTGTTTTTATTTACAGAAACCACCAAAGCCAAACCTGGCACTGCTAATGAATGCTTCTGAACAGCTGAGGAAAAACCGTGAGTTTCTTGGAAAAAGTTTATGATATGCTGCACAAATGTAGACATGCTAAGTGTTGTGTTTGTGTTTTGTTTTGTTTTTGGCTATAGTAAAAGAGAAAGTAGCATTATGAGAAAAGAACATGTAGTCATTTCAGAGAAAAAAAAGTCAGATTGTGAAGATGAAGATATTGAATCCCCTTCTAAGCCTTTGTCCCTGGTCAAGTCCTTCCCCCAACCTGCCCATCCCTCACCTGGCTTCTTTTCCAGACATTCCCAAATGACTCATCTCCTGTACTTTAAGCAGTAACATGCCCATTATCATTTTATAACTCATTCTGTTTTTTTACATATATTTTTCCTTTCCTCATGCTTTAAGATGGTGATGGTTCTAGAATTGAAAGTCCTAAATCACCAAAGGAGAACCTCAAACAAGTAACACCATCAGACACAAACCTCAGCAAAGGAGTATGTGAAGAACTGAATCAAGATGTTTCACATGCAAGCAACCTGGAGGAGGAAGAGTCAGAGCAAGAGGAGGAGGGGGAAGAGGAGGAAGAAGATGAAAATGATGATGGTGAGAATGTTGAAGATGATGAAGAGGATGAGGAGGAAGATCTTACTCCAGATGAAAATGAGGAGGAAGATCTGGAAGATGAAGAAGAAACTCAATCTAATGACATAGAAGAGGAGCAGGGGAAAAAAACAGAAGCTAAGGGGGAAATAAATAATGAATTGGGGCATTTCAGTAGTCTTCATGAAGAGGAAGCTCAGTTTGGAATGGGAAATGTCTGTGATGAAGAATTTGATGAGAAAATGGAGGAACTGGACACTCCCGTGTCTTTTATAGATGGCTGTTTTGAAAATGCACAAGAAAGTGTAATGACTCTGTCTCCTCCATTAATGAATAATGAAATATGTTGCAAGTCAGTACCAAAAGAAGCACTGCTCCAGAATCTAAATAATTCGCAGAATGGAGAAGAAAGCTCAAAAATTAAATGTGTGATTCAGGAAGATTTTCCTAAAAATACTGACTTGTGCTTTGCAGATTCTGAAATGACAGACCACAAAAAAGAGACAGCTTTGCCTCTCTCAGAGAGGTCTGGTCTTGGAATCGGTGATGTCTTTGAACGTAGTAATAACTCTTGTGCAGAAGCAGAAAACCCAAGACTTGAAAGTACAAGGGAGAATTCTGTGGTTCTTGAATGCATTGATGCTAAAGAGGAGCAATGTGAAGTAGATGATAAAGTCTGTGAAGCACTGAAACGAGAAAGTGAAAGCTTTAGCTTAAATAGCTGTGAAGAAAAACTAAGATCAGCATTTTCCTCGAGCACCAAAGTAAGTATGCAAGGAAATTCAATCACAAGAGTATTCTCTAAAGGTCTAATAAGAAACAGGTGGCAAACTTGATTTTGTTAATATGTGTTCTTTACCTATATTCTTTTTTTGGGTCATCTTTTTCTGGTATTAGAAAATGTCTCACTAAAAACATACTCCTAGACAAAGTAATTTATTTGGTTAAAGATATTATCAGATAGTATTTTTATTTTATTTTTATATGTGGTTACAGTGGTGTTGGTAGGGGAAGAATAGACAATAGACATTTTTTTTCTGTAGTCGATAAAATTTCTCTCAGACAGGAGAATGTACAAATATTGGTACAGTTACTGCAGTCCAGTAAAGTTGTGCCATGAAGAGTGAGGAAGCAAAATTGGTTTTCTTGAGATGGTTTGAGAGTGAGGGAACTGGTGATTTTAGTTAGAGCAAAGAAGGGAGCCAGGGGGAGCTATGCTCCTGAATACTGTAATCTAGGTGAAATTAGACCCACTAGATGACCCATGAAATGTTGAAAATGGAGCTGGCCGAGCACTACCAGGTGCAGCTCTGGGCCCTGGGTGGAGGGGTTCCCCTCTGCCCTACTTGAGGCAGCTTTCACTACTTGTGAGACAGACACCAGAGTCTCAGTTCACTTGTGGTGTTGCTTCACAAAATGTATTTTTTATGTATTGATTACATGTCTGTTTTGGGTGAATTTAGGAAGAATCGTCTGAATGGGAAGAAAAGGAAGAGGAGGATGGTGAAGAGGACCTGCAAGGTGCCAGTGCTGAAGGTGTGAAAAATTTTGTTACTAATGACAGTCCTCAAGTCCTGAATCCTTCAGAAGACCATACTGCTGTGAGAAGTAAGCTAATATTGATCCAATTCATTTCTCTGTGATATTTGCCCACTCTAAATGAATATTAATCAACATCTGAGTTATTATCTGTTTTTCCACTGGCTTGCACCCTAACAAGGAGAAAGAAAGCTTTTTTCTTTCTTTTTGATCTTGGAGATCTAAAACTGTGATGTTAGATTCCAAATTAGGATATATGAAACAAGTACCAGCCTTGCTCTTCTTGCCACATTTTCTATGAACAAGGCTATTGGATGGAGGAGAGAAGGGCCTGTAGGGTCTGGGGTGTGATAATAGTAACTGCCTTCTTGACCATATTGTCAGGTTCAAAAGCTGTAAATAGTCTTGTCTGAGGGCTCAGAAAGACTTTTGAGTGAGGCTGAGAGGAAATGATCCCAATCCAGTTCCTTGGCTTGTTCAGGTTTAAGATACAGAATGTCTTTAACACTCATGAGTGTTTGGACCTTGCCAGAGTTGAGTAGTTTGGTACTCACCTGAAATCCAACGCAGGAACAGAAACCACCGTAATCATTGCCTGTCTTCTGGAAGACTCATGATGCAGTGTTACCAGAGCCTGTGTAGCTGATGAAATGGCACACAGAATAGGCAGCCTCAGCTGCTGTGCTCCAGGTGGTGTGTGTATATGTGCTTTTCTGTCGTGAAACATTTTAACTTCAGCGTGCATTTGGTGAAGTGTAAGCAGTCAGAGCAAAGGCTGAAACTAATGGTTCTCCTTTTTGGGTGTGAGTACTTCTTTACCCTGAGGCTCTTCCCTGCTTTTCTGTGTGCCTGTCTCTGAGTGATTCTTGAGGCTTTTACAGAATGAGTTAGCTTAAAACAGCTATCCTATAAGATACTCTACTCTGGCCAAGTAGCCTGGTGAGACTGGGCTCAACACAAGGTAGTGATAACACCATGATCTATACCTGGGGATTAAGATATCCTTTAATGAAATTGCTTTGTTTTTTCCTACGTAGAAATCTCTGTAGTAGAATCATTATGTCTTGTCTGCAAGGCTTGGCTGATGGAAGAGAGCAGCGGAGTAAAAGAAGGACTCATGGTTTGCCATTTCTTGTTTCCCTTGTAGATGTTACATTGCCAGAAGGAGCAGAGCAGGAGGAAGATAGTGACTCTCCCTGGGATTCCGAGGTGCTTTCGGTGAGGGACACAGTGGGGTCCCTGTGGGGGGGATCCTCCTGGGAGATTGTTTTGGGCCCAGTACTGAGGAGGCTTAGCAACTTCTTTGACTACTTCTGCCTAGTTCCTGTGAACTAGGGTTATCAGGGTGAGATGTTGGGTTAGTTTAGATGATTAACATCTGAGTTAAGATTTTTTGAAAATATCCATGCTATGGCCAATATGCTATGCACTCAAATGTTCGTGACAGAGGTTTGTTGTTGTTGTTTTTTAATGGAAAATGAGTTTTTATCAGTTTTCACATTGCATCTTTTTAAATTGAACAGCCTGAATCCGAAAGTCCATCAGCCAGTGTGCTGCTTCTGCCTGTAGAAAGCCATGGAACATCCTTGCAGAGTATTTCAAAGGAGCAAGACAATGGTAATTTCCTGCCTGAGCAACAGTTTACACCGCTTTAACCTTTTATAGAATCAGCTTAACAGTTATTGATGTGTTGATTGGAAGTGCTGCTACCCTGTGGGTGTGCTCAATAGCAATGGACAAGTACTTGGTAAATGTTAATTAACTTCAGGTGGGGCAGCATTTGCTGCCCTGTTTGCTTAGCTAAGGACATTGTTCTGCACCAATTATACGTGTTTCTTAAGAGTGATAATGTGCATGGTTTAGAATTGACCCATTCTAAACATCGATAATAAGTCATTTTGGTCCACTGTGGCAGGAGAGGAAAAGCTTTGGTTTGGGCGTGTTTTTTTTTTTTTTTTTTTTTTTTCCCTCTTCTTTCTCCTAGCTGAGTTTTGGGTAGGTTTCTCTTGTGCTTTGCTGCTACAGTAGGGTTTCTGCCTGCTGCTTTGTACGCATTTCTTTAGTAGGAAGGCAAAGAAGTTTTGCAGCTAGGGTAGTACTCTCTTTGGAGTAATTTCTCCTTTAAAGAGTGATTTGTCACTCCTGCTTGGAATGTGGATATTAACCGTGTAGCTAAAGAAGCCCACTCAGTCTTGTTTGATTAGGCTAGAAGCAACATTTTCCAAGTACCAGAGGGCTTAAAATCAGCTTACTGAATTGTCATGGAAGGAATTTGGTTTGCATGCTTCTGGATAAGTGGAAAAATAGACTGAAAAGGTTGTAAAAGATGATGATGGTCATCTTCCTCAGATATTTCCATATTGTTGGATCACCAAGTTGCTGGGATCAAAAACCTTTTGTTTTGTTTTAGTAATTCTATTTGTGTGGAGCTCTTGGTAACATTTTTCATACCTCTTTTGTGAGAGAAACTATGAGATGTCTGGAGAATTCAAGAAATTAAGGCAAGTCAGGAGGTTTTGTACATGTGGGAATGACTTAATGTAGGACAAAATATTTTTTAAAAAACACACTATTGTTTGGAATTAAGCTGTAAATGGATATTACAGCCAAATGGTGTTTGCTTCTGTAGGTTTCTTGAAAGCTAAACCAAAATTATCTGTTCAGAAGCAGATTGATATTATGTCTTTGAATGGTGAAACCAGAGACACCTTAACCCATATGTTTGCTCTTCCATATACATTGTCTTCTGCTGTCCCATCAATGGAAGGGAAAATACAATCAGTGTTCAGGCACTTGCATGATAATCATAGTCATGGTGCTGTTTGTGATCATTCAGTGCAGCAGACTGACCTTATTTTTCAAGTGGCCCATTGGCAGAGCAGAATCCTACCTCCAAAAGGGCTAAAGGTTTTGTTCTTGCTGTTCATGACCGTGACCTTACTGCTTCACATGAATTGGTCTAGTTCTCTGGGGTTTTGGTTTGTTTGTTTTAATCCAAATGCATGATAGGAGCATGTATTCTGCATTTTCTTTATACTAATAAAAATGCTGCATTATAAGGTAATAATTGGATGTTAGTATCTTTCAATGAAATAATACTTGCAATTAGTACTTGGCTGTAGAAACTATTGGTGTTGCATGAAGTAGAAGATAAATTGCATTAAATATAATAATATTTTCTTAAACAATTTTCATCTCCAGGTTTGTCAGAGAAGTCCACTGAATCCCAGGTAAATATTTGTTCATGTCAGACTATTTGTCGTGCTTGTTAAATAGTATGTAGCTGCTTTTTTAAAATCTGTATTTAAAGGATTGTGTCTTTCACAGCAGAACATCTCCGAATCAATTCTAGAAACAACTGAAATCTTTCCTAGAAGCGGAAGGCAGAAATTAGGTAATGTTCAGCTCACATGTTAGTAGGATAAGCTCCATAATTTTCCCAGATAGCAACGCTGAATAAGCATCTGGCTTGTTTAGTTTGTAGGTCTATTGGGGGAATTTGGTTTAGGTTATGCAGAGGGTATTGAAGATATTTGTAACATTATTTTTGTCATGCTTTTGTTATTGTTTTATTATATTTTGTAGGTTAATACATTGAAAAAACATACACACATGCCTAATTTTCTGGTTTTATGGTATTTTATTAACAGAGAAATTGTACTTGCTAATTCTTTCCTAACACTAAAGCAAGGACTCTAGCAAGGTGTTCCATGAGCAGATGAACTACAGAAATAGACCTCTGTCCTGTGTGTGCTCTGTCTGCTAGTCTGCCATTTGCTGTTGCAGATGCCTTCCATGATGCAGGCTCCCTCCACCACACCTGCTGTCACATTTCCTCATGTTTGCTTTCCTTTCAGTTTCTCAAAATGTCCTTTCTGGTATTCCTAGCTGTCTTCTGAGTTTACCAATTCCCAGAGGGGCAATAAGGAGTCTGCACTGTGGGTGTTCTAGCTAAAACGCCTGGGAGCAGCTGGCAAGAGAGAAGGGGTAATTTCTTGGGCTCATGCTATAGCTGCTCTTAGCAGGAGTCTACATGACTTGCTTTTCTCTTACTATCTGCCGATTGTTTTACAACATGTATCAGGAAATACATTCCTCTGAAGCCTTCCACTGTTGTGTTAGCTTGAATCTGTCTGACAGGTTCAGAGTGAGAGGAAGGAAACAGAGAAGAAAGGTAGGGTAGAAGAAAATGATGGGATGTCAGGCTTACAAGTAAAGCTTTTAGCTGGACCACTATATCTTAGAGAGGAGACATGTGACCTTAATGGTTCTCCATAATTGTAACTTGCAAGTATAATATCCAAATATTTTCAAGTTGTTCTTCATCCTTCTCATTTAGGAAAAAATATACTGTTTTGGTTGACGCTAAAAGAGGTTAAACTTAACAGAGGTTAAGCTTCTCTCCAGGAACCATGTGTGTATTCACAGCATGTAAGCCACAGGAACCCTTCTCTTGCACTTTATTTTGCAGTGATGGTGCGTTCTGTCAGAAGCATAAAGGGTAATGAAAGCTGCTTAATGAGAACACAAAAGTTGTTTTTATCTGTGTTACAGGGTAGTATAAAATGGAGCTCAAATAATGGACCAGTACTTTATAGTGCTGCGAACACAGAAAGGAAAGATAGTATTGTCATAGCTCATTTCATATTACCTGTTTACTTTACAACTTATGGAAAAAAAAACAAAAACACACATGAAATGCTTTTCCCTCATGTGAAAATTTCTCTCAAACTTCTCAATTTGGAGTTGGTGCGCAGTATGACTATGCTAATATATGTATATTTTCATATATCATCATATAATAGAGAGATAGTTTTTAGGATTTTGTGAGTTTGGGGGGATATATTGGTCTATGTTCAGGTTTTTCTTATAAATATGATGATTCAGGACGCACTCTAGGCATAAATAAACTGTATTAACTCATGTTTATTATTTTTAAAAATGTGTTTTTTACTGTAGATGAGTACTCAGAACCTACCTTTCATGTGTCATTCTCAGCTGAAAAAAGGGAAGCCATCCTGGATCCTATCGAAAACTATGAAAGGCAGGTATGTAAAAACAAATATTTTAAATTAGGGTTTGAGTTGAACAATCTTAATAAACATTATGGCAAAGGAAAACTTACCAGTCCATGAAAAAATGAGGAAGAACCGTACAGATGAAAGTTTATTATAATCTGAAGCCAAATTGGCTGCAATCTTGGTGTGCTTGTATAAAATGCTTACTATTATGATGGATACATACCATTATACTATTCTGTTTCCAGCTGATTTGCCTAATTTTTGGTCAACGTTTTTCTTTAAGTGTGCAGTGCTGAGGAACACCACAGCTGAATATAATGCATTTTTCATGCAAAGTGCACAGTTGAATGTTTGTGAGATTTTTCCATCTTTTATCATCTGCTGGTCTTTCAGATAAAAATTCTCTAGACCTTCTTGTTTGTATGAGGAGAAGTTAAACAAAAACTTTGAAATTTGGTGACCAATGGGATACTTTCTCTGCCTCCAAATGTACCCTCCTTTGCCCAATTTAAATGTTGCAAAAGAGATTATTTTCAAGGTGCCATATTCCCTGGGGTCTGAGGCAGGCCTTCTGCTTTCACTAGGCATAATCGCCAGGTCTGGGTAGAGGGGAGGTCTTCAGTGAGTGTTTGGAGTCTTCTGTAACACCTGAATGGACAGTGCAACAAGCAATCTCTGCCCCATACTTGGGCACCATGAAGGACCAGGGAGCTTAGTTTTAAAGGACGTGGTGATTAAGTCAGTCTAAGTAGTGGTGACAGTTGGACAAAGAGATTGGGAAAGGCTGAGAGAGACTGTGACTGGCTGAGATGTTGCTGCCCCATTGCGAAAGGAGGAATTGTTGTGAAGTTAAAATGTGGAGGGAGAAAAGAGCCTGGCAAATCAGAAAGTAGAGAAGGAGTTGGGAGATTTTGGGACACCAGGGTTGCAGGCCCTGTTTCCAAAGGGAAGTTAGAGCTGAGGAAGCATATGGGGTCAGAGCACTTGAGGGGATAGTGACAGAGGACATGAGAAACCAGAACTATTGAGCAATGGAGCATGGGGTGAGAGAAGTGAGGAGACTGGGGAGTAGAGCTGGTGGATGGAGATGAAACCTGGTATGGTTTTAAGAAGCTTGGGCCTCTGATTTTGTGATGGGTGAGGGAAGGGACAGGTTCGCCCAATAAATGTTTTTCTTTGGAGCTTGGAATGGAGTTAAGTTTTCTGAGTGTCTGATGAAAGAAAATCCAGTTCGGCCAGTTCCCCCTTTGGTGGACTTTCAAAAAAAAATAAATAAAAAAAATAAAAAGGTTATTTTTGGTACGTTAGTTCAGCAGTCCAGGATCAGTATAATGAGAACAATGGAGAGAGAAGGTGGGAAAACCTAAGCAGTTGTAAGGAATAATTGTATTGTATCAGTGAAACATGAATAAAACAAGTGTTCACAGTGCTGTGAAGATAAAAGTAACCCTCATGTCCAGACAAATCTAATTCAAGGAAGACTGATGTCGCTAAGTGGTTGTTTTGGGTTTTATTTGTTTGTTTATTTTGAGAAAATGATGGTTCAGTGAAGCTTTAATTTACTTTTCTGTGTTTTGAATATAAACAATTGTTTTCAACATCTTTGAATATGGTGAGTTTGCAACACAAATTATTTAGATTGATTGTAACTTCCTTTCTCTTGGTATTTTTTTTATCTGTACCTACTTAAGGATAAATATATTTTAGAAACTATCAACTTGATAGAGAAAACAACAAATGGAAATCAGACTGGCAAAGCAGAAATTTCATATCAGGAAACCCTATCACAAAATAAGGATTTGCACAATACTGACAAGCAATTAAGTCCAGAACCTTGGGAAGAAAGATACGAAAGAATATGGGTTGAAAATGAGAAAAGGGAATTGAAAATGAGTTTTAAAAACATTACAGCAGAGCTGAAGCAGATATTCGGTGAAGTTAATGAAACTGATAAAACTACTTCATGTGTGGGAGAAATGTCTGAGGATGACTCCAATGAAGAATTGAAGAGTTTTCATGCGGTTTCACCTTGTGTGTCAGAAACACGTAGTAAGATAGAAAGTAAACATGAATTTGGAGATAGGAAACTTGTGCTAGACCTAAAACAGCCCAAAATCGGCATCCCAGTTCAAAGTCCTGGTGTTCTTCCTGATGAAAGTAACTTGAAAACAAACATGGGAGATACCTGCAGTAAAAATGAAGAAGATTGCAGTAATGGTACAGATAATATGGAAGTACCTATGGCAAAAGGAGAGGGAAAGCAAATACCTGCTGTGAAGATGAAAGAGATTGAGAATGGAAGCAGTAGAAATGTAAAAGCAAGTCCTGAATACTCTCTGGGACGTTACTTAAAAACATGCATTTTGGATGATGTTAGTAGTGTTTTTCGTAAGGCAAGAACTGTTTCTACAAATGATGAAAATTCACGTTGTATTGTAACAGAAAGGCAATTTAGAAAAGACTCCTGTGTTAATGATGTTGTTTCCAGAGACTACCTTCTCAATAATCCTAAAATAGCAGAAACAGAAATTGAACATCTTTTTGAAAATACTCAGCAGTCTTGTGGCATACTGGAAAGGAATCTGGATAAAGAACTAGAGCAAGATATGGAAAGATTTAAGAGTAAGGTAGGAATGCTGCAAATAGTATTCCTGGCTTTGGAGAAAGAGAAGGTACAGCTGCAAAAAGAGGTAGAAGTTCACCTGCTCCTCCTCATTCTTTAATCTTTCTCCATACCAATGGTCCTGTTCACTTTAGCTATCATCATTAAGGAAAGCTGCTTTGTGCAAATTGGGTTTTGGTTCAATGTAGGTACATTATAAGAGGAGAGACAGAGGTGGAGAGTTGTCCTCTTTCTCGTTGTATAACTAGAAAGTTCTGAGAAAATCTAGAACATAATATTGTTCTAGTTTAACAAAAGGTGGCATTCAGTTCCAGTGTAAGTAGTTAGTAGTTCATTGCCATAAAAAGGAATGCACACAGTAACACTAGTTCTTATTCTGCATTAAAGAATGAAAATGGCTTCTGAACAGGGTCTTGATTCATCTCTGCATTTGCTATGAACTGTGTGTGGAGTGCCTTCATTGAAGTTCTTGTTTGCTGTGAAACCATTTCTGCTTGGGGATTTTTTGGTGTTTTATTGCTTTTATTGTTTTGCTTTGTTCTCCATTAAGGAAGTAATAGCCCAGCACGCTTTGCCTCTTTTCTCCTGTATTTTTACAGCTAACACTGTGTGTTCCTCCTAACCTTCTATCCATCAGTAATGCCTTCACTTTTCCATTGTTCATGTTCAAGATGCACTATTGTTTCCTTTCTAAGGGCATGTAAATCCCAAGTACTTCCATTGAATCAATGTATTTTGTAGTATAATTTTATGAAAGTACATCTCTAAAATGAAAATGTTTCAATTCACATTACATGGGTTTAGAAATAAAGACTGAATTATTCAGTTTTGGGTATGATATTTTTCCTCTTAGTAAAAAGCAGAAATATGTAAAGCTTAACTTTTCTTTTTGTAGGTTGAGGAGGAAAAAAGAAAGCAAGGATGTTTTGAAAAGCAGATGGTGGCAAAAGAAGACCACCTTGGGAAATTAAACATATTGCCAGGCAATGTTACTAATCAGCAAATGAAACAAAGGCTTCCTCCAGAAGAGGACAGTCTTAGAACAGAGAATGAAGAAATGGAAGAAATAAAACCCAAAAAGATTTTTTCAACCAAGAAGAGATCAAAATTAATTGAAATGCCATTGAAGAGGTAAACTAATAATCTCTAATTCTTACTTGTAAAATTAATTATCTTTTTTTTTTTTTAACTTGCTCTCCAAAGTAGTTTCCTAAATACAGAAGGCCCTACAGACATTGCTTCCCAAACATTTGAGGAAATAATACTGTTTTTAGGAAGAACTAAGTTCAGAACAGACACTCAAATTTATTGTTTTCTTTGTCAATACTGAGGATAAACATATCTTCAAAGCTGGAGAGAAGAAAAACACAGCTGTTTTATGAGAAATAGCTATCCTGGGAAAAAAAGAGATAGAGGCTTGCAGTTTGCTTTCTCCCTTTTTTTAGGTGACTTTAATGATCTCCATGCAACCTGTGTTTTCTTTAAGTTTAGACCCACTTTGTCCTGTGAAAAGGGAAAGATCATATTACCAAATTAATCCCAAAGGCTTGAAGAAAGCACAAATGGAACCTTTGCTCTCTCATCTACTTTATACAGAAATTTGAAAGATCAAGATATAGTGTCCTCATAAGCAGATAGCTAGTTCAAGAAAACAGGGCTGGTCATCCATGCAAATTCACTTACTGTAGCTACGACATTTCTGTATTCACGGCCAACATCAAAATCCTCCCTCCCAAAAAAGACTCATTAGGAAAGTCCTGAAATAATAAATTGGCAGTGCTTAGAATTGCCTCACCAATAAATTGAACTTTTGTGGAACTTAAGTCTGTAACTCTGAGCTTCAGCCAAGCATTTGGGCCTTTATTTCATGCATCATAATGGGACTTAAATGAGAATATTTGTGGGGGCCCCTGCCCCTTTTTTTTTTTTTTTTAATATCTCTTGGGCTCTGACAATCAGCTCTGGTGGTTCAAGCCAGATGTGCTCTGAGGAGAAAGTCAAGTGTCTGTGAGAAAAACATGAAACCTTGTAGTACAGAAGTACCTCTGTAACCTCCACAAACTTAATTACATAATTACAGATATAATTGCCTATACAGAAGTGTTGGTTTACTTTTTTTTTTGGATATGGCGATGTTCAATTTATACAATAATTCCAAATGTTCCCCGGTTCTTAGAAAGGACTAATTTTACCCAGTTCCTCAGCTCTGAAACATGAGATGATGGAAAGATAATCCTGATGTGCAGGAACATCACCATCTGAGCTCAGTCTCACTGATGCAAGCCTACTTTCTGTTTCCTCCTTTCCTCCTGTCTCCTGATTCTACCTTTCCCCTCTATTTCTAGAATGAGGAGTTTTAATAGCTGGTATCCTCACCATCTTTGGAGTCAAGTCTGTATTTTATCACAGACATAATTCTAAGTAGTTTCTGAGCATCATCCAAAGTGTGTCTGTTTCATAGAAATGTGTTACTCAAACAGCATTTTTTTTTCCTTCCTGTTTAATGTAGTGAATCTGGCCAGGCAACAAAAGGAGCAAAGAAAAATGGGAGCAAAAAACAGACTTCAAAGCAAAAGGCTAATCAGCAGATGAGTTCTTCCAGTGGAATTCATTTTCAAGAATCAGATAATAGCACTTTCAGTGAAATATCCCAAGATGAAGAAAGGTATTGAATATAAGGAATACTAGAAATAAAAAATAGTTTAAAATTGACTTGAAAACTAAAGGAAAAAAATTGCTACAATGATACTTGTTCTTTCATGTGACCAGTGTTATCTGATGCCTTTTGTGTTGCAAAATGTTCTTTTTGTTTAGGATGTTTCAAACGTGCTAGTCAGATTAATGATAAGGATGAATGTACACACTGCTAAATTATCTGAATGTGTCTATATATGTACATGCATTTATATATATGTGTGCATGTTTATATATATTCCCTATTTAAAGGGGCATGGGAGGTGCACGAGATGCATGAAAATGCAAATATTCTTCATTGCAGACCTCTATTTTTTATTTAATCATTTTATTTATTCATATATTCATTTATTCTCATATTCCTTATTCTAAGACTGAGGGAGAAGGTTAACTAACTCCTTTATGATGCAACTCTAAGATAGCTGTCTACTCTTTGGAACTTGTATCTCTATAATTGACTGTGCATACTATAAAAAGAACAACTTTCTTTGAATTAGCTCAGGGTCCTCTAACTTACATGCTACACACAACACAATGCTAAGATACATGAAGTGGCAAGAAGGAAAAACAGGCTAGAGCTTTAATGCAGGTTAAAGGCAGTTACTTATTGCTGAGAAGATGAGAAGAGTCTGAAGACTCTTCAGTCTGACCCTGAAGAGGAGGTCTCTTTTTCATTTTTTTTTTTTTAAGCTGTTATGTTTTGCTTGCCTGAAACTAGCTCAAATGGAGCAGTGAACTTGGTAGGTCTTCCATGTGGAGAGAATCGAAATGGTTGCATAAATGAGCTACACTGGCCAGTCATAAAGCTGACAGTGATGCTGTCCCTACTACAGAATCCCAAATTATGAAGCTTTGACTTGTTAGGCAAGGATTCTCAGTGTTGAAAACAGAGCTAAAGCTCTAGTTTTAAACAAGCATTATGGATAATTCACTGGTCTGTGTGGCTGTGTGATTCCTATCATTTAGAACAAAGGGCAGTTTTCAGTCATGGTTATTTCAACTTTTTGCTTAAGATTTTGTGATTAAAGTATCCTCCACTGTGAGTAGTAAGATTGTTTCAGTCTTCAGCTATATATAACAAAATTCTTCTATTAAATTTCAGTTTAATTCACTTATAAAATGAAGCTGTCAGAGCAATTTTAGATATTATTCATAATGCAATATGAGCATTCTACTACCAAAATCTTTTTCTGTTTTCTAGATCTGCAACAAAAAGAGGGAATAAAAGGAACAAGGTACTGTAAAAGAACTTTCTTGATTTAAGGGGCTAAAAAACTAGTAAAAAAAATGAATAGGAATAGCATTTGTATAGAAGTTCATCTGATGCATAAATTGCTGTTTGTGTACAACTTAATCATATTTGAGCCAAGTCTACGGGAAGTGGATGAGAGAACAAATCATTCTTGCAGTTGTAATAATCCATAGTTCTATACTGTTATATACATAATATCCTGTATTGTTTGTAGATCAGCATACAAATGGATGTCACTGACCTTGATTTAACTCAGTCATCTGACACAACTACAGAGGATGCTGAATTGCCAACGTCAGCCTACCAAGAAGCTATGTTGCTGATAAAACAGCTGAGTGTAAATCACGCAGGTAAGTTTTCAAATCATTTTGTCTGTTTTTTTTTTCCCCTTTCTGTACAGCCCAAGCATTTTAGTTTTCTGTTTAGACCTAGTGTTTTTCTTTTTCCATGATCAGAGGTGCCCAGAAAGTGCAGACTTCTGTACTTGATGTGGAATTCATCTCACCAACCTTATGTGTTTGTCTGTGTTATTGTCAGACATATCTTAATTACTTATCATTGGTTCTCTCTGGTCGGAACTAAAGTAGTAGGTGCTTGTAAGCTGCAGCTCAGCTCATTCAGCTCACTCAACTCATTCTCATGTAGTCATCGAAAGTTAGCAAGATAGATCATCTTCCCCCCCCGCCCCCATACCCCAATAGGTATTAAAAACTAGCAAAGTATAGGCTTCACTAAAAATATATATAGAGAAAATCTATTGCATGCATATACACAGCCTTATATACACATAATCATCATGTATTATTATTTCTAATAATATAATTAATAATTTTCTATGTTAACAGTGGCAAATTAGGAAATTAAGAATTTGTGTATTGGAAAGTGTGCATATGTGCGGTTTTCTACAGTTTTTAAATCTCTAGGTTCTGCTAGTTTGTTGAAAATTCAAAACATACTACTTGAATATGAGCGGACAATAGAACATGAAAAAAATCGATATGCTGCACTCTGGAGAGAAGTAAAAAAAATGGAAAGTGAAAAGGAGGAGTCACAATTAAAAGCGGAAGAGACTCAAGATTTGAAATCCATATTGGCTCATCAAGAAGTGGAATGGAAAAATGATATCCAAAGCCTTAAGTATGTAATCTTGCATTCTCATAACCTATGTTATCCTTTCAGTATTTATTTGCAGAAGATGCTGATGGTATAGTTGAGAGGATGAAAACTTTCTAGTCTTGTAAGACTAACATAAACTGCTACCATAGAAAAGGGAAGCAGTCTGTATTTGCTGAAGAGTGAGGTCAGTGATGGAAAATAGGCTTAGAAACGCATGGTGTTTAAGCTTAATAACATTAAGAAATGTGTTTTTAAAAAACTCAATGAATCTATATGTGGAAGAAACAATAGCAGCTTAAAGGTGAAGCAAATTGATAATGAGAACATTAGGAAGATATTATTTATTTATTTATTTATTTTACTAAGAGCTATAAGCAGTTAAAATTATTGCAAGTGTAAAGCTCATTCTATTTTGACAATTTATTTAGAAAAAAATATATATTACATTTTTATTATTGACAGCTAGATAAGTGGTATGCTGTTTTATTAATATTTCTTGCAGTCATTGTGAATCTGTATTTTGTAGGAGACGCTCAACATATTAAGAAAATGTAGATTGTTCAGAGTAAAAGTTTATAATGCTTTGATCTAGTAACACATACATTTGATTATAGTAAATTGTCATGTTTCTGTGTATTTATACTTGCAGGGAAATTCTAGTGGGAGGTGAGAGTAGAAGGCAGTACTCTTTCTTTTGCCCCTTACGATCCACCTGTCAAGCTGTGGTCTTTTGTTTTGAGCCCAAGTACGGGATTTGGTAGCGGGTGTATTCAGAGTACAGATGATCTGCTTTTGCATGAAGTATGCGTTTATAGAAGTATGTGTACTTATATGCATGTGTATATCTAAATTTGAGTGCATGATTTTGTATGCAACTTAATCTGTGTGCAAAATAATGGATTATATCTGTATCTTGTGTAACTGATGCAACTAATTGAATGAAGTCAAAATTGTTTTTAAAAAAAATACCATAAAAGTAAACTGAAAGGATGTAACATTTTTGTTTGAGTTTTCTCTGAAAGTACACAGTATGGAATATTCACTTTTTTGAGGTCAGTGCTTTACTGATTTGGATACACAAATAAGTTTGAGGATGCTTCATCAGAATTTATTCCTCAAATAATATTTATTAAATCCCAGATTTACTTTGAAACAAGAAGAGGAGAAGAGGCTCAGAGTAGAAATGCAATATCAGAAAACCAGAGAACAGCTAAGAAGGAAAGAAGATTACTACCGTAAAGAGATGGAGGAGAAACAACAGATTGAGTTACACTCAAGGAATTTAGAAATGGAGTTAATAACCTTGAGAACGCTCTTGAAACAGGTACATCAAATGTTGACATAGATACTTATGTCCTGTTTTTCTGCCTTTTTTTTTTAATTGACATTGTATTGCAATATGTTTAAAGAAGGAGAAATATTTGTGGAAGATATATTAGATACCAGTATTGCTGCATTTTGAGGCTGACTGAGGACTGTTGGTTCATAAGCGAGCTGTTCCATTTTTTTGATATTCATTTGTTTACAACTTTATGATTCTTTTTCTCCTTTTCAGGATCCAAGTTTCATTTGTATCACAGGTCAAGTCTTAATTTTGTTTTGTGTGTGTGTGTTTTGTTTGTTTTATTCTGCATTGTTCTTAATTTGCAGATAAAATTTATTTATAGGTCTACTGTAGTTATACTTAAGATTTGTTTTTTTGATTGAAATTCAGGCTAAAATGTTAACATTTACCTGAGATTCTATACGTTGCCTCAGCTTACACTTAGGAGGCCTAATCCGGAAAGCCTCTTGCCCTCATTTTTAATGCAAGTTTAGCGCCTTATTTAGTGAGGTTGAGATGATGACATTCTTATCATTTATAATCTGATGAAAATTTTCAGCTGTTACATGTGATTTTATGCCCCAGATTTCAGTAATTCTCTCATGGTTCTATGAAAAAGACCTTATTAAACACATCCGCTTACTTGTCTTTATTTTTCATGCATAGTTAAGTCTTTAAGTTGCAGAATTTATGCAAGTTAAAATATTAAGAAAACATCAAAGTAATCATAAATGACCTTAAATAGTCTGTATGTTCTTGTAGGAATTGTTATTGGGGTAATTTTGATCTGCCTGCATTAATGGAAGAATGAATTTTACTAATTTACCTCTCAAACTTTGTTCAGCTGGTTACGTTCAGCTTCTCAGTCCTTGTCTGTGCCCCAGTCTTTGGAAATCTCCTGCAACTCAGTTTGTACAGAAATTTTGCTAGGATTTGGTCAACTGTGAAACTGTCTTGATGAAGGAAAAAGTGTTAATCTAGAATGCTTTAGAACATAGGCTATTAGTGACAAATTTAGGCTTTCCCAGGACCTTGGAGTAGGACAAAAGCAGTGGAATTGTGGTGCTTTTGGAAATGTCATCTATTAGTTTATGCTGCTGTTAGTATTCAGCTAAGAGTGGTGAATGCATGTTCTCAGATCCCTGGCTTTAAACATACAAATCCATTCCTGGCTTAATTAGTATATATGCACTACTTTGGTAATATGAGTAGGGTTTCTGCTTAAAATCTATATGGCATATTTTTCTAAGAATAGGTGTTTCAATAAATTTGTTTTTGTTATAGAACAGTGTTTCATTAAGAATCAAGCTTTTATAATACTGTTCTAACCAAGCTAAAATCAGAAGTCTGATAGTCACGTGCTCCAGGAATCTAAACGTGTTTGTTTTCAAACATGGAAGTTGTATTTGCAACTCCATGGAAAGATGGTTTGGGAAGTATAGATTGATATTTCCTTGAAATTTGCTTTTAGTCTTCTCATTCAAAGTTACTTTAGCAGCAACAATACATTGAAATTCAGATGGTCTTAATCAGATGATTCAGAAGAGGTAGCCATCGAGACATTAGCTTTCAAAAGGTGGTGGTTGTCTGGAAGAGACAAAACAGCTCTTACTGAATTTCCGTGCAATACTCTACATTGCCTAAAAGGCAAATGTGCCTTCCTTAACACATGTATTCAGCTACTTAACACTTAGATGCTGTTTTTGGGGTCACATGAGTATAGAATTTGCCACTTATCTTGTATAGACAAATAGCCAAAATACGAAGCCAACAACTGAATCCCCAGTGAGTATCTCTGAACTAAGGTTTGGCATCTACCACAGAAATGGAAACCACTTAGAAGTTTTTTTTTTTTTTTTAAATAGCCATTCAAAGTCTGTCCCCCCCCCCTTTTTTTTTTTTTGGAAGGATATTTAATATAGATTTGTACATGGATTACCTTAACTGATTTTTTTACTTAAGGTTTAAGTAGTTCACATATATAAATATATTATGGCAGGTTGAAGAAGAGCGTGATGAAACACAGAGACAGCTTTCTCAAGAAAAGAGTGCCAGAGCCCTACAAGAGGGAATTTTAAACAACCATCTTTGGAGACAGAAGGAAATAGAAGAAGAATCAAGAACTATAGCAAAAGATTCAGAGGTAGGAAATTTTATTTCCCAGTACATTCATTTCACTATATTCATTATGAAAACTTGACAAATCTTTCTGGTAATAATTATTGTCCTTTATGTCAAATGGTTTATGGTTTATCAAAATAATTTAACTGTGTAAATACCATTTTTTGTTTGTTTTTCCTTATATCTTTAAAAATTCTGAAGCACAGAAGCAGACATGTTATCATAAATGCTGAAGTTTCTAACAGCGCTGCACAGTATCTCTTACTGTTTTAGTTACAGTGCAACACCTGATCCTGTTGCTTGCTTTTTGAATTGGTTATCTTCAACAAAATTACTGGAAAAAAAAAAACACCTTCTTTCACTTCCACAATTTAAAATTGTGTGAAGGAATATCACTAATGAATGAAATTCGCTCTAGAAATGAAAATAATTGTAAGGAAGTCATAGAATCACTGAATGGTTGAGGTTGGAAGGCACCTCAAGAGATCATATAGTCCAACCCCCTGCTCCAGCAGGGACACCTAGAGCACGTGGCACAGGGCGGCATCCAGGCAAGTTTTGGAAGATCTCCAGAGGACACTCTACAACCTCTCTGGGCAGCCTGTTCCAGGGCTCTGTCACCCTCACAGGGAAGTTCCTCCTCATATGGAGGTGGAATTTCCTATGGTTCAGTTTACACCTGTTACCCCTGTCCAAAAAGTGATCATAACTCTTTTGTTTAAGCAGCGTTTATCTGAATTTCTCATGAAGATCATAGAATCAATAAGGTTCGAAGGGACCTTTAGAGACCATCTAGTGCAACCCCTCTGCACACACAGGATCACTGAAAGCATGTGGCGCGGGATTGTGTCCAAGTGGGTTTTGAATATCACCAGAGAAGATCCAAAGCTTCAAAGAATAATAGCTATACTAATACTGAAATGACTATACTATTATTGAAAAAAGGTTGCATATATAATTAAAAAAAAAAAACAGGAAGTGAGTACTACATTCCACAGATGATTGATTGGCCTGCACAGCTAACCTTTAGTAACAGGGATGAGTGAGTGACTTGAATAGCTAACCTTGATACAAAATAAAGAAAGAAAACTTTAGCTTAATACAGAAGCTAAAGTTTTGAGATGTTTGAGGAGAAGCATTAATATTTACTGCAATTCAGCTAAACATCAGAGAAGAAAAATACCTTTTCAAGCCCTGTTTTGTGACATTTCATAGCACAGGTTAAATCTACCTTTTAATGGAATATTTTAAAGGTCTATAATAGACAGTATACCATGCATATACAGCCTAGTACTGTAATTAAAAAAAAAAAAACTTTATTATTTTGTTGCTGAATCTGGATAGGGGGAACACATTTTAGACTTGGGACATTCAGTTTTAAGGGCATCTGAGATTTCCAGATGTGTATTCACTGCACGCATACATGGGCTCAGAGATCTGAGTGATATTTCTGGTAATATTAAAGTTACTGCATGAAGTCTTGCTTCAGCATTACAAATGTTAAAAAGCAGTTTGCCCAAATGTTTTTCTAGATTCATTTCCTCACTGGCTGTCTTTTTATATTCTTTATCACTTAGGTATCTGACAGCAATGAGCGAGAAAAGGATCTCCTGTACAAAAATCAATTACTGCAAGATGAAATATCTGTACTTAGGCGAGAAGTTGATCAATTAAGACTTACGAACCAGGAAGAAGAAGCAAAATATATAGAGGAAAATGAAACTTTGAAGGAAAAAAATGAAGATCTTAAAAAGGAACTCAAACTAAATGAGGAAGCTTTAACACAAACTGTTCTTCAATGCAACACACAGCTGAACTTACTGAAGACAGAATCGGCAGTACTGACTTCCCAACTGAAGCAGACAAAAGAAAGCAAAGATAGACTAGAGACAGAGGTGGAATCATTCCGCTCCCGCTTGAATTCAGTTGTTCAAGAACTTGAACGTCATCAGGCATCAAGAAATGATATCGAGCGAGTGTTTCAGAGAGAACGTGATGAGTGGCTTCGTTTGCAGGACAAGCTCCATCGTGATCTCTCCGATACGCGAGAAACCATCAAGAACTTGTCTCAGCAGCTGGCTGAAGTTGAGAGCAAAGCCAGCAATCAAGAGAATGAGATTCACCAATTGAAAGAAACGCTAAGAGAAAAAACATTTCTTTTAGAAATGACACAGAAAGAATTAAGTCAGGCCCAATGTCAAGCGAAGGAATGTGATCAGGCCCGACAGCTTGAAAAAGATCAAGTAAGCAAATATATGATAAGACAGGAATCTATGCAAGAACGGTTGGCTCAGCTTCAAAGTGAAAACCTTCTACTCCGTCAGCAACTAGAAGATGTGCAGAATAAAGGTATCATCAAAGAAAAAGTAGTGAATGATGTCCAGGACAGATTTAATGATATTTTCAATAGACTCAGAGCTGACACTGAGAAGCAAGCTTACCAGATGGAGGAGAGAAACAAGGAATTAAATGCCAAATGTGCTGACTTAAGAGAACAAATCTTTAAATACGAGACGGACAAAGTAGAAAGAGAGGTAAAGCATATCCTTATAAAGTACAATTTAAGATCTGTCAGTTCTTGAAATTATTTTAAGTTTTTGGAGTTCAACAGGTATATGCTGCCTGCGTGTGAATACACCATGCGGGCTTGGTCTGCTTTGTTGTGTTTTTCTTGGAATTGTGGAAAGTTTTGCAAACAGGGTGTCAAGGCTGTGATCTGAGTAGAGAACAGAGTAAGATAATAATAAGTAGCCCAGGCTAACCTCTGATGAAGAGGTGACACTTCCTCAAGATGAGTTTAATTTTAATTTTTTAAAATTTCTTCTACTTAATTCTCTTGGTGCCACAGGGCATTGTTTTATTCACTGTCCATCTGTTGCACTGGTGACACAAAGGAGTGTTTCAAAAGTAAGAAGGACCCAGTCTGCAAGAGCTGAGAAGAGGAGATGCAGGGAAGTGATGGGGGAAAGAGGGGAGAGGATGCCGAGGAAAACTGCTGTTAAGGAGGACTGAGAGGAGGAGCGGGATCAAGCTGACTGTAGCTGAGCGGAGAGCAGCAAAGGAAGGGAAGGAGAAGAGCTGTCAAGAGACTGTGGACAGAGTGCCCAGCAAAAGCAAAAGTCTCCTAATGAGGAAGATAAGGCATGGAGAATGATAGAGCATGTGACTACAGTAATGTCTGCAGTCAAATAACAGCACTTGCGTCTGAGAAACTGCTGGCTTTTTCTTAAATATAGATGGATAGATGCTTGCAGTATCTGTATGTGTTTATGTGTTCTTCCGAGGAGAACACTACTTAGTTGTTTTTAACTCTTAAGAGATCACAGCTGTAGTGAAGAGATAGCAACAGTCTAGATGTCCTCAGCAGGCCAAGACAGATAGCAGTCATCAGTTGTGCAGGTGCCCACAGTATGAGCAAAATAGCTTATCTTTTGGTTCATTCTGAAGACTGATGTAGTTCTATAACAGAAAAAAAAAAAAGAGAGAGAGAGAGAGAGAAAAGCATAGTACATGGTCCAAGCCTTTTATTCCCATGTGTTCTTCCTGTTTCATTAGGGTACTGTCAGACAGCTGCAGCAGGAGCTTGCCAATGCTCTTAAGAAGCAGTCCATGTCAGAAGCTTCACTGGAAGTTACCGCACGTTATCGCAGTGACCTGGAGGAAGAGAAACTGCGGTTGCAAAAGGAGTTGGATAGGATTAAAGGCAAGGTAGGCAAAGCCTGTAACTGTGATTAATGTATTAAGTACATAGCAGAATTTTATTTATTTAGCTACCGCAATCCTAATTCAAAGTTGCTTTTGAAAGTCGTGCTCCTTTTCCCCTCTCCTTTACCTGCCTTGTTTATATATGCCACTATCATCAAAACAAAGGATACAGATAAGGTAACTATTCTAACAGAAGTAACTATTCTAACTATTTAAATATTCTATACTATTATTCTATACTATTATACTATTTAAATATTCTAACTATTCTGTTTTTTTGAGAATACATCTTCTATGAAATACCACAAACACTGGGTTCTTCAGGTGCTCTGAACTTGCTTTATTTACAAATTACTTCTTTCTTTTTTTCCTGTACAAATTTTATAACATATATGTATACACACACACACACCCTGCATCAGTGTGCACTTATATTTCCTGATCAGTTTCTTCTCTGAGAAACTGAAGTAAACTCATCATTTTCCTTTGTTTGCTGTCTCAGAGTGTTATTACCTCCTCTGTTCTATCTTCCTGCTATTTGTCTCTATCTATCTTCCCTCTGTGTTTGTGGAAGGTAATAGATGAGAAATTTCAATGAATAAGCTAATATTGTCCCAGTACCCTAGAAATTATTTTGGCAGGATTGGTGTAATGTTTTGTAAATGATTTGCATTATTTTATAAACTTGTATACATGGTCACAAAGGTATTTGACATGAGATGCCAATGGCTTTGCTTGGACAAGGGTCTGTATTTGCACCTTTTTAAAGAATAGACACAGGGGTTCAGTTTACTCTTCCTGGTCTGGTGAGGTAGGTTATCTGATTTCTGAAAAACAACAGAAATAGTGGACCATTGCATTTATTTCTTTACTGTACTTTACTTCTACAGCCAGGTAATTTGCTTTCAGTTCTTCTTCTGTAACTTAAACTGCGTATCTCCCTTCTCTTTCATGGACTGTCTGAAATTTGTCTTGCTTTAGTTGACTTGTTACTAGTCAATTGTAAGCAGTTTTCTGAGGTAGGGACCGACTTTTGCCTTGTTGCCTAAGTGATTGTATGAAGGCAAGGGAGTTCTGAAATACAAATTGTCATTTTACTGTTGTTACTGAAGAGCAAAGGCGCTGTAGAAGGATGACCTCTTTAACTAGTAATTTCCTTGAGTCAGGAACAATTGGATACTAATTGCCATGACTCATTAAAAGAGTAGGATTGGAACCATCAGTGCTTAGAACATGTTTTAGAAAAGCAAAATATACTGGCAGAAACCAGTATAAAAGATGATGCAGTCAGCTGCTAGTAGAGGCATAGGTTTGAATGTGTTTGCAATGATTACAACTCTCTGGTTGGAAGGTATGTACAGATATATGCGGTATTTGATTTTTTTTTTTTCGGGGGTGGGGGTAACATTTTACCTTTTTGTAGAAAAACTGACTACCCTGGGTCCCTGGGTTTTTAGTGTGGGTTTTTTTTTAGTTGCAGGATTTGGAAGAACAGCATATTCAGTCTGAGCATTGTGTTCGTGATATGAAGACTGCCTTAGAAAATAAGGAAAGGGAAGCAATAACTTCTTCACAAAAAATTCAGGACCTTCTGGAAGCTTCTATGAGAACCAATACCACTATAAAACAACTGGAAGAACACGTGCAACGGTAAGAAAATAAGTGAGGCAAGGTTTCACTTTGTAGAATTACATAGAATTGGCAGGATTGCCTGTTAACATGCTGTTTAACACAGCATGTTAAAATGTGGTTTTGCTTTAGATTGTAAAGCGCATTGTTGTGACTGTGTGTGCTCTTGTTGATTTCCATAACAAGATGAGTATTGTCTTTTAAGGCTTGAAATTGAAAATGCCAGATTAGAAGCCACAGCCAAACAACAGACCAATAGGATTGAGGTTCTTCAGAAAGACCTGCAAGCCTCTGCCTCAGTAAGCTAGTCATAACTTTATTTTTTCAAGAGCTATTGAGCCTAGTTATGTATGTATGCATGTGGGAAAATTTTCAGAAGAGATTTTCTTGGGAGATCCTAGGGGAAATCATTTCTTCTGGTCTGCAGAAGATCAGCTGTCGTTGAAATCCTGCTGGCCCATTTGTGGGCTTTCTGGTTCTGACAGTTTTCACATGGTACTGTGATGAGTCTTTCTTAACACTGAGCTAAGGGTTTGATGCTGGTGTAGTGGCTTGAGTATTTGTTGCTGTATACAAGTCATCAGCATTAAGACATCAGGCAGATACTTCAGACACACGTTGCAACATGTATCATTAAAGATCTTCAAGCTACCTTGCAGAATATTCTGGGGTTATGTTGGTACCACGTGCCTCATCTCTGAGTCCTGGTGGGCCTCACCGAACTAACAGGAATTATATTTCTCACAGCTTTTGCTGTGCAGAATTGCTTTTATCTTAGCATATTTCTCTCTCCCTTCCCATCCCCAAACAAGTGGCTGAAGCGATGCTTA
>NW_010578548.1:268574-316556 GCF_000705375.1 Tinamus guttatus | reverse complement strand
AGGAGAGCCGTAGCCATGTCTCCACCTAGGTTACTGCTTTATGTTGCATTTGGGAATGACAAATAAGTAAGGCCTCTCAGGCCCAAATGCTGCATTTCTCTTTTTCTTAAGCGAAGTTTGTCTGACAGTAGATCACTACGGATGCTTTGAATTGTCACATGTAGCTAAAAAGGAAGTATGCTGTGTTTCCTGCAACTTTGGTTTCTCTTGGTGCTCTTCCTTTGACAGATGCAAAAGCAGAGTGTGTTATTTGTGACGGCAAAAGAGCTGCACGGTACCTGGGAGGAAGAACGGAAATGCAGATCCCAACTTGAAGAACGCCTTGCTCAGCTTGAAAGGGAAAAGGCTGAGATCTTGGAACAGGTTAGCCTAGAAAATTCTCCAGGCACCGAACAAATGCTCCATACAACTGAGTTACTTTTCTTTGTCAAGTTCTTACAGTTTCAAGTCTTCTTGGGAAATAAGTGTCTGCTAACCTGCAGTGGGCAGTCTTTTCTTTTTTTTCTTTTCTGTAGAGGAAAGGTACAAGTACAAAGTCAAAATAACTGCTAGCTCTGCTCTGGTTTGCCATAGAAAATAGCAGAAGGAAGAACAACAGTTGGATTAGTAAACATCCACAAGGATGAACTAGAGCTAATGCTACAGGTAGACAAAATGTCTGATAGTTCCCTAACAGTGGACTCTGTGGGCCACTGATCATAGAAGATCCCGCTGAAGCTTTAAAATAAGCTCTGCTCTTCCCTCTCTTCCCTGCTGTGGGTACGTTAAGCCCTCCCTTGTATTAGCAGAGGGATTGAGGAAGCCATTCTCCAGTGTCTTTTCTACCTTTTCCCCATGAGTCCCTAGTAGAAGGTGGCCTCCACTTTGGGAGAAGGACATCTGTTTCCATCTCTGGGTATTGGTCTGCTTAATAAGAGGATTGAAGTGCTGAATTTCATATAGGAGTTCTGTCTCCCGGAGTTCTGTAGACTTTCACTAACAGATAGAGATATCCTACAGTTTCTTTGTGAAGGATGCTCTGTGCACATAGTGCATATAGATACCAGTGCTGAATTGTGTCTTGTTTTTTTCTGTTTTTTGGAAGTGTGAGACTGAAAGAAAGGAAGTGAAAAAACTGATAGAATTGAAAGGGTCATTAGAAGTCCGTCTGGGCCAAGAAATGAAACGAAACACTGAACTGCAGAAAGAATGCCACAGGTAGAGCTTTTAGTACTTGACAAAGACCATGAGTACATAATTGTTCACAAATTCAAGCTTTGTGTTAAATTTTGAAACTGGCTTCTGTATATGAGCATATGGGTTTAAATAGGCATTATAAATGCAGGCTGCCTGAAGTCATCCAGGTAAGAGAAGGAAAAAATCCCTTATTTCTGTTTTGAGGTAAATTTGAACCCCCCCCCCCCCCACACCTCGGGGCCCCCCCTCCCCCTTTTTTCTTTCCCCCACCCCTCCTGCTTTCTCCTTGCTTCTCCCTTCTCTGTTAGCAATTCCTGATCTATAGAGCACATTAAAGATGCAGTAAGCCCTGCCCATGCTATTTACATAAGCATGTGTGAAAGTGGTCAGTTCTTGTCTTCTTATTTTGCTTGTTAATTTGCTATCCAGGGTCAAGAAGCTTTTGAAAACAAATATGAAGAAACTGAAGGTTTATGAGATGCGAGAGAGTGAGTCCCAGCTTAGTTCTCAGGGAGAAATGAAGAACAGGTATTCTGAAATGGGCACTGAAGTCAGTAGATTAAGAACAAAGGTAAGCTTTTTGATGTACTGTCTTATTCTTTTCCTTACTTCTTTCTATATTGTTGGCTGAAAATCAAATTGGACTTCTTATCACTCTGGGTAAACATGGCACCTTCGTGTAAATAGCAGCTGCTCTGAAGGCAGATAAAGGGCAGGCTGGTGTGGAAAGGAAGGAGGATCCAGGAGCCAGGGGCTGCAGCAAGGCAGGTGAGGGCTGCAGCCTCCTTGCCCAGGGCACAGTCCTAGAGGACAGAATCACAGAACAGTAGAGGTTGGAAGGGATCTTTGGGGAGCATCCAGTTCAATTCTCCTGCTAAGGCAGGGTCACCTACAGCATATTGCCCATGACCCTGTCCAGACAGCCTTTGAATATCTACAAGGATGGAGATTACAAAACCTCTTTGGGCAACCTGTGAAATCAAGCAAGGTCCAGTGAATGTAAGCAGGGTAGGCAGAGTCCAAGGGTGATGTGTAGGGATGCACAGGTCATCAGCAAGGCCAGGAGGGCCTGTGTCAGGGTCTGGGTCAGGGTTGAGAGGAGCACAATAGGATAGCTCAGGCAGAAACCAAAGGTGAGAACCTAACTTCAAAGCAGCTCCTGAGCAAAGGCGGCCAAACCCCTGCTGTGGGGTGTCTCACATCTCTTCCAGTACAGCTGCACTATGCTTAAGTCAGCCCTGTAAAGAGTCAGCTGAACTCTTGTGTTTTGAGCTCTAGCAGCACCTTCTACGTCTGATGGATGAATTCTTCCTCTGGAAGAAAGGTTGATAAAACTGTGTGAAATCAACTTTGTTCCAGTTCATTTTTTGTGCCCTGTCCTGTTGAATAGGAGACAGTTCACGTTTCACTCTTCTAAATTGTGTCATTGCTTTGAGGATAGGAGATACTGTTGTGACACAGAGGTTTCATGCCTTATTGTTCACTAGTACCTGCTTTGGCCCATCTGTCCAAGCCTTAGGCACTCAGAAAAGGAATTCTGAGAAGTGCTTTTGAAGTTGCTTTGGCTAAATTGTTCTCATTAATACACGCATTCTTCCTGCTACCTTACCCCTAATCGCTTAAGTTCAGACTTGTTGTTAAAACACCATGTTTCAGAGAGATGTTAGTTTTATTAGATACTGGGTAGAATGATTCTGTGATTTTATGATTTTCTATAAACATACAAGGAGCTCATTAAAGAAAAACTTTGGTACTTTTCAACTTGTCCACATGGATGAAATGCTGCTGGTATGTGCTGTCAGGGTGCAGGATTTATTGATTAGTGAGCTATGGGAAAAAGAGCTCAGAAAGTGTGGAAAAGTGAGCAGTGCTATCAGAAATGGTGTAAAATATATGTTTTCCTTTGGTTTACATGCTAAGTCAGCATATGGCAACTACAGTCTCAGTGGAGACATTTCATGGGTTTTCACAGAACTGAGTAACTTTAGATCTCTGTGTTTTTGTTTTATTTTCTGGCTATAGGTTGCTGAACTTTCCGAACAGCTGGAGACAGAGTCTAAAAAATGCATGCAGCTAGAAGCAAGAAATCAGGATCTAGGAGATGAATTGTCTTCTATGCGTGCGAATCAGGAAAAATTGGAGAAAAGCAAATGCCGTCTGAAAGAAGAGGTGTCCAACCTCAAATATCATTTAGAGAATAATATAGTAGATCACAACCGAATAGAACAGTATAAAAAAGAGATTGATGAACGAGCAGAACGAGAGTTAAGACAAAAACTACAAGAAGTTAATCTGTTTCTGCAGGTAAATTACTTAGGTCTAGAGTTCACATAATGTGGCTCGGTTGTTAATGCCTTTTAATATTTTATCTTTTGTATCTGGTTCACTCTGTTAGTGTTATACTTCTGCCTTTCCTGAATTAAAATTGTAGAAGTGAAAACATCTGCATAAAAGTTCTTTGGTGCAGGTGCACATACAATATGTGTTGGTCATGCCCTTTGATTGCCTTTCAGTGGCATCTGCAGGACCTTGAGTCAAGGCTGGCCAAAGGTGGAATTCTGTTTTTGCAGTTCTTTGGAGGAATCACCATCTTGTCTTTTTGTTCTGGCTGTTTATTGTGAGGAATTGGCATTGTTTTGTGTCTTCCTTTTGGCTGCAGAATTGAGTCCAAGGAGATCATAGGTAGTATGGGAGAGCATGGGGATATGGCCTCTCTTTATCCTCCTATTATCCTATTGCCATGTAGCTCAGAATTTGTGTGGCTGGGCGTACAGGTGCTGCGTTGTCATTCTGCAGTGGAAAGTACTCAGAAAAGAAGTCACTGAAGTCACTTCCCTTTTCTGGAAGACTCTTGTAATTTCAACAAGGACTTATTTTGTGCATGCCCTCTCCTCCAGGGATGGTGTTCTTTCAATAATAGCTTTGATTATTAACAGCAGTAAGAACAGGTTTCTTTCAGACCTGCTCTTTCAAAAAATGAAATAATGTGGTAGAATGCTTTCTTCCTTGATTGCAATGGTAGTGAGGAGGCACAGTTGCCTCTCTGAGTAGGGGTGTGCTCTTTAAACAGGATGCATGAAATTGATCCCTTTTTCTTTCTGGTTGTTGAAATTGTATTATCCGCTTCAGGCGCAGGCAGCTTCCCAAGACAGATTAGAACAAATAAGAGCCGGTCATCATGCTTCACTGAGAAACCAGCTAAAGCAGAGAATTGGAGATCTGGAATCAGAACTGGATAGAATAAAAAATATAGAAAAAGACAATACTTTTCAAAAAGAATCCGCACAGGCAGAAGTGGGAAAGTACAAAGAACTCTATTTGGAAGAGGTGAAAAATAGAAGATGCCTAGAAAACAAACTGGAAAGGTAAGTAAAGCTACACTTCTTTATTATTTTTTTAAACAAGTAATAGGATACTACTATTTTTTGTCAGATCTTTATTCCTAAAATTCCTCTTCTGTATCTGGTCAGTGTGCTGGCTGTAAGTCTAAGATAACATCTAAGAAAATGAGCTAAGACTCTTCTCTGTGTTTAGGATTGTCTTCCTCTTTAGTGTTCCAGCAGCAGCACAACTTATCATGCCTTTGTAGAGGAAAAAGAAAATTCACGTTCCGTCCTCGTCTCCTCCAGCTAAAAAGCTTTAGATAAGGAGGGGCCCTTCAGAGAACCGCAGCTGATTTTGTGGAGCAAAAAATCTTTTTGTCTTTCATTTTAGCAGCCCACCTTTGGTTTGAGTTTACATTGGGAAGTAGAGGATAGCGCAGAGTGAATCCTGTTCAGGAAGAAAAATTGTGTATGTAGATGGCATTTGT
The DNA here is from genome assembly GCF_000705375.1 of Tinamus guttatus. The sequence continues at coordinate 311,569 of NW_010578548.1, read as the reverse complement.
TGTTTTGAAGATCTGATCCTGAAAAACCCTAAGTATTGGTGACTCTTGCTGCTCCCTGCGGTTAGGTTGACTTCTTGGAAGTAGGCTCTTCAAAACCTCTAGGTCAGATTGGCATCTGTTTTAGAACACTCATAAGGCTTTCCATTTTCAGAAGTGTAATAATAATCTTAAGACCTGGAGAATAACTTTCTGAAAGCATTACCAAAAGTATTTCATGCTTGCTTCTGAATTTTTCACAGAGCTAATGAAAGACTAGCAGAAGCCAATGCTAAACTCTTTAGCGAGCGCCATAGAAGCAGATCTTTAATTGCAAGCAGCATTGTGAGTGGAGGGGGTCTGACTGCTAGTCCAGTCCTGTATTCAACTCAGCTGGGACATCTCGGCAACAATTTGGCACTGAATAGAAGTCTTAGTCTTGGAGGAAGCTTCATGAGCCCAATGGAGAATGCTTTATTGTCAAGAAATAGAGTTGAAGCCTATGTGGCTAAGGTAGGTGTGGGGTTTTTTTTGTTTGTTTTTAAATGCAATTCTCAGTTACTTCTAAAGAATATCAGTAAGGAAGTTTAAGTGTCTTAGCTGAAGATCAGCAGCCATTTCTTGTTCCAGAACATGCAGTCTAGTCTGCTAAAACAACTGCGCATCATCCAAATAAAACACAAGTATCTGGGCTAGGTAGTCACCGGAGTTGTACAAAATTCAAGAGTGCTCATAGACAAAAAGTTATTTACATCTGTTACCTCTGCTTAGTGATAACCAAATGCTTTTAGAAGAGAAAAAGTGTGATTAATAATGCTGTTGCAGGGGAAGCTCCCACGTAGCATATTTATTACATATTGCCTTATAATATTTGGTCATTAGAAATTCTCTAAATTAAAAGTATGTAACCTATTTTAAATTGGTAACTTCATAATGAGTGTAACATAATGAGTGTAACTCTTTGTTCATGGCTCATTTTCCATCCATTTCCATCTTACATCATTCCCAAAAGAATGATATTAAGTATGTAAGTGCAATTGCCTAGCTTGTCACTCTGTAGCATAGTGAAGGCTTTATGCTATGCCTAGGACACATTTCCTTTTAGGAGTTCCTGCTATATGTTATTAATTAATCGGTCTTCCTTTTCACAGATGAATACTGCGTAGTTGCATGGGTAAAACTGACTACTCCTCAGAAACTCCTTTTTGGTCTATTTTTGCAGCAGTGCTGCACCCTTGGTAATATCTCTGGCCAAAGTGGGCTCCACAGCTAACAGTCTGTGTGACACAATGTTTCTCACAGAATGCTAGCATCATATCCTATCATTTGGGAGCCACGTGGCACTCGTTGGACAAGGACATAATCCTTCACAAAATGCTGTGATTTCTTCCCTTCTTTGCATAGAAGGGAGCCATGGGCAAGCCCTCCTCTTCACTCTGCTTTATCTCCTCTTTATTCTATTATTGAGAGAACATGACAAGTGTTTGGGTCCCTTTAATTCTGACTCAGTCTCTGGTGCTGTGCTGCCCACATCCTGAGCGGCTTAAACAAGGTGTCTGCTTCCTTGATTTCAAGCAAGCCAACAGATGGGTAGCAGCTAAAGCAGTGCACGTAATGAGCAGCAGTTGCAGGGATGAATTTGCTTTGGATCTCTGTGAATGCTTGTTTCAGATGAGAGAGGGGGGTGCACATTACTGAGAGAGCTCAGGAGGCAGCCAGTACTGTCCCATCAGCAGGGGCTGCTCAGTGTGCAAGCAGTGGGAAGCAGGCAAAATGCAGGGACCTTGTACAAGAGTGAAGTAAGGTGAAGACCAGGGCAAGGGAGCGGGAACAGTAGGACAAGGAAGCAAAGCAAAGAACACAGAAAAGGGAGCAGGATGGTAAAGGAGGAAGAGCTGCAACAAGGCAGACCTCGACACGAGAGCAGAGGCAAGGGCCCTCCCAGCAGGCCTTGCTGCAGCCAAACGCTCCTGCTCCTCGAGGTGGAGAAGCTCTCGGAGACGCTTTGTAGTGGTGGTGGCTGCCCTCACCGCCTCACGGCGGGAGGTGGGAGCTGGAGGCACTGAGAGAAGAACAGGCCCAGCCAAATGCCTCAGCCTCCGTGTACAAACGGGAGGGAGCAGCAGGAAAGCCTAGGAAGAAGGGAGCCCACCAGATAAAGGGAGATGTTGGGACAGAAAGGCAGTGGAAAACATAATGCCCAGACCAAAGACTGGACAAATACTCAGTCTTTTTATGATGACTCATAAAAAAGAGGACCAATCCTAAATGAGGCAGTAATAGCTAAGGGATTTTACCTGCATTGGAAGCTAGTATCAGAAAAAGCTAACTATTAAAATATTAACCAAATTTTATATGTAATTCTAGGTACGACGAGAACTGGATGAAAAAATCACTAAAGAGCTTGACCAAGGTAATTTGCTTGATTATGTTCCAATTTAATTTTAGTTCCAGTTTAATTTTAGTTCCAATTTTATTTCCAAGGTTTTTCTTGTCTTAGCCTGACTGCGGTGTAGAAGTATTTGCCTTTTACAAGGCTGATTATTTTGGACTTTATCACATAAAATGCAGAAACAATTTTAAAGTCTGGTATTCCAAAGCACAATTGCTGTGAACTTTTAAGGAAAATGGAAACTTGAGTATAAAGAGTGGAAATTGTTTTTGAGTTCCCTTGAAGACACTTTGCATATGGCCTTTGGAATGTATTTTACTATATTTACCAATACTGTTGACTAAGGAACATTATGAATGTTCATAATGAGTAAACATGAAAACTCATATTCATTCCTTTGTGCCTGTCCTCTTGACTGTTTCCCTCGGATGCTTTTAAATATTTCTCCAGATCTTTACCCTCTGCAGTAACCCACTTATTTGGCCCCAGTCTACTGTAGAACTAGTGCATGGAATCTTGCCTTCTTTTCTCCCCCTTCTCGCCCTGCAGCCACTGCTGAACTTGAGACTGCATCTGCTGGAGTTTCCCCCATGGCATCTATTGATGGATCTCCAAGGAATGTAAATGCAGACCAGGATCCCCTTTCAAGGGCAATACAGGAATACCGTGATGTTTTAACCAAAAATTATTTGATTTGAATGACTTCTAGAGAACGACTGCGTAAAATATATGGTTTACTTACCTATTAATGTTTGTCACTAAATGGTTTAGATGTGAAAAATCCTTATTAAATCCTTATTTGAACATAAGCTCTGACTGTATTAAATGGATGTCAAGCACACTGCACTTGTCTGTAAAGAATATTGCAGGGATGTATTTTTTTTTGTTTATTTTGCACTCACAATAAGAACTACATCTAGTTTTTGTGACTAGCAGATTGACTGACCTTGATTCCTGAACTTGACAGGACTGCTGAAATGTCTCTTGTTGGAGCAGATGCATTGTCTTGCCCCATTCATGTTCTGTGTTTTGACCAAAGCATTCCTTTTGTTCTTTTTAATACTTTTCAATTTGTGTTTCTATTGTTATTTTGATACTAAACATATTTATTTCATTTTATGCCTGGTACTTCTGTCCTGATTCAGTGAATATTTGTGTTGATTAACTGAAACAGTGTTTAAGTGTTCAACAGGGTGTTTTCCATCGCTGTCGCGTATATGTGCTTCAGGTTACAAAGTGCTGCTGGCAGGTTAAAAAGCACTGTTAGCTTATGGCAGTGCCAAGAAGATGGATGTGTGGTCCTCTTTCTTAGTAGGTTTGCTTCAGTATCCCGTGTTGTTCAGTATCACAAAGTGTTGCAGCTTTAGACATTTGCAGTTGCTAGATCAACATCTATGCAACACCTGCAACGCTGACAGGATATGTGACAGGATAGCCAAGCTTTCTGTTGCTGCTGGAGTGGCTGATGATGTGGTGGCCATATCTGTGGTGAAGGGCAGTGCTGTTGGAGCATTTGCACCAGAAACGCATTACCTCAGGGAGTTAAGCACTGAAGATGAGTATTTCATGTCTCTAAAAGTTGTTAGTGATAAGAATATACTAAACTAGAGAAAATACTAATTGCATAAAGTTAAGAATGGTTAAAGTGAATTGAATGCAGACTGGAAATACATGGCTTTATCTAATAATTCAAAAACCTAAGTTACAAGGCAGTAAGGAAAAGCAACAAACACTACCATCACTCTGCTGCTTTTTTATGGGAGTACAGAGTATTATCTTCACAAAATGTTGTATTTAATTCAAAATATGCTGTTCCATTTTTGTAATTAATTAATAAATTTTGTATTTGAGTATTTCTGTTTTGTTTTACCTTTTCCTGTCTTCACTTTATCCCTCCCGCTGCTTGTCTCTGTCAGAACAGGACCAGTGGGATTGCTGCCAAAGAGAAACCCTGCTAGGGGTCTGGCCTCTTGCTGCCTTTCAGGGGAACAGCCAAGGTTTGGTCCTGGCTTGCAGCTGTTCAGCCCTAGCCCAGGCGAATGACGGACGGTTTTGGAGGTGCAGTCAGGCCTTCTTCCAGGGCAGGTCATTAGCCCTAGCTCGCTTGCTCCCTGCCCTGCCAGCAGGCACAGACGCACCGGTGCTGTCCCTAGCCATGGCCGGGCTCTCACTCCTCACGCTGGAAAGAAACCTGCTGAAACCAAGTGATGTATTGAGAATGAAAACAAACAAACAAACAAAAAACCCTCTCTTCTCAGTTTTCTCATTGCTGAGGTGAGGTATAGGTTTATTATAACACTGGACTAGGAGTGAATTGGCTTTCAGTTTCATCAAGCATTGCTGTCACAAGCCAAATTTCTTTTTGCCAGGAAGCCCCCTGTTCAGGTGCAGTCTCTCCTCTAAAGGAAAAGCACCTCTTTAGCCCCATCAGGCCCTTGTTCTTCCTTTCATTCAGAGGAGGCCTGGGGCGAGCAGGGGCTCTGGCTCCCCTTACAGGTGCAGAGGCTCCTGCCTGTTGGAGTGAGACATATGACTGGATGCGGGGGAAGAACGTTTGAGGGTTGCATAAAGCTTATCATGGGGAGCTGAAGGGAGGAACCAAAGGTGGGGGACACAAGAGTACAAGCATATAAAGGCTCCTGGTCCCTACCGTTGCCTGGCTGTACCCTACAACTGATCAGTGGAACCTGGCCCATTTTTCTCGCCCATTTTTTTTCCCATCAATTTCCAGAATGTGGAGCTGTATCTAGAGGGGTAAGTACCAGCAACTGGAGTCAGCCCTTGGGTGAGTGCCTCTTCACTGGCAGCAGCTGGGACAAGCATGAGGATGCACAAGAGTGACCATCAGCCTGAATCAGAGCCAGCAAATAGGTGAAGTTGCTATGGGAGCCAGGCAACAGTGTGTCTGGAAGTGAAACTTCTGCACAACCTTTCACCTCTAAAACCTTACAGAGGCATTCTACCTCTGTGCGGTTTTAAAGGTGGTTTTTGGCTGCTGTAATTTTATTCTCCTTTTCACTGTCTAATATCTGTTGCTATTTGCTTATTAACATCTTTTTACCTCTGAAACAAGTTAAGCAAAGCAGAGTGCTTAAACAGCTGTGTTGCAGACTCCTAATCTGTTTCTAATTATGGTGTACACATCACCCTGTTCCACACCAGAATTTACTTTTCCACCTCTACCCTGCTGAAATGTATTTCCCTCTCACTACATTATACACAAGGAGGATATTATTTTATATGAAGGGGTGGAAAAAAAGATACTTTCCTCAGCAGCAAGGGCAATTACTACATCATCCTTCTAGAACTTATGAACTTGTTCTAGCACACATGTACTCCAGCCAACCACCCTTGCCTATGATTATCTTGACATGTTTTTCAACCTTGAAGGACCGTTTACCTCAGAGGCGGACAGACCAAGCTTTTGGTCAAGATACTCTTGCTTTGACTCTAGCCCTACTTTATCCTCTAGTCCCAATTTCTTCTGAGACTTTCAAATAGGTCTGTTTCCTTATTACAGCAAGTTAGAGAAGACCATGAAAATCATCCTTGCAACAGCTGTCTTTTAAAGGGCAGTCAGAAGCAGACCAACAGAAACTACATTTGCTGGGAAGTAAAACTACAATGGGATAAACCGTGGGTCCTTGCAGCCACCTCAATCTATTGGTTATACTACAACCTTGAACATATTTCAGTGTCACAATCCCTTTTATTGTAGACACAAAAGTAAAATATTCTTCCCACTAGCATCGCTTCTCATGGCTACAGAATTGAAAGGCAGAGATTCTCTATCCCTTAATCTTTAAGGGATCTTAATCTTCTAGGAGAAGGAGCTGACACTCCTGGAAACATCAGGCTCAACAAGGGGCGAAGAGTTGGGCTCAGCAGTGCTCTCGGCACTTGTGTGCTGAGAAAGGGCTATTAACAGTAATCTGGCAATCAACTTCACCCAAGGGTGATTCTGCTAGGAAGTCACATCCTGGCTGCTCTTTACTGTTGATACTCAGAGAAAAACAACAACAACAAAGTGAACAGAAATAAACTCCATATAAACCTAAAGACATATGTGATATGATTATATAGTATCACACATGGCTTGCCCACTGATAAAGGAGTCACTTTGGGATTCCACTGATACTCTGTTGATAAAAGTAGTCTTGCTGTCTTGTCAACTTGCTGCCTGTCTTTCCTTCTGCTTTCTGCTCTGGCTAGACTGCTGAAAATTAGTGGGATCAGAAGTTAGAGCATAAAAAAATCACAAGACTATTGTTACAAACTGTGCAAGATGCTAAACTGGAACCTACCCTCCTCTCCAAATAATCACAGAATCCCAGAATGGTTGAGGTTGGAAGGGACCTCTAGAGATCATCTAGTCCAACCCCCCTGCTCCAGCAGGGACACCCAGAGCACGTGGCATCCAGGTGGGTTTGGAAGATCTCCAGAGAAGGCGACTCCACAACCCCTCGGGGCAGCCTGTTCCAGGGCTCTGTCACCCTCACAGGAAAGAAGTTCTTCCTCACATGGAGATGGAACCTCCTGTGTTTCAATTTGTACACATTATCCCTTGTCCTGCCACTGGCCACCACCAAGATGAGTTTGGCCCCATCCTCCCTAAATCACCCCTCAGATACTTGAACATGTTGGTCATATCTCCTCCCAACCCTTTCTTCTCCAGGCTAAACAGGCCCAGCTCGCTTAGTCTTTCCTCATACAATAGATGCTCCAGTCCCTTAATCATCCTCGTGGCTCTCTGCTGGACCCTCTCTAGAAGCTCAATGTCCTTGTACTTGGGAGTCCAGAACTGCACCCAGTACTCCAGTGCCAGGTTTTTGGAGAACTACATTCAGGGGGCTGAAGATGCTTGATTATAAGCAGTGAATTTACAAGGAGAAGCTCCAAAACCTAGCTTTTTTTTTTTTTTTTTATAAATATCTTAGCTTTTGGAGACCTCATTCATATATGTGGAGAAAAGATAAAACTTGTTGCCACATGAAAAGGCATGGGAAAAAAACACAAAACAGCCCCCTTCCCCCTGCACACAGAACTTTGTAGAATAGCATCAACTTCCTCTCACTGTCACCTCAGTATTTCTGGTGGAGAGCAAAGATGATGTAGTCTAAAATGTAATACACTGGGCAGTTTGTCCAGCTAAATTTGGCTGCTGCCTAGGTATGGAGGTTGGTTATAGTTGTGTAATCCTCATTTTCACTACTTTGAATGGAGCTTGTCTAAAGAAATATTTTATATAGTTAAAATACTCCTGTGTCTTCCACATTACACTCTCGCAAGAAAAGGGTTACACATTAGCAGATAACACTATTTGTTGACTTCTTACATATCTCTCCCAAATTTTGAACAATACCACAGCTGCCGAGGGGAGAGACATAGGCTAGGGTAACTCATTCTACAATGGATTTCAATTTAACGCGTATATTTGGTTTATGATCTGTTTTCTGACCAAAAGACTTCTGTAAATACCAAGAAAATACGAATTCCTGCAACTCTGATACAGTTTATGAGACTCAATAACAGTGTTTCACAAACAAAAGCAACCAATTACATGAGTATGACTAATATCATGGTGAAAGCTTTCAACGTTCTTTCTTTCTGCACTACATAGAAATCACAAAAACCAATTTTCTACTTAAAGTCAGAATCACATTTGTTCAATAGCTCTACTACTAGTAATACCCCACATTAAAACTGTTAGTGATTGTTATATTGACTGTTACACAATCTGACTCCAAATAACTGTTTTTAAAACAAAACACTGGTTTACCTTTACGAGGGAGATTTTTACTTTAAGAAGCATATATACACAGTTTCAGGACCACTGCCGACATTGCCTGCATTTCCCAAAACATATTTTACAGTGAAATTATATAGCATGAAACCCCGAAGCAAATCAAATAAAAAAGTCTTAGTAAATCGTAGAAATTTTAATTTACATGTCAAACATATTCATAGTAAAAAAAAAATGGTAACTAAAGTTACACACAATTCATAAAAACTGCCCATGTTGTTTAAATAGGTCTGTACAACCAAAGATTTACACAGTCCCTGTGCATTTTTTCCTTTAATGCACAACTGAGTTCAAAGGTTCTGCACGAATATTCCCCAAGTCAAGAGCCGAATCTGTCTCTTCATCTATTTCACCAATGACAGCACTGTAATAAAAAAGCAAACAAACAAACAAACAAAAACAGGTTATCAACTGGTGAAATCCCCCAGTAAAAATCCAGGAATGCAAAATTAACCTGCTAGTTGAGATTTTTTTCATTTTTTTTTAAACCTCTGTCATTTGAGCTTCGGAGTCTGATGGTAATGAGTACCTTCTAATGGTTGCAGTAGTGTTTTCTTTGATATAGATAAGGATCACATAGTACTAAACTGTTTTAGGTTAGTCTTTGAAACAAAACGTTGAAATCTTTTAGCAAGAGGTTTTCAAGAGCAATGTGCAACTGCAGTGATTTACAACTTCCTAAGAAATAAGGTATGCAAGACATGAATAAAACTTTACTAGGCTGTGTTGAAAGAAATTAATTTTATTCTTCAAGGGAGAACACAGCATTTCACCTACGTTATGATAACGCTGTATGGACTAAAACAGCAGCGGACTTTGTAAGTCGCCAGAGAAAAAAAAATACATATGATTAAGGGAATAGAAGTTTGCTAGTTGAGGATCCTGGGAGCCAGCTCAGAGGAAACACAAGTACAAAGGCCAAACTTTATTCTGACATACCCTTCTAAAACTGCAGTTTCCTACTCATAGTCTTTAAACTTGCCACATTTTAATTTTTTGATGGATGGTACACACAAGCTTTTAGAATGTGCCTTTGAGACTCAATGGAATCCCTGAAAACATTTTATTCTCTAAACTGTTTTTATATGTTTTTCACTAGCTGCTTTATTTTTTCAGAGTGCCTTTTTTGAAGTCACCATTCCTTCAGAAGGGTGCTCCGATCTACTCCTAATCACATAAAATAAATGCTGATAAAAATGCATTGACATTTCTTTGTCAAGGAATATCCATCAGAAATAGAAGGCTAAAATTCTTACTCAGACTCAAATGTTGATTGCTCCAGCATCTTCTTCTCTGTTTTGGTAAAAACTAGTCTCATTTTGTTGCCATCCGTTTCAGAACCCTGCTACAAAAATCACCTTCCTAGCAGGCCACTTGACCAGGCCTTCCTTCTACTTCTCTTGTAATCCTCCCATCTCTGTTTGACACGCTAGCTACTCCTCTCTCTTTTCTTTCAATGAATGTTTACCCTCATCTTGTGATGGCATTTGATATCAAGTATTAACAACAACAACAAAAAAATCTGTACAAGGAGTGAAGCAAGGAAAATGCTCTGAGCTTTGTACTGACCCCTCCTAGGCTGCTATCTGTACATGAGCTTGTTAATCCAGATCAACAGTCTCTTTAACATTACAATGCTATCACTTCTGTAACAGCAACACAGATATTACTTCATTTGCCACAACTCTGATAGCTTTATCTCTGCTCCCATAAAGATGCAAGATGGCTTGGGTTATCAAGATATATACAGGTAAACAATTGTATACATGAACTGTATGCCTAATTAATTTGGTTTAATTATGAATATGCTATACTTACACATTATCACCTCTCACAATGTATAATCCCAGTACAACCTGTTCAACTCCTTGTGAAGAACTGAACACTCGTTCATGGCTTTCATCCAAAATCAAATTAATGGTCTGATCAAAGCCTTTGAGAGTTCCCTGAAAAAGCACACAAAATTAAGCACTTCAATTACCTTTAAAATTTATCATCTTTGCTCTCAAGGATATCTTAGAAAGTAAAGTGGTACTACTAAGGTACCACAGAACACATGCTTCACTTCAGCTTTTTTTTTAAATTATTTTTAAGGTCAAAATATATGCAGCTGGAGAACAAAACTTTAAAACTAACTATCAGTTCAGGAAGAGTAAAATTTACCATGAGTATGAGTGTTCATACTAGCAGTTACTATAATCTTTAGTATTAGAAGTAAAACAATTTCCTCTGTGCCCATGATGGCTCTCTAGACAGTTAATTTTAGTATTTCTGATATATTTTAGTCTTTCTTGTGTGGAAATTTCAGGAAAAAAAAAGTAGAGATATTAGAATTTATATTCAGTATTACTGAAACCATTTTTAATGAACAATATTAATTGGTGATTCTGTAAAGCAGATTATCATTTTTCTCACAAAAAAAAGCTCAAAAGGAAGAATTTCTGTACCACTTCAATGTGAGCTTGGAAAAAAATTATCTATTGCTAATGGTAAACTCTACAAATTGGTTAAGAAAATTAAATTTGCATAAAATACTATAACTTATACAGTAATTATATTTATACATTGTGTGTGACAATTCATATATACCAATTCAACTTAAATCTTTTCCATAGAAAAGGATCCTGCTGCAGCCAGAGAGAGAATTGTCCAAAGCTAACACATTTCTGAAAAAAATACAAATATCCTCACTTCTTACTATTTCCTCATTCCCGAAGCCACACTGAAGTGCATACATATGGACATAAATATACAATCCTCACACAATGACTGTACCATTAAGTTACACTCAAAACACACAAGAGGTGAAGGAAAGAATAAAATATAGAAGAGAGAAGCAATAAAAATAAAACATTATACAATCAAATACACAGCTTGCCAGTCCTCAGCTTTTCAGATTTAAAAAGAACCTCAGTAAGTTCTCAGCTATCAGCTTAGGCTTTTCCTGTAAGTGTACAGGAAAAATGTTTTTAACATGAAAGGTAATGTAGAGAGCTTACTGAATAAAGCAACTTCTTTAGACAGAAAGAAATTTGCTTAAGAGAACAAGAATTGCATTAACTTACACAGTCCTATAGAAGATACCATTTACAAAGAGTCAAAAGAAAGCACTTGTATGTCTGAGTTAATCAAAGGGCAGAGCTCACAGGCAACAAGTTGTTTAAATCACATTATACAAAATAAAGCTTAAAAAAGAGTTTGTAAAGAGTCTGTAAAGGTGTGAACATTTAAGTGTTTATGCCATGGCACTGTTTCTTTATTCCCTATGAAAGGTCCTTATGGAGGCAAAACAAAATATGAGGAAGTACGAGTCTCACCACGATCATCCTTCCATCAGAAGTGATGACTGCAACAGTACCTGGCGGTTCACTAAGGAAACGGTCTGAGACATCTGAAATGGAACCACTGCAACTTCCTGAAATGCAAGCTTTACTAGCAACCACAAAAGCCTCTAAACTAAAAAGTAGGCACCAGCGCTGGTAGGAACAATTAACAAGAAAGAGCTCTCTTTACAACACCAGGCAGCATCGAAGCTTCACTTGGGCCTGAACAGGGACCGTATGGAACCATGATCACCATTAACCAAACACCATAGATCAGCGTGCTTCCTCTCTTCCCATTACTCAATGCATTGACCCGAGCAGAGCAGCAAACTATCAGATGTGAAATGTATAAAAACACTTTACAAATACGAAGAACTGCCCCTTCGAGCCACATCCTTAAAAACAGCTCACAAATGGGTCGCCCCCCCCCCCCCCCCCCTCCCCCCACCACCACTTCGAAGCTCCAACTACCCCAAGTTAAGGGCTACCCCTTCACGGACCTGAGCGACTACAGGCTAATTGCAAATTAACGGAGAAGAGCAACAGGCTGCTCAGAGTAGTACCAAAGCCTGGCAAGAAAGGGGCCTGCACACCACCAACCGCTGCCGCGCAGGGGGCCAGGCAGGCGCTAGGAGGCCAGGGCCGCTGTGCCCGCCCGCCTCGCGTGCCGCGGCCTCCCCCGGGAATGCCGGCACCACGACACGGCAAGGCACGGCGCAAGGATACGGTTGATGTAGTTCTCCAAGGCCGAGGTCATGGCGGCGGCTCCCGCGCTTCGCCTCGCGCCGGCCCCTCAGACACCTCCGGCGCGCGCGGCTGACGCACATCCCGCCGCGCATGCGCGCCGCCGAGCCGCGTTTCAAAGGGCGCAGGCGCTTCCCGCGCGCGGAGCAACCGGAGGTGCGCATGCGCCGAGGGGGGGAGGCGGGGAAGGGGCTGTACCAGGGAGGGACGGAGCGGGCTGTACCAAGTGAGCGGGAGGGGGAGCGGGGGGAGCGGGGGGAGCGTGCGCTGCTTCTTTGAAGAGGGGCAGCAGTTCAGACATCTCAACCGGGGCGAAAATTTAAGGTGTCTTAAAAGGGTGTGTGAAAAACAAGTAAGCTGTGATTTTCAGTGACAAGTTTGGGTTACACGGCTTAGGTGATCCCGTGCCATGCTAATGTGCCGCCCGGGGCTGGCTGAGAGGAGGACGCGCGGGGGTCGCGGCAGCGCCGCCTCCCGCAGCCCCTGCCCCCCGCCGCTGGCCGCGCTGCCCGCCGCGCCGCCGCCGCCGCCTCCGCCACGGCGGTTTGTGGCGTTTCCTCAGCCTGCTCAAGCGTCCGGGGAAACAGGGAGGCGTTGGGAAGCTGTTGGCCTCGGTGCCTCCAAAGACAATGCTGGAAGCTTGCCCAGCAAATTGAGTGAAGCCGTTCAGTAACAAAACTAATGTAACCTGTAAAATGGATTCTCTGCCCTTTGCTTTGGCCATTCTGCACTCTGGTAGACAATACAACTGCTTTTAACATGTAACAAACTTTTAAAATATTTTGCAATGTGTTGCACATGCTGGCCTCCTCCTCATTTACATGAGGCAAATTTGTTATCAATTAATCCCTCTGATGCTGTTTAAGAATATAGCAGTCTGATGGGTTTTGGTATTGAGAATATTACACAGGTATTCCTTACAATCCCCAGAGTACAAATAGTGTAAAAAAGCAAACTTTTTGAAATGCTGCTGTTTCAGCGCCACTGCTCAAGTAATCTTCATTATATCACTTTAAAATGTGTTTTCTTCTGCCTGCTTTCCGTTTTAGACAGTGTTCACTGCCTATGTGTTGTGTTGGCTGTCTGGCTTTTCAGATGTATGAGAAAAGTTATTTCCAAACAGAAAAAAAGCACAGTAGTGGGCCATTTTGTGTCTAGGATACTGTGAAGTGAAGCCACGTAAGTTCTGGACTAGAAAAATATTAGTTGTAAATTCATGACCCTCAGTAGATAGAATGTTAGGTTGGCACTCAGAATATAGAATTTCCTTTCCTCTTTAGTCATTAAGGTTTTTTGGATGACACTGAGAAAGTAATTTCATCTCAGTCACTATTTCCAGGCTATCAGTGAGACTAATGATTGTGATGGCCTTCATAAAGTTGTTCAAAATAACATTAGAATTGCATATCATCAGGAGATTAGACTCTCTAGAAGCACCGCATACACACAGGTAGGGTAAAACTCTTCCGAATAATATTTTTGAGAAGAGGAAATTAATTTTATGAAGCAAGTGGTTATCTCGATGTCCAGGGGTTTCACCTGTAAATTTCATAAATCTTCATGTATTAAGAGGCTGTATCTTTTGATACCTAGAAAAAATGATCAGATGTTTAATACAGAAGTGGAAATTCAGAATTACTCATTTCATAAACAATTCTGCGGAAAGAAACACTACATAGATACGGATCAGATTTAATCCTTTGTTCTCACCGACTGATGGAGCTCTCTAAAGGAAGTCTCAGGTAATGTAACAAAAGATGTAGATATAGATGAGGTGAAATTAAGGCACCTCAAACCTCTCAATTCTGCATTCCATAACTTCGGTGTATTTGCACCAAATTTGTAACATGCAATACTGTTGGAAGTGAGCACTGTATAATGCCAGCCTCTTAAGCTCTTATTATAAAAAGCTTAACTGCCACTGAACCTTATATCAGAATTGGAAGCAATTTATTATGTATCACATTTAAGAGGCTGAAGATAGTTTTTGTTGCATTATATTTTCTTTCCCCTTTTTCATGCTTTTCTTCCCTGTGAAAATTTTCAAAGACCAAAAGTATGAGATCATTAGGATACAAGGACGTAGGATAAAATCTTATATAGTTGCATGGCCACATTACATCAAAATCTGATCCCCCAAGAACCTCACTTTTTTTTTTTTTTTTTGAATAGAAAACATAGAAGACCCGTTTTTCTTATTTTATAAAAGAAAGACCGAGACTTGAAAAATGTGACTTAAAAAGAAGGACATAGCTGCCTGCCTTCAGGATGAGATAGAGCCTGAGTGGGAATTACGATTACACTCTGAGCAGTCACTTTATGTTGAGCGTCTTAGCTGTTGTGAAGCACCTAAGATGGCCAAGCTGGGTATCTAACTTCAGGAACCAAAATCTAAGCCACATGCAGAGAAAAAATCAACCATCTTTAAGACTAATTATTAGACCACAGAATCTGAAACTGTGCTTAAATTACTCATCCAGCAGAGGGGAATCTTAGCTTCTTGTTGCTCTTACAAGGTTTCTTTCGCAGAGAAATCCAGTGATATTTAAGGTGAAGTGAATAAGCAGGCTTGTGCATCATTCCACTCTAACTGGTCAAGATCCCTTGAGTCTAACTTTAGAAATTAAATACCTAAGTCTGAACATGCTGCCGTAGTCTTCTTTACAGAGAAAATTAGTGTTCTGCCATGGGATGAGGTGTGTTTTCCACTGAAGATGTCTGTGGCACTCCATTGACTATAAAGTGAGCCTGAGGTGACTGTCTTGGACATTTCACTGTTTAACACTTACCTGAGGCCAGATGAATTAAATTCGTGGTGACCATAGCTGGCAACCCAACAGTGGGCTTAGGATCATAAGCTGGCAGCTAGGTCCCCTTTTGCTCATTTCTGCCCTTCGGTTGCTGCAGGGATGCTCATCAGGATACAGTAAATGAATAGGAGTGTAACAGCCATAAAGATCTCGAGTAATTGAAGAAGCAAAGAATATTTCTTTTTCTCTTACATTTTCTAGCATACAGCCTATTTGACAAATATACTTAGTCCCCTAATTAAAATCAGTTTTTATTTCTGTAACTGATTCTGCATACATTAAAATTGTTGTGAGTAGTGGCTCTGTGTTATGCTTTCTACAGACTATATAACCATCTAATTGTGCCCTCGAATGTTTCTGCACACTTTCCAGCTTCTTTATGATCTGGCAGGGCAGAAAGGAAACCCTGCAATAGAGTATATTTGCAAGCCATTCCTGTGTGTAAGCTTGTTATCCGGCCCAAGACTGCTGGGATGGATGAGTGGATGATCTGTTGCTGCTGCCATACTGTGTTGTTTATCCCCAAACCTGCTGGTCTCTGGTGGCTTTGTTTTTCTTAGCTATTAAGAAGTAGACAGGTTTTATAGAAAGAGCCATGCTTAAGGGTGAAACAGCTCTGTAGAGTTCTCACAGTAGAAAAAGCGTGTCCACTACCCATGCCATGTTATGTCAAGCTTTAGTAGTTTCCTTGTCAAATCTGATGGAGAGAGGTTCAAGGCCTACTGCTCTTCAAGCTTCCTTGAAAGCTGAAGCTCTGATATAATCACCTGACTGTGGGAAGAGGAGCTTTAAGAAATTCCTTTTAACAAAATCCACAAAATTGGGCAACATATGCTTCAATCTGTTCAAGAATAATTTCATTGCCCAGTTGCTGCTCATGAAAAAGTAGCGCCTAAGGTCAGGGGAAAAAATAAGTGGTAGATCCTAAAGAAGAGAAATCAGACAATAAGTACTTCAGAAAAGTAACCCCAGATTCCTTAAATCTCATTTTCTTTATCATGCTGACAGCACTTTTTGTACTTTCTAGGACTCAAGGTTATAAATCACTATGATTTTCTATGTACATTCCCAGACTGTCACTCTGTAAAAACAGCCTAGTCCTTTAGCTCTTCTTTAGCTTATACATGCCCCTGCTGGCTAAATGTCCAGACAAGGAGCATCTCCAAGGACTGAGCCTCCACCATTTCTACCTGCCTGTATCTTCAAGAAAAACAGCGGTATCAATTCACCTTTGCCTTGTTCCTCTGTGTGTAGAAACTTCTGCGCATACAGTATCAGCAGTGCAAGGACACAGATTTTGTCTGCTGACTGGAGGAAGGCAGATCTTGCTTATCTGATGCGTGTCTGGCCACAGTCCACCTGAGATGGATTTCAGGTAGTGTATGATTAGACCAAGTGACATGTTGTTAGGATGAACTGGAAAACTGGAAAATGTTATGAGACATTAACCAACTGAAAATTCCAAGTAGACACTGAATATAAGTTACAATACGTTGGGAATGAAGCTATCTCGTGAGTGGTCCCAAAGGGTTTTTTTTTCTTTAGAAACTTAATTAGTAAACACCTGACCTAGGTTTTGTTTGTTATGATAACAAACGTTGCTTTCATGGGAAACATTGAAAAAAAAATTTACTCAGAGCTGCTTTATATGAGCAAGTATACATTTTCCCAACAATTTTTGCTAGCATGAACACAGTACAGTAGCAGGCTTAGTGATTTGGCATGACCACCTAATGTGTTAGCATAAAATATAGTATTGCATGTTTCTATTAAGGGAAAAAAAATACCTGCTTTCCTTTTTTGTTGTTTTTTAATGGAAGAAGCTGGAAAGTGCTGTAGAATTTCAGTACCATTATTGTTTTAGATAACAATATTGTTTTAGATAACAATATTGGGGGATGTTATGATATATTTGAGGGAAAAATGTCATTCCTAATGGTCATATGCTTATACATACAGACTTACAGACCAAATAGATTTTTTTTTTATCTGCTCTAAGCAGAATAGCAAGACAACAGTATTTTGCATAAAACGAATAATAAACTTCAAGTAACTGACGTTCACTTAGCTTGTCAAGTTGATCATTTTTTACAGTCATAGTTGGAATTGTATTTGCTAAACTGCTCACATGAAACAGGCTTGTTGTTCTGGTAGATTCCTTATTTTTACAAGTGTAATTCATCTTCTTGTAAAGCACTGATACTAATCTTTAGCCTCTGTTAAGATGACTAGATCTTCCAGTTTTCAATTTAAGGTTCTTTATCTTAATACTCTCTGTAGTGATGCCCATTTGACCCCTTTCCATTTCTTGTCTCATTTGCTCTGTGCCACCTGATCACTATGTAAAAGGAATAGTACATGGTCGAAGGGCTCTGTTCGGAGGTGACTTACACACTGCCTACTGCCACATTTAATGTAGATTGCACTAAAAATCAATGTGAATCTGCTTTGTAATTCACACGGCTACATTATTTTGTGAACTAAGTTATTAATTGTACCACAGGGCAGCCTTTTGGCACCAGGAGCATTAAAAGTAGTTGTAGAAACGGAGAAGGAATATATTGCAGCTTTGAACCTGCATGGAACAGATGCTGAAATCCTTCTTGTTGCTGTTACATGAAATCCTACATGTAGATGAAAAATGTTCATCAGAAGAACAAGAAAAGGAGAACCTGCCTTTCTATTAACAGCACTGAACTATGTTCTATTATAGGCTTAAAAACAAAGAGCAGGGAGTTTTTCCATGGGATACGCTATGAAAGACCAACCTTGAAACCCAGGCAAAGAAAGTGTCTACAAAGTGCTCCACAAAGAAGTTTCCACTCTCAAAGCTTCCTGCGAGTTGCACCAACAGCAGTGGAGAGGTGACGCTCAAGGAAAAGGTGACAACTCTGTTGTCCTGGTAAGGAAGGGGGATAGGGATGCCTTAGGTGTGAACAAGACAACAGTACCTCCGGCACACAGGACTGCGGGCTGTGGCCAGCAGAAGGGTGTCTGGGAGGTCCTGGTGACAGGAACAGTAAGGGTGGGAAGGACTGACAGAGGAGGAAAGCCTTTCAGTTTAGCTGTTTGCGCTGGTTGCCTAAATTGGGGAACACGTCTGTAAACCAGAAAAACTGGGCTTTGAGGAGTGACAAGATACGTTCCTTGTCTCAAGTGGTGTGCTCAGTGGAAATGCTTTTTGTGAGAGGCACAAGAATCACCACGTTCACATTTTTTTTCCTTTTAAACTGAGACAGAGCTGCCCTTCTTGGATTAAAATGATTGTATATCCAAAGCCTAATTTTCACATAAGAGTGATGAAAGGTGCAGATAAACCTGTGCCCTGAAATTTCATGGATATTTGGATGGGTACATCTAGTGTCTGAAACTGTGAATCAATTTGGTGGTTCTGTAGTGCTCTACCAATTGTGAGGAAAGTTGTAAAGGGTCTTGAAAAATGTCCTTATACTGGACTGCACTCTTGGCTAGCTGTGGCACAGAAGGGTTACCATCACTGCACAGATTCTCTCAAGGGAGAAACGCTGTTTCATAGAGCACAGAGCTAACTGTTGCTAACTGCTGCCTTTTCATTATCAACCACTGCACTATTGCATTATTGATTAATGCTGTTAAAAGCAATCCCTGCTTGTCCTTTACATTCTTACCAAAAACCGCTTAGCGTATCAGCCACTTCTAATTGAATAGTGAGAGGAGTGAGTGAAATGTCTTTCATAAGTACTCTTTATAGTCATTGGCAAACGTGTGTATGTCATTGAATATTGAAATTGTCCTGAAGGCATGAAATTTCCAAATGCAATGCTGCTGCTACTATTAATGGTGTTCTGGACATTCATATTTCCCTCATGTAGGGAAAAGTGTTCTGTACATCTTCACTGAGCATTACAATATCCAGAATGATGAGTAAATATTATTTTAATTGTTTACTGCATCTGTAAGCTGAATCACATAGACATTCACTGGAATAGCAGAATTCCTTTTGAATTCAATGGTGGAGCTATAAATAGAGGTTAACTAATTTTTAACTATTAGTATGATAATGGCAGCAAAAGGCATCAGTCAAGATTAGTGCTTCATTATGCTGAAATGCTTCATTATGCTGTACCTACATATAGTGAGAAAGACAAAAAGTCTTGACTGCGAGGAATTTACACAGCAAATAGACAAGACAAACTGCAGAAGGAAGGAGGTATTAATATCTCTATTTTACAGTCAGGAAGCAAGGAAAAGAGATTTGCCTAAGGCTACTCTGCACCACCAGTAGAAACTGAATTTAGATTTCTGAACTATATTTGAGGCAATTTCTAAGAGTCTATTTTACAGCATCCTTTTGGTCTTTGGGGAAAGTTCCCTTGGTTCCTCCTTGACGTGTAATTTGATATAAGGAATGCACAGGCATTTCCCACATTGCCCCTTCTCTTCCCCTTTCCAGAGACATCAAGTACTTTACTAATCACATGTATTCTCTGTTGGCCTTGGAAGAAGATGTTCCAGAGAGGGGTGCAGACCTCGGTGCACCGGACAGGAGGTAAAGCACTAGCTGAGCTGCTCACGTATCTTTTAATTCAACAAAGGAAAAAAAGAGAAAAAAAAACGGTTAAATGCACCTGAAAGAAGATCATTAGAATGGAAATAATATTTATTGCCATTCCTGACAGCACAGGCACGACATATTGGCATGTTTATATAGGTTTCAAAAAGTGGTCTGGCTTCTGTTTTGCCAGATAACTGATGAGGCAGGTGCCAAGGTTAACTGTCCCCCAGGCAGAACAGGCCACTATGGTTTGAAGCACAACATCAAGATAAGAGAGTCATTGTGCAAGTCTCTGCTGCCCTGAAGCTAGTGTGCACAATCTGTTTTTGCAAGTGCCTTCATATTTTTTTCTTTATTATGAACATATACAGCACTTAAGTGTTTTTAGTATTGGCTGACTCTGGTATTTTGTAGTCACGATTGTGGTATTTAAACAGGAGGTGATCTGTTCTGCACATGGAAAAAGGACTGTGGAATAGAGGAAATAGAAAAAAAAGTGTTGCTATTTTTTGGCAAGAGGGTATTATGATTATTTTGCAAAGAATATACCCCATGTTCATTATATCCATGTACAAACCCAGGCTGATTTAAATCTGATTTCTAATCTGTTTCTAGGGAACATTACTGTTGTGTTAGAAATGCAAGTATGTTATTAAAATTAAATTTAAAAGCTCATATATATATATATATATATATATGGTCTCTTTCTTTTGTAGCTGCTCTATAATATTGCTTACCAATCTGAATCTAAAAGCTATGATTTTTAGACAGAATGAGCAATATCATTTGAATAGCAGCTACTTTGAATAATTGAAACCTCTTTATAAAACTTCATCATATTGTTAATATCTGAATGCATTTAGTAGGGTAAAACGGTACATTGCCATTGATAAAGGAAATTTATTTGAAAGAGTTTGCCTTGTAGTGATTTCTGAAATGCATTTCAAGAGTCTCTAAAATTTTGAAATATAAGATGAGCAATGACCAGATTGGACATGATTGTATTATGAAAATGTGTTTGGTGAAGGCTAGGTAATTATCTCCAGCTACCAGATGAAGCAAAGATGGTAACTTATACCAAGTCTCTGCTAGCAAACATATTCAGATACTCACTTGAATGTAGTTTTTTTTTTCCTTTTTTTTCTGCACCGCTCTCATGCAGAGATAAGTTATTTTTACAGTAGATGCTTTAAAAACCAGGATGTGTGTATCTAGCTGTAAGTTGTTTCAAGTTAGGAAGAATGCCTGAAACCTGCATCAACCTCAAGGCTAAAATCTTTCCAAAAAATTGCTCAGCTTTGGAATCATTCATCTTGCTGCCATATATTGTGTGTATGTATTGAAGCACACAATGCCAAGTATAATGCCAGGTTTTCTGAAGCAGGCCCATTTTTTACTTCAAAGCATTGTTGTGCTGAAGTGCTGATTAATCAGTAATGCTCCAGCTGAACACAGCCTCCATTTCGGAGGGTACAATTGCTCCTCTGGGTTTAGATGTCCAGCAAGGGGCCTTTGTACAGTGCAGCGCTTCCGAAGGCAAATGCTCAAACACAGAAAGCAAAAGGGAATGCAGAAGCTGACTGCAAGGTTGTGTCAGCTAATACTTTTACAAACAGATTTTGCATAGTGCTAGTGCACTGTGCTTAGGGAGTGGGCAGGTAGCAACCCAGGCGTATTGTTTTCTGTTACGTTTTTTCCTCATACAGGTCTTTACCTTTTTTTTTTTTTTGTACATTGCTCCTGAGGAATGTAAAACAATCTATCACCCTGTGTCATATGCAACCCTGTGGTCTAAGCGCCATGGAATGGGGGACCCACAGCAGAGAGCATTGCTGTGACATCCTAGATAGCAGAACTGATGCTGTACTGAAGCAGGAATCTGTAAGAGACAGGGGCTTCTGTTTCCTGGAGAATTTTGCCTGACTCTAGGGCATTCTATGCTATATAGAGATGTTTCCCACTATGTGGTCACCGGCATTTCTCTTGGAGTTGCAATGTCCCCCGAATTCAGAACTCAAGAGGGATAAGAGCTGCTACCTTACACAGATGCAGAAGATGCCTCTATCAGGGATGAGCAGCAGTGTGCCTGTTTGAGAAGCAAAGCTCCCAGCACCATTACCAGGGCAGGTGAAAGCACCCTGTCAAGACACAGCTCCCTGAATTTCACCTTTGCAGCTCCAGCCAGCAAAGCCTGAGCAGGCTGCAAGGGCAGATGGAGGGGAAAATGGGCTATGTTGGCAGCAAGAGGGACGAGCAAGGGGATGCAAGCGAGTGTGTGAACACTAGCAACCATCCGGCTGGATGTGCCAGCAGGAAGCTGAAGTGGCTGGGGAGCCAGGGACGCTGCGTCTGGCAGTGAAACAATGTAGGAATTGGCTGTCAGAAGGATGCGTAGCTGATTCTTTGCATTTTTTCTTGGCAGTTTACATCTCTGGGTATGCCTGATGTTGATTCTACAAAATCAGAGTGCTTCAGTTTAGCTCTCCTCTTTTGTTGGCCTCCACAGAGACATCTTTCTGCACTTTGTATTTATATATAAATGCTATTATATAAATAGAGCTGTATGTATTTATAATGAAGGTGTGGAGAGTGTGATGCAGATAATGCATGTGCTGTGCAAGTAAATAGAGAATTTCAATCTGCCTGATTTACAGCTTTTGCACTCATTTTAGGCCAACACAAGGTAGTCTAAAAACAGAACCTTTGTGTCTGGGATACTCAGCACCCTGTCAGTATTTCTTGATGGCTGTAGAAAAGTTTCCAGAGAGGAGAAGAAAAAGTTTGGTCACTTTTCTGAGGTTTTTTGGACTATTCAAATACGTTTTATTTGCTCAAGTTTTCATGCAAAGAAAATTTAGATCATGTAATAATGTGCCTATGCTGAACTAAGAGAGTCACAGTCCTTTGTATATGATTGAACTGCAAGCTTTCTTTTTTTCTGTTTGTGTAACTCAGATAGCAAATAAAGATACCATAGTATTTCAAGAAAGAACAGGTAGTTTTAAAAAAGCCTTCTGGCAAGCGTTTCCCATCTCACCCAAATAGGCTCTGAAAATTCATTTTTTTTTCTGAGCTGCTATGTTAGGGTACACGTAATGATGTTCTCATCCATCACTGTAGTGCTTTAACCCTTGAGCATTGCATTTTGTTAAGTACGCATTTGTAAGCCATGTCTTTCCCCTAAAACAGGCCTCCTCCCTGCATATAGTTCAGTTCCTGTAGTTTTTTATTCAGTAAACCTCCGGACTGAGGCTACTGTACTAACCAGGCTGGCTGAGAAGAGGAAATGCTGACTGACGTTTTCACCCTGCTGCTGAAGAAAATCTCCTTTATAAGAATTGTATGACATCCGGACTGACTGTTGACATATCTAGCAGCCTGTCAGAGTAGCCCTCAGATTGCTGTGGGGATCGGTCACACCAAACCTCATCTCTTCAACGCGATTAATTACTGCCGTGTCCAGCGTCAAACAGGAGCCACTGGCGCATGGATGTGTTTGTGTAAGGGGTGGCAAAGTGTATAGACATATGTACAAGTTTCCACATATGGGAATGCTTCTGAGTGAGGTTTGAACAACCTCGTCCTAGGAGAGAACATGAGTCCAGTCAGAGTGGACTAGTGATTCCTGAACGTGTAGCTGAGCTTGGGGCCATCATTGCCAGGTGCTGCTTCCAGTCAAGAGGGGGGTGCCTGGAGCTGCCTCAGCAGGGGTACGGGCTGTCCCCACTGGGGAGAGCAGGGCGAGCGAATATTGGTGTTGCCTCCTGAATAAATTAAGAAGCAATGATTTTTGTGGGGGTAGGAGGAAGACAAGGTGAAGGAGGCCAGAGAAGGGAGGATGATGCTGAATGTTAAAGGATGCTGCCTTTGGTGGCTGAGGTTGCTTGTGGGCTCCCTTCCACAGGAGGTGATGGACTTGTGTAAGGACTGAGCCATTGTGGTTTGACAGCTTTATAGTATGTAAGAATCTTTCTGAAGGTAATCTAAACATAGGTAAGAATGAGCATAGCCTTTTTTTTTTTTCTGTCATTTTGCTAGCCTTTCTTTCATTTCAGAAACTTTTAAGTGAGAAATACAGTGCCCTAGGTGTCGTTTCTGGCCAGCACGTGGGTCCTGGCAGAGAGTGATGCAGATCTTGGGAGTTATGAGAAATTGGTAAGATAACTGGACTCTGAAGGAATCTGAGGTTCCCACTGCAACATACACAGACATCCTGCACAATTATTTCAGTGCACAGAAACTGTTTGGAAAACAACTGATTAAAGCTAAAGCTTGATTTATGCTCCTGTGTTTGAATGCTAAGCAGCACCTACCAAGAAGCAAACTGTGTTGGCGGGGCTCTTGTGTGCTTCCAGACACTTCGAATAGAATTTCATTAAAAATGAGTATTCAGGTCTTTGATAGGCAGGGTAGTACACAGCAGCTTTCCACAGCAGATTTCCATGAGGCTTTTCAGGAGCATTTTGATGACAAATAACTCTTGCTACTGCAGGTACAAAGTTACTCTGTACTGTACCATGGTGAAAATCCTAAGCAGAACAACAGCCTCCCATGTCCTCTCTCTGAGCTTGTTCCAGAGAAGTCAGTGGTGTGTGTATGTATGTTGACTACCGTGTCACTCAAGCAGGCATAGCTCAAGTATAGATTCTAATCCTTATAATGGGTAAATCTAAATTAGTAAATCCATCCTCTGCAGTGGAGTTACGCTGCTGCAGTGAAGATCAGGCTGTAGCCACAATTCCTAAGGGTTGTTCTTTAGGGTTGAAAGGCAACTTAAGATTCTATAGATAAGACAATTCCTTAACAATGGCCTATCTCAGATTCCCTGAATCTTTCAAGAAGCTGGATATGTAAATTTCATTTCTATGATTTTAATCTTTGTATTTTAATTTTGCCTGATTTATAAGATTGATCTAATTCATGGAACCATTGTGTAGGAATGTTTTACAGGCACCATAATTCCTTATCCAGTATTACATATATGCCTGAGAATAAAAGGGAAGTAGATCGCATGATATTAATTTATGCTTTATAGAAAAACATCAGTCACATAACCTTATGTCTAATAATTTCACTTAATTATACAGTTCTACATCTGCATCTTCAAAGTCATCTGCAAACAATAACTAATTAATTCTCACTGCAGCTCTTTGAAATAGGTGCATAATTAATCCAGCCTAACCAATTCCTTGCCAAAGGCAATGACTTGAATGAGTATTTTAGATGGGATTAGAGCTCAGATATTTTCCAGCCACACTCTGCTGTCAGTTCACTAAACCAGCAGTTCCCTGATCTCCTTAGATTGTGCTCACCTGTGCTCCTTTGCTATAATGGTTTTGGATGACATATGTCTTGGCCTGGCCAGAACTTCATTCTGCATCTTCCACAACTGCAAAATGATTCCTATCCCCACTTTCCCTCAAAAATTCCTTTACTCCAGTCTCTGTAGGAATGTGGAAGATCTTTTCTACATCAAAATCCTTTTCAACTGGTAAGATTGCATGGCTACATCTGCGGCTGACAAAAAGGTGGATATTGTTGTAAAACATGTAGTCTGCTTCTACCACAATTTGACTGTGTTTGACTAGGAAGAGTTACATGAGGTGCAGAAGTTGGGATGAATGATCAGAATGGTCTTGCCTGGCTTTAGATCACTGAGTGTGTACTGAGTAATAAGTCTCTACTCAGAATGATTCAGGAGGGTAAAATCCAGAGGTCTGAAAAATCAGAATTATACATTCACCAAATGGAGGATGGCTCAGTATAGACATATGGCAGATTCATTTTTTTCAGACTGTTGATAATCTCAAAGAACATGTAGTAACAGAACAAGAGAGCTTGTTGGTGGAGGTTCCTCCACCACCCACACCAAGTGGTATTTTGGGGCATATAAATATGAGTCAATAGTATTAACACATCCCTTTCAAAGTGAGTAATTTCTACTATAACCCAAGGTGACTGCTTGCAAAGGAGATATGCAAAGGCATCAACATTCTTTTGTTTTAAAATAATTATATACTCTAAATAGGTGCAGGAGAAAACACATCTCATCTTGTGGAACAAGTAACTTTTAGTGGAAATATAAAGGTCTGTCAGTTACATAACATAGTTTAATCATTAAATGACAGGCGCCTGAGGTTCACCCAAGCTAAGCAGCAAAGCTTTCATGTACGATCCTGCCTGACTATGAAATCCTGCCACTTGACAATTGAATTAAAACGTTCCTTTCACAGCAACAACCAAGGTGCCTGTTCCGATACTTTATTTTACACTTACGTGACTCTACAAATGTTAAGCATATGTAGAGTCAATGTAGCAATGAAGGCTTGCTGCATAAATCCCGGAGGAAATTTTCTTTTCGTCCAGGAGTCTATGTCTCAATCTATCTCAGCTCTTAGGAGCGCTGAGGTAGCTGGTGAGCAGGGGGCACGAGCCTGGCCCCACTGGAGTGTCTGCAGGTAGTGCTTCCCCCTTGGTGAATGGCAGCCTGTCAAGATGCTGATTGCTGAGGTGTATTCAGCATTCCTTGTTTCTATCAAGCAGACAGGAAAAATGAAATGCCCTCTTCCCACTATGCAAATTTAGCAGGTAGTTTACCACATTTAATGAACTGTTATAACACATGCAGATGAACACTTCCCACCTCTCCTGCACGTATCCGGCACATGAAAGCTGCTTGTCCTCTATTTCCAAGCAATATAGTAACTTATTCTGCTTACAGAAATATAGCCTACGAAATTGAAACAGAGTCTCCAGAAGGCTTTGATTTGCCAAAGGTTAAATATCCTCCTCCTCCCAGCCTTGGACTTGAGTCTTCTCAGCTCTAAGCAAGTCAAAGCCTAGATGCTAAATAAAATAGTCAAATAGTCTATTGGCCTTTCTGTCCTACAGCTCAAATTATTATTATTATTATTATTTGTAGGCTTTCACCTTTAATTCAAAATCCAGTGAGAAGTCTGGTCTCCCATAAACTGAAGAACTAGCTGCTTCTCTTCTAACCAGGGATAGCTCCAAATTTTGTCCTTTGGACTATGCTTTGAGTCCCATGTGACCCACTTACTTTACTAGGGTCATACTGGATATCCAATCATACTGAAAATGCAGGATCAGTACAAGTAAAAGCAAATGAGTTAATCACTTTCAGTGCAGAGCTTTTCCAAGACACATGCATCTCAAAATGTACCTCCTGAAGCCAATTCTGCATAAGCATAACCTTTGGAAGATCTCTTTTTTTGTATCTCTGTCACAGAACGAGTGGGGGGAAGAGGGCGAGTGGTGCAATGCACCCCTGTTGCAATCGCCCATGTTAAGCTCAGTAGTCCTATACAATTTTCCCCCTCTCTTTGCAACTGTAGAATTGCAGAGAATATTTCTTATGACATAAAGTGCAGAATAGCATACTATGTCCTAGCATAGTTTGTGCTAGAGCCTCATAGATCATATCAAACTATGAGCAAGGAATTCCTGACTTTGATAAAGACGGTTCCTATAGAGCTAGGAGTAAAATGCTTACTATGAGGGCTACTTTTCTTCATTTAGCTAAGTAGTTCCAACTTCATATCAGTGCTGGAGTGATATTTGGATAGGGCTTTGAAAATGTTCTGACTACTCTACCACTACTTTGAAACTAAGGGATGAACTGAATCCGTTCATAATTAATCTGTCTTGCACCCAAAAGAATTGTTTATATATATGAGTGTGTGTATATACATTCAAACATATGCACACATATAGAAGTTGCATAAACTGACGTTGCCTCTAACCAAAATGTACTTCAAGAGCAGTACAGGCAAAATTTTTAAAACATTTTAAGAGATGGCTCTTGATTTAAGATGCTGGACTTGAAACATTATGCCTACCTGCTTAAATAAGAGCCACTTGGCTATCTTGAGCTCAGTGTAAAACTGGAAACATCCTAGATCACTAGACTGTTTTGAAATGTGTAGTTTTATCAATTTTAATTCTGTAAACATAGACTTTAATCTTGTATTCCAAAATGAACTTGTTGAGTTAGGTAGACAATTGAAAGTTCATTGGAGGTTATTAGAATATTTTCTCTTGGATCAAATATTACATCAAAACTTTTATTTCCTGAGTCAAGGACTGAAGTACAGTGGTTAGGTTTCCCATTCAATAAATCATCTATCAATTTAATAGCCTGGCTGATGCTTTGATTCAATCTGTTTTATTTCCCATCTTTTGAAGTAAAATACTTTCATTAAACTGTAGGGTTGAACTAACCAAAATAACTGTTTGCTTATTTCTCTGTTAAATGAAGGTTCTGCTCTCCAGTCTACACTGCATGTAAATCTCCATCATCGGTGGGAATTTTCTGATATGGTTATGACAGAATAGGTGTCTCAGAACTGGAATTATACATATCTAGGTTCATACAGTCTCTTCATGATAATCACAGAATCACAGAATGGTTGAGGTTGGAAGGGCCCTCTAGAGATTGTCTAGTCCAACTCCGCTGCTCAAGCAGCAACCAAGATTCAGGCTGAAAATACAATGACTGAGGGGCTTACTTATTTCACCAGGCTTTTAAATAGACAATAGGGGAAAGTAAAGTACTGACCAATATACTGAATGTTTTTGTTTTGTTTGGTTCACTATCTTTAGAGCGACTACTTGGTAAAACTATCATCTGATTAAGATACTTTATGAGAAGTCTTATCTCGCTCAGCTCCATGGAATATAGCCAACAGAACCATGGCTTCTTCCAAAGGGTAAGTCCGAGAGCCAAAGTTATTTGATCTAAGGAGCCTTCAGAATCACCTATGTCAACAGACTATAAAAGGAGGTGAGGAAGACTAACTGCGTAAATTAAAATGTGAAGAGTTTGAACATTTCTCTGACATTTAGATTTCTTTTTATGTAAAAAGCAAATACCATTCTGCATTCAGACAAAGATAATATGAATTTTAGTATACGTATCAATGCTGACATCAGTGTTGGAGTCATTAAAAAGGAAGTGAACAGTTAGCTCAACTCAGGTAAATTACGATCAGACAGTGAAGAGCTGAAGATGAGCCTGGATTCAAGCCTTGAGGGAAACATCAGTATATTCCAAAGCTGCTTTGCACTTAGGCATTTTGCAGCTTATGATTTCTGAGCCAGACCATCTACACAGCAGAATGAGCCAAAACATGTATTTTAAATTTGTCTTACTTCTAGATCAAGATTCTGTGGCTTAGGATCATCTCTAGTAATGTTTTTGCTTTCTTTTGCATGATAAAGAAGGCATAGCTCAGCAAAATCCCCAGTGAAATGATAAATGTCCTTACTGGCACAAAACTTAACACTCATGCCCTCAAAGCGAAAGAATGCTTGCCAGAGTCAAGAATGATTAAACACCAGCTAAGGACTTTAGGTTTAGGCTCAGTGGAAAATATCGATAGCAATATTTATCATTATTTGGTAACTGCTCCAGAATGAAGCAGAACCTCTTTTGCAACATTACAAATAAAATCCTTGAAAATCGCTGAGAGTCAATGTCAATATGGAAATTGCATCCCAAATTGCCTCCTGAACAGAATTGTCCGTAAATAAGGAAAGTGGGATTTGATTTTGAGAGATTAGGCAATTCTCCAAGAATCTCTACAATACTTCAAAAGCTTGGATGACCCACCCAGAGATCCTGTGCAGCAATACTGTAGTGCCCTCTCCTTTTTTCTGCCCAAAATCTCGAGCATATTTTCCAGTTGGCTCATTTGCAAAAGCATCTGATAGAAGTCCTAGCTTGCTGGGAAGCCCTCCTCTCTTGGGATGCAGATGTGACTTGTGCCACATCCTGATGAACTGCGTGGGGGAGTTGATGGAGCTGGAAACAAACCACTTGGGTTGTTTTTCAGCCAGGTAGGCTCTACAAACTTCCCATGATGGTGCTTGTGCAGATGCTGATTGCTGAGGTGTGCTGATGGTGATTGCACCATCCCATGATGGTGCTTGTGCAGTGTGAAATCAGACAGAAACATGGGTAAGGCTAGGGAAATATATTTAACCTTTGAATTGCTTTATAGCTAAATGGGATTGTACCCTTAGATTTCAGTAGCTTTTCTGCCAGTACCTATGAAGAGCAATTTGTATTTCTCTTGACTCCCAGCCTCACCTTTTTGTTTTGACCCACAGCACAGTACAAGTAGATACCAAAATATTTTGCAAGGTAAGAAGCACTTGGTGTACATGAAAACTCTTTACAAAACAGATGAGATCAATGCAGTGACTCTTTATGTGCACGCAGATCCAGCATGACCTGCCTGGCAGTGCTTCAGCAGGTATCTGGCTTTCTTTCCTGGAGGAGCACAAAACTGACATGTGTAATCTTGACTCCACTGCAAATTTTGAAACTCCACATCCTTTCTCTGCATCCTGTGAACAATCCAAATGGACATCTGCAGAAAATCACAGGCATAAATTCCCACAGTCATGATGTTTCTTTAACCTTTGTACCCAGTCTGTGCAAAACTGAGTGATATTCCATGAAAAAACAAGTCTGACATCGTAGCTCCTATATGAGGAAATCTGATTGACATATTATTACCTACCAATTATTAGGGACACTGAAATGCTGGAAAAAGAGTAGGAAAAAAAAACACAGGGCATACATTACAAAAAAGGAAAGGGGAAGGGAAGGGGAGGGGAGGGGAGGGGAGGAGAGGAAAAAGGGATTGCTTGACCTTCAATTGAAAACCTTCCTGTGAAATTTTCAGAGCTTTCATATAGCTTTCATAGTATCTTGTGTGTTCTGCTAGGGGAAGACGTTACAATAGTCGGGCATTTACCTATCTATTTCTTTCACCAGGTTTAACATAATACAACTCATATATTTTTTTCTTGGATTTAAAATATTCCAGTCCATGTGGGTTTTATTCAATGGTGGCTCTACGGGACACCGCCAGAGGGCAACATGACAGCTGCGAGCCGTGTCACTCCTAGGGCCACCATCCTCGAGACGTGATGGGAACTGACTGATCCCAGTGCTGAAACAAGCCTAAAAAACCCACTATCTTTCGCAAATACAAAAAAAAAACACTTAAAAAAAACTATTAAATTTAAGCAAACATGCTACGGATAACTCATAAATGTGAGTGTAATTAATAAGAATGGCATATATTGTCAATCAATTTTATAAAGCAAGAAGAGACATGCATTACATCACATGGCCTTCTGTATAAACAGCTAGTCTTACCAATTTTCTCTCTCCACATATATATTCACACACACATACATATATAATACATATATATATATATATATATGCCCCTGCCTACACATACACATTCACACATAAATTTTAGCTCTATATTGATTATATACATGGAGTACTGAACAAACGCAGATGAGCTGAATTTGATTCCTGACACTGTTTTATTGGTCCCTAGGGCTTCAGAGAATGCTTTACAAGAGGCCTAATACAGTTCTATAGCCAGAGGCTTTGAGCTTGTCAGATACCAGAAACGGAGCTACATTTGTTTGGTCAGGATTTGAATGTGAGGTCTCCATGGAAAAAAGGAGTCTTGGGATGCATATGTTTTGTGATCTGAATCCTGCTGCTATTTTGGTGTCCCACAGAAGTTCTTTTATTTCAGTTTGTTCTCATCATGAAACCTTTGTTTCCTTTTTTTTTTTGTATTTATTTTGAAAATTGTATACAAACACTGGGAAAAATCCTAAATTACCAGTTCATTTTTTATTATAAACATTACTCACACAAAACTTCAAAGGAAATAATAAGCAGTGCTTAAAATGAGGTCTTTCATATTTGGCTTATAGTTTGCCCAATGCTGTGGATAAAATTTCAGTTACAAAGTCACTGTGGCCTCAACTTTGAACCACTTGCATTTAATTCTGTCTCGTAAGTGCACACAGCTGTGATTGATAGCACTTTTTGTTACATATAATACAATAGTTTACTCTTTGCTTTGCATTTTCCTAAACGCACTTCATTAGACATGGCAAAAAAAAATTGGATTTACTACCACAACTTATATTTTAGAAGTCACAGTTCATTCTCTTCGTGGTTCAATTTGCCCCTTTATTCCCTAGCTGATGATCCACCACTTGCCAAAATCCTATATATGTCAGTGCAGTCCTTAACTGTAGTGCATGAAGGGACATGCACCAAGAGGCAACCCAAGATGATGATGAGATGGGGATATAATGAAAGCACAAATCTTGCAGGACACCTGCTTTCATTTCCAGACAGATAAGTTTGGTATTTCAGAGAAAATGTATTATCTGTCTTATTTCTTTTTTATTTTCTAAGAAAATCAAGATGACCATGCAAAGCAGATTTTAAAATCTCAGCTCAAATGTCTGCCAAAAAGGCTTTATTAATAGGATTAGTTTTATGAAGCTGTTAAAAACATTTTAAAAATGCTGATTGAATATATTGCTGGGCTCTGAATTCTCAAAAAGATACATGGATTATTAACTATTTGTCTATATGATAAAAATACAAGTTCCAGGTTCCAGCAGAAATCTGTCTATATCCAAGGCACTGAGTCCTCTGAGTTCCAGTGAAAGCTCTTCTTCACAAGTAATGTTTGGGACATCTGCTTTCAGCTCTTAATTTTTCTTTTTGCTAATCTTGCCTCAGTCAAGTAATAACCTGTTTTCACTTCATTACTAAGATAACACTGTAAGTGCTAAAACATAATTGATCCCCACATTCACCGTTTGCATCTGCTACATGGTGAAGTGTACATTGTCTTTTTGTAACATTTGCTTCAAGTGACAAGTATTTGGTTTGATGTTCTTTACATTTTCTTATGCTGATGATACTTCTGCACCTCCTTCCATAATACAAAATAGTTAATTATCAATCAGAGCAATCCTCCTGTGCATGTGGATAGGGTATTCTATGCCTCCATTTATTACCCCTATTGCCAAACAGCTACAAAATCATGACTGGTTCCTCTTAGTTACTGTTGCTTTGGAAACTACTTCTTTGATATTTGCACACATCTTGATTTGTGACTGTTCTTTCAAAAAGAGAATTAAGAGAGTCTCTTGTTCTCTTTGAATTACAACTAATATCAAGTCTAAGAGCTCTATTTCAAACTGGTGGGTTACAGTCTCAGAACTTTCTGAGTCGGCCTTCTGAAAGCCAATTAACTTAAAACTCCGAGTAGGCATTTCTCAGCTAAAACTTACAATCAGAGAGGAAGGACAACTAGTTAGTTAGCAACAACTAACTAAATCTTGTCCTCAGTTCTTCACCAACATTTTTTTCAGTGATCTTAGTATATTTCTGTGTAAACAGATATTTTTTCCGTTGGTTGGTTTCTCCGAAGAGGAAGCATTTGGAGCAAGGACTGCCTCACAGTAGAGGAGGATGTCTTCAAAGTGCTGCTGTCCTAATTGTATTCTTCATGTAAGCTTCTTGTTGCATTTGAAGCAGTGAAGGGCCTCAGGGTTTCCCCACCATAAACTTTTGCTATTAAGAAATTATAAAGCATGGGAAATTCTTGTCCTTTGAGATTCCATGATAATACACTGCCCACTATAAAATAATAATGCAACGCATTTGTCATCATTTAATTTCTAAACTTTTCAGTTGCACGAAATAACATGGTTTTTTTGTTTGTTTGTTTGTTTTAAGCTGTATCCTTTTAATTCATTAGAATGAGAAGGAACCAACAATTTTTAAAGATAGTTGCAGTAATATAGAAAACACAGAACTTTCATCCCATAACTTTTCCTCTAAATACAGTTTTGTAAATCCACCTTTAGTATCCAGTAATTGCCTTACTAACTCTAAAAAATCTGTTAGAGTGCTTTGTCCTCTGTGATATACTCAGCCTAAATTCTTTTTACCCTGAAAGCAGCAGGGAGTCTGATTTTAGCACTGGCTCTGTTCACCGTGACACAGGATTTTTGACATTAATCTTAAGGATTATGTTTTATTAGAAATTTTGTCAGTGACTGAAGTGTCTTTGAAAATTACCAAGCTGACACCCCTGGAGACTGTCATCCTGTATTCTCTACCAGTCAGGTACACACTGGCAGCAACTACTCAGGCTGCCCAGAATTGTTCCTTTGCCATCCACTCTAGGCAGTCACAGAAAGACCAACCTTAAAAAGGACAGAGCCAGCATTCATAACTTTATTCTCAAAAGCAATAATAATTCCACAGTGCTGCTTAGTGCAAAAACTCTCTGTTGAAATGGCACTCAAATCACCACACGAATTTTAGTCTCAGTCTTGACTTGTACTAGAGTTGAGCTGGTAACTAAGTACTATAATTTTCTTGCTACTCTTTATAAAGCCAACAGACAGAGGTCAGTTCCATCAGATGAAAATTCAGAGCGAGAGCCTAAAATTAACTGCATTCAAGTGCTTCAGATCTCTGACTTCACTCTCCCTCAAAGTGTCAGAGGTTGAGTATCCCTGCAACAGACCTTTAGTGCATCCCACCAGTCTTCCTACATACCCTACAAGTGTGTTACTTCCTGACATGCTTCTGGGCCCTCAGGGCTCCAGTTCTCTCCCCAGGAAGCTGCTGTACAACAGGAAATGTTTATATAGGTAATGCTGGTCATGAAAATACACTTTCCAGTTTCAAAACTTCCAAAACATGTTGGCAGAGGAACCTTTGGTATTTCTCAAATGGTTTGAAGAAAAATATTTGGTTTTCTCTGAGTGTTGTCCAGGACACTGATTTTAATGAGTACTACTAGCTATCCCAAATCTGTAATCCAAGCTGGTTAATTTTAAAGCAGACAAAAGTACCCATTTGTAAATGTCCAAGTGACATAACAATAAAGATTTAATAAGAACATGCTGACAAAAATTAAACAAAACTATCAACTGATCCCAGGCTTAAATCTGGAAGCTATCCAGCTAGCGAGCTGGAGGCACTAACAATTACCTGCTCCAGATGGTCGGGGCTCAGCCTATGCACACACGGTCTGTCTGCAGGCAGGTTGGATTCATGAGAGATGAGAGAAGCCTGATCAATTGGGGAAGCATGGATGTTCTTCTATTTAATCCCTTCCTCAGGTCACTCAAGCTGTGTGTATGGAGAGGGAACAGGGATTTCCACTGAGATTTCCACCTCCTTCCTGACTATTGATCCTAAATGTATTCAAGACAAAGGCTGATTCTCACTGATTGCCTCCCCTCGTATGGAAATGTTAATATCCCTTTTACAGTCATCTTCTTTTTCACCAATAAGCATGGCTTGTTTACCATGGTTTGACTAAAATATTAGCAAATCATTACTGTAGTGAGAAGCAAAATGCTCTTTCCCCCTTGGCCATTTGTAAAATTCAGTGTGAAGCCTTTCTATACAGGTCACCTTATAGTTACTGTAAACGTATTCAGAAGCAATATTCAAGCTGCATCTCATTACTTGTTCTGTCTTGGAACTAAAAATGTTGGTAATCAGTTGGTTTGGGATGGCTAAACCCCAAACTTTGTCTTTAAAGGGCACAGTGTTATTACTACCTTGCATATACATGCTCATTACCCCATCTAGCAAGTAGCCCATTTGCTGCCTGCCACAGTTCTTTGATATTTAGCTTCACCTGTTTTATACCCCATTTGCAATTTACTGCTACAGGATAGCTGGAACAAAGGTTACAAATCAAACTTTTGACACCCTGGCAATTAGATTGCAGCATATGACATATAAGACACTGAAGACAACATCTTAAAATATAACTGTCACAGTTTGTTCCTGTCTCAAATCATAATTCCATGCTTATTTTTTGTTTAGGACCTATACACTCATATTTTAGAGAAAATATTTCATGTCGGTCTCT
This sequence comes from Tinamus guttatus, assembly GCF_000705375.1. The sequence continues at coordinate 276,217 of NW_010578548.1, read as the reverse complement.
AAACTGCAAAGTTCTGAGGTCTGCAGAAGGCCATCGATTAAAGGATGAAACTAGATGCCCTTGTGAAAGGTGAGATCTGCAGTTTTTGAAGATTTCCATTTCCCCCAAATATCTCTCTCTCTCTCAATCTATTGTGAATCAGATGTCTCAGATCTATTCCCCATGTACTACATAGGAACATCACATTTCAAAGGTGTTAGAGAGTTTTTTTTTAACAGGACAACAGGTAGTATTAATAGGACAGTAGGTAATATTAGGATATTCTTTATAGACATTAGCTTCATAGATTTTAAAATAAAGGAAAAAAAAGGATCCTCATTTTACTAATCCCAGCAAAGATAATGAACAGGATCTTTAGGACAGTAAGATGTTGACCCACATCCACATTTAAGGCCCCTTTTCACTACAACTTTGTAAAGCAGTTACAATATTTGTATAAATGATCTGTATTCTTCTTTCAAGGTCCTGCATTCACTGTTTTGAGCTTAAATTGTGAGATCTTCAGAAGAAAGGAGATTATTAAGCATTTGAAAAGTTAGCATGTTAAGTTTGTTGCTACAAATAAACAATATACATACACCTGGATACACCTGAGCAGGTGAAATCTGAAGTCATAGCCAAAATGGCTCTACATGTGTATATGAAGGAGCTGCAATATAGGTTAGATATTAGACAAAAGACAAGAAAAAGAGCTGTCCCCAAAGAAATTTTCATCAAATGGCAAAGAGAGAAATATGTATCTCAAAGGTTCCCTTTCAGCTTGTGTCTGACCAGAAATCACTGGGTAGCAAAAGATGCTGAGCCACACAGAGGCTTAAGGGAAAAGCCCAAATACTGTAAAAAAGAAGCTGAGAAGTTTTCACTTCCAAGCTTTTGGAGCTTGTAAAAAAAAAAAAAAACAGAGCCTTTTATTTCCTATGGATAAAAAAATCTTTCAGAAGTGTTGTCTTCTCTAGCTATACTTTGTCTCTTACGATGTCTCTTAGTGGATTTAATTGCACTAGCTGCCTAAAAGCATTCTGTCTTTTCCACAGAAATATCTGGTGATTTTCCTAAAACAGAAAGCCTGACAGTTTTACAAAATTTTAACTTTTTGCATATCCTCTGGTTACTTCTAGCTAGCAGTGAAACAAAATCAAAGCCACATCTGTGAAAAGAGCTATGATCCCTGTCAAGAACCCTACTGAGAAGATATGTACTTATTTAGTGCCTGAAATCAATTGTCGCTTGTCAAGATCATAATCAGAGCCATAGGCAGGTAACGCTTGGAAAGTTTTATAAAAACACATCATGGTTTTTTGGATCATAAGTAAAGACATAAACAAATAATCTACAAGTATATGAAAATGCTAAAATATTAGTAATTTTTTGGTAATTTAATTTTAATTTAAATAGATATTTATATATCAGATGGGACAGGTTTTATTAGTTTCCAAGCAGTAGGTAGTGAGGTTAATCTCCCTATGAGTGGAGGCTACGACAACAGAAAGGACTGAAATCACAACCTTAGAAATGTCCAGACTTTCTGATGGTAGAGTTTTTTAATGACAGCAGCATAATTTTCTGATCTATAGTTTGCTTTTGTAATTGTAACTCCTAATTCCAGCTTTACCATCTAAAATATATCTTGTATCAACAAGGTTACAGCAATGTTGCTTCAAATTAGAAGGTGCTGCTTTAACCTAAAATCTATTTTTGGATTTTTGTTTACGATGAAGTGTTTTCCTCAGTTTTAATCATATTACATTTGCTTTCTGCGTTTTGAAATATGTTTCTCATCACCCTTGTACAGTTAATCTAAGACAGTTTGATCATTCATCAGCAATTAGAAAGTAGAAGGCCATAGGCCTCTATTAAACAAGGGAGTGATGCACGTATGAAGCCCTGTCACCATAGCAACTCGGCTTGCACACAGGGTGCTGCATTTAACCTTGGGGAGCTTTTAAAAACTCTTCATTCCTGAAATAGCTAAGCACAATGTCGTAATGCGTATGTGTCTTCAATGCTGTAACAGTAGATTTGTCATCAAAATGTGCAAACACTTGGGCCCAGTATAATTCCCAACTAAGATACCATTAGTGTATGAACATTCAAACTGACATGGCTAATGGAAGTCATGACTTGCTGTTATAAATGCACAATAATGCTTGCTCTTTTTGTAAGTGGTAGGCAGCTATCCGTAGAACTGATTGCAATAACACAAAAGCATCATAGCAGAAAAATATTTCCAAGAATTACTATTTACAGTTTTATTCCATTTTTCTCTTACTAGTCTACACAACTGTGGATTGTACTCATCTATTTCCACAGTTCACAGTAAGCTTTGTCAGTGGAAAAGTGTGTATGCTTTTGTGTTTGCCTTGCAGGTTTCGATTTTCTAGCTTCTACTAAACTAGCCATGTAGACGATACTAATTAGAAATGTATTTATATATGCCCTCGAGTCAGATGATAGAAATCATATAAATTAGCCTCGTTAGAGGGTCATGCGGCTAGTTTAAAAAGCTCTAAGCAGCTAACCTTTGCTAAAACCAGCACTTAAATAACATCTGATAAAGAGACATAGAGATTTTAGAGGGATTAGGTCAAAAAATCAAGATGAATTCTTAGAAGAGACAAACAGCAGTATGTTGAAATACTGTATGGTTACTACATCATCATTTCCCTATTTAGCATAGTGTCAACTTGTATGACAAAATTCCAGGCACAAAGAGCCAGATTCATAGGAGGACTTAGTTACCCAATGACCCTGCAAGGTACCTAAATCATGTATCATTGCTGTTTCCCAAAACCCTCCTGAATTGCTTTAGGTGTCTACAGTCTCTTGGCACCTTGATGGTAATTATAGAGCAGCTGAGGTTGGAATGGGCCTCTAGATATTGTCTAGTGGAACCCCCTGCTCAGGCAGGGTCAGTTAGAACTGGTCTAGTGTTAGCACTCACTTCTTTTCTGCAGAAAAAAATCATATTCAGAAATTTGGTTTCTGGCTGTGCTTTGGCAAGATTTGAAAATGAGGCCCTTCCATGTATAGAACCTATAGAACAGAAGTGCTGATGTCTTTATATAAAATGAGTTTCTGAGGAAGAGCATTCATTTAGGATGAAGAAATTTTAAGTTCTGTCAATAGAAGAGAGAACATCCTGAGATATCTAAATCCCAAGGGAAGATTTAAAAGAGAAGCCCCATTAAATTAGTTAAGGAAATGGCTAAGCGTGTTTACCATTAAGTGAGAAAATAATGGTATTCATAAGATGTGTGTATGACAAAAAAGGACATTATTACAGAATTCCATCATAGCTGATCTCTTCTGGATTTCCACTATAAAAGTAAGAGAAATATATATAAGGAGTTGCATTTTTTTTCCTACCCTGCTATAGCACTGATATTCAGGAACATGCACTTATATGCTATTTTAGTTGTCTGAACAGATAACTAAAGTAGTTATCTGAATAGAAATATCCATTATAATTAGGAAGGTTTTATAGACCGTGCAACAAGAAACTCTGATCTAAAACTGGAAGAATACTGAAAAAAAATCTGATAAGTGGGAGAGTAAAAAGAAGGAAGGATACTTTTAAAATTTCTGCCAAAAAATCAATACAAAACTACTTGAAAATATTTTGTCTAATCCAGCAGTTTCTCAGTCAATAGCCTCTAAATGCTTTGGGTTCATTTAAAAGTCAGGTCCTGTGCCTACTGAAGTCAGAAGCTGGAAGCTCCTCACCATCTTAGTAGGGAAGGAAAGTAAACATCTTTGAGGAGGGATAAATGTTTTAAGTTTCTGTTTCAAGATAAATACATTTTGGCCCACTTCTTCAGTAAGGTACAAACCTGTAATTTGTTGTGCTCCACCAGTGACGGACTTTTCAGTGGATAACCATGATTGCAGCAATCTCTTCTAATCAGGCCAGAGACACCCGTCTGCCAGTCTGACCCTTTCTTCCAGGACATGGGCTTCTTGACTAATCCAGAACTTCAGGCACAGTGGAAATACTGTTGAGACATATCCAGTCCCTGACAATGACTCATGCTATTCATGTTACTCATCCATGTGGGCACTAATAAAGTGACTACGAGGTTCTGGGAACACAGAGGATGGAGTCCAGGTCGCAAGTAGTATTTGCCAATACTCCCATTTGACTGTAGAGGCCTTCCCTGGCTCTTATGAGTCATGAGGATGAATGTAGATCTTCATTAATATTGTTGGCACTGAGCTCCAGCTTCCTTAGAAATAACATGCTGCTTTATAAAGGAAGAATAGTGGGAAGAGGGATGCTTGAACATAGAAACTGTCTGATACCAGTGCCCAAACTTTGTGAGAAAGATTTTGAGCTGGGGTTAAAAGGATGTATACTCAGCCACTAGAGGAGCCAACTTCAGAGTTTCAAATGCTATCTGAAATACTATGTGTCATTCACGGTATTGCAGAGACTGGCAAACTGTATAATGTAACCTCCAGATTGACCTTCAATTTTTTCAATAGAGTGATCAGGCCATGACTTCAGGATATTTAAAATTAGCATTCTAAAAAGTCAAAAATGCTTACAGAACAGATTATGAATTTCAAAGAATTCAAGAAGCAAAAAGGTGTGAGATAAATAAATTTGTCTCATAAAGTCATGGAACCATAGAAATACAGATTTGAGGTCAGAAGAGACCTCAGGAGGTGTCAAGTCCAATCACTCTGCTCAGAGCAGGTTGCTCAGAACTGTGTCAAGTTGGCTTTTGTGTATCTCTAAGGATAGAGTCTTGACAACCTCTCTGGGCAAGATGTTCTGATGTTTGACCACTCTTATAGTAAAAATCTGCCTCTCATCCTGCCACAAAGCCCCACAAAGATAAGTTTGGCTCCCTCTTCTGTACTCCATCCCATTGTATAATTTTTCTGGAAAAGTGTATGTTGGGAAAATGAATGGTAGGTTTTAATGCTTAGACAAATCTCATTCCTCTAGATAAGAGCTAGGAGCTACCACAACCACTGATGATACCTGGTTAAAGGTGTCCCCTGCTCTGTAGTTATTACTGAAGGGCAGCCTCTTGTAGGCCTTTTTTTAGCACAATAGATTTCCAGTACAAATTAATTACATCCATTTTACGGTGCAGATGAATGTGAATTCTAGTTCCTATCTGGAACACATGGGCCCCCATGTAGAGGGAAAGTTCATATCTACCAGTCTCTGGAGGGGATTAGGATCTATAAGTAGAAACAGAAGGAATATTTCTTAGTATTGCAGTTGCAGTTTACAGAATCTACTAATCTGCGCTGGAGGCTGTGCTAGAGGGCTGCTGAGATTTTGCCAGCAAACTGGAAAGTTGGGGTGCTTCTGATGGAAACTCTTCTCCCTGGCTGTTTTTAAATAATTCTTGATAGATATGTTTTCTCCCTGGGCAGTCAGAAATATTTCTTTTGGAATATGAGAGCATACCAAGCACCAGATATTTTTCTTAAGTGCCCTGGAAAAATATAACCTTAAATTCTTCCTACACAGCTCCAGATCCACACTAGGGTAAATCAACATGTCACCATTGGTTACAAGGTACATTTCATGGAAGATCAATGGCCTAGAAGGTCTGTAGATATATTAAATTTATCAAAACAATGGTCTGAATCTAGCAACACTTCTTAAAGAGCCAGGCTGCTTCTAATTTATCTATCTGCAATGTAAAGAAGAGGTTATTATGTTAGGACACGCAGTCTGTATTAATAAAGCTTAATCAGACAGCAAAACTTATCATGATGAAGTCAGGGGCTGCTGCTGCTCTTTCTCTGCTTGCTGGTTACGTTATTTTCCTTGAAAATCTTGGCATTTTAAAAAATACATATAAAATATTTGAAAATGAAGCTGCAGTCCAAAACCAGCTATATATAATATAACCAACTACAGGCTGATTTGTGGCAGCCCAAAGATCTGAAATGAACTGTTACTGCATTGAAAAGGCACATGCACTCATGACGTTCAAAGTAGTTGAAACCTAGATTTAGTCTAAATTTAATGGGCCAGATTCGGAGGAAGCAGATCCTTCTTTTTAATAGGGCTGTCACTTCTTTCAATGACCATTGAGCAGTCATTTTTGTGGATGCTATGTGGTTCCCAAGTAGAACTAAAATCGTTTAGGAATATAATGTTTTCTTTATTCTTTTTAATTTGAATGTTGCAATAGATAATGCATTCAGATTCCTTTTTTTTTTTTTGCCAAGTCGTAAAACAATGTTGCCTCTTGTTAAATTCTATAGAATTTTTCCATGAAGGAGTCCATGTCCAAAGATCCTTCCTCACAGCAGGGTAATTTCAGGGCAATATATAGAATTTCATTTCTTTACCTGTACAGTTGAACTCTGTCAACCTCTCTCTAAATAATTTTGTGATATGTTTTGTGGGACAAATGCATTCGCAAGGAAAGCTAGCAGAAGTCAATATAAACAGACTTAAAACAATATATTTTCATCAGCGATGAATTTATCACCCACTCCACAAATGGAAAAATTAATCCAATAGTCAAGTAACAGATGATTAAAATAAAATGTTATGGTAAGACAAAAGACACGGTCACTTCCTGATAAAATCTTTGTTAAAAATACTAGTATTACATTAAGCTCCATTCATTCCAATAATTACATAGTCATTAAAACAACAGTCTAAAGGGAAAAACACTTAATGGAAGAGTTCCTGTGAACAGTTATTTAATCAAATTTTTTAGTGCATCTATATGAAGGGCTTTTTGCTGAATTTGGGGCAAACTATTATCAGAACTTTGCAGTCATTCTATTTAATTACTTTTCTGCCAGGATCATTTTTACTCGTAGACTTATGTATAAGGGTAGTTCAAAAGGAGAAATTTGATTATTACAGCTATAGGAGAGTTGTTCTCATCGTTCTGTAAGTGGCTTCAGACCACATTTACCTCACGTTATCCAGTGTCAAATGTGCAACTACTAATTTCCATGTAGCATTTTCAGTATTTCAGTTACGGCCACAAACAGATTCAAGCATTTAAGTTCTGTCTCATTGCCAGTGCCAACATGCAAAACTCTGTCCCAAGACAGGCAAAGCACTGATCAGCAAAACCTCTGCTCTGCTACAGCTTAGCCAGGAAATTCTGGACACATCTAAACCTTATCACTTTCTGATCCTGCACAGTGAGGAGAACAGAGCCTTTCTCTCTGTGTACATTCACTGCCTTATAGTCCAGTGGGGAAAGCACTCATTTAGGAAGTGGAGGCCCCGGATCCTCCCTCTCTTTGCCTGAAGAGGAGTGAAGCCATCCACTGCGCAAGCTCTCCTGCTGCTGCTCTCCTGGTGACAGGAGACATGATCATGTCAAAAGGCACGTGAAAACAAGTGGTTTCTGTGCTCAGCTGGGGGCATGTTCCTGTTCCAAGGAATGTTTTCTTGCTTTAGTTGTAAGAATTCATTGAAGCAAGGAATAGACCCGCGCTTTCCATTCCTTCTTTCCTCGCACCTAGTTTCCCTGCTAAGCATCCTAACAATCCACTGATTAGCATGTTTTTACACTTTCATTCGCTCGTGATCCCAATGAATATTCATTCCATGCAAAGTAGAAAGGTTTGAACAGAAATAATGTGAAACCTCACACCTTAGTGCCACAAAATAGCTGATCGTTAGTGATGTGCATATTCACCTG
>NW_010578548.1:232851-268513 GCF_000705375.1 Tinamus guttatus | reverse complement strand
AAATAGGTCTTACAACATGAGCTTGTTCCTTACCATATCTTCTGGGTTAACTTAGCTTGTGTCTTAAACTGCTGATCCCTTCACTCATACTGGTTATTTATCAGAACACATTAGGAGTGTCTCTACAATGCTCAGCTGTATTTTATATGTACCTACATGTACTTTAGCCTGCAACACTTGTTTATTCCTCTTACTTTTCTCTCTTTCTTACTTTTCTCAAGCTTGTTTGTTTGCTTGTGTGTATAACACCGTGTATATGTGGTAGGAGAAGGAGGTCAGTTTTTGCATTGCTTCTATGTAAAATGTTTTGATGTCTTACAGACCACTAAGTCCCTGCTGGAAGGATAAGAAAGCTTTGTAAAGTGATGCCAGAAGCTGCCTCAGAGTTGGGGATCCTATACTGTGATAAGGTCACCTGAGAGCTATCTGTTAACACTACCAAAATCTCAGCAGATCTGCTCTGAGACTTTCACAAATATTAGTGAATCCCTTTTTGCTGCATTTACTGTAGAAATGGTTTATATAACAATCACATTGTTATATAAATCAGAAATGTCCACTGCTTTTGGATACCCAGCTTGACATTCACATTCAGTGTGTGCAAACTTTTTATAAAATTTGATGCAATGGAAAGCAGCTCCAGCTGCAACTTTGAGCACTCACTGCCTGCGACTCCTTCTCCAGCTGTTTCATATTAGATACCCAAAAAATGAGGAATGCATAGCTCGTGGCCACTTTTTTTGAAAACTGTGGTTTGGGTGACTTTCTCGGCATCATGTAGGACTCTAGGAGAGAGGCAGGGAGAAAATCCCAGCTAGCCAGGGCAGCAGTCAGATTTGGAACAAAAGAGGCAGTGGTCTGTGAGGCAAGCTTTTCCTCCAGTTCACAATCAGCATTTGCCATAGGACAACACTGACCTTGCGAACTGAACATGTCAGAATTCCTGTGGAATAAATAGTGTTTGGAAATAAAGACTCTTTAACACCTACTTATAAAATCAAAATACTCTTTAAAGGTAGAAGTAGTCCAGAAATAGCCCATGTTGTTTCTTCAGAATGCTAGGAACTTCTAGTCAGGGTGGGTAAAGGAGTGCATGGTCATGCTACAAAACGTAGGCTTAACAGCTGAATTTGTAACACAGATTAGCTAATAGAAGTTTAGGGGATCTGAGAGATGAGCTTGGCCTGAGACTAGTTCATGTAACTTAAACCTTAGAAGCTGACGTATTTTATAGAATGAATGAGTGTGAACTTGGAGCCACTCATAATTAAAAACAAACAAACAACAACAACAAAAAAAAACACAAAAAAACCCCACAAGTATCATGAAAAAGTTTACGTTGGGCTCAAGAAAAAGAGCAAGCTAATGCTTTTAGACGCTAAGTCTAGGTAAAAGTTGTGGTTGTTACAAGCTGCAGTAAATGGTCTCCTGATAACTAGGGTGTCTTATCCAGGATCTAGAACACGGATTTGCAGGCTCTGTATGTGCATATGCGTGCATGTGAGTTGAAGGCAGAGTCTGAAAAGTACCCATAGACATGTGTTAAGGGAAGGAAAGAATTAGAGGCACAAGACTCTCAAAACAAGACTCCCTCATTTGTTCCGTCTAACAAAGCAAAATACTTTTTTTTTAATTTTGGTTTGTTTTGTCAGACAAGCTTGTCTTTTGCCTTTCAATTCTTCATGGTAATAAAAGCATCCTTATGAGGTCTTGACTGCTGTCTAGTTACTCTGACCAAAGGAGCAGCTATGCTAAAGCATATTTCAGGCCTGGGACACCATTGTGAAGAATAGCTCCTTGGAAGCACATCACACTGAGGTGTTAGATGAAGCAAAGATCACATCAGATTAAGAAATGAATTAAGGTCATATGGTTATTTCTGTGATTTTGTTCATTTCTGTTCACTTTTGTTTCTATTTATGCTCTTTTTTCTCCTCCTGCACAGGAGGGGAGAAACACATCAATATATCAATATGCATGTAAAATAGTTATTAAAGTATACAAACAACATTCCGTTTTACATCGTCCTTCATGTAGTGTGAAGTACATGGTTTCAAATAAAGTAGTGCAGTTGATAGAAGGTTTAAAAGGGGACATATTACATTATTACATATGCCTAAACATAATCAAACCTTATCTAGATCTTTGTGAGAAAAACTATGGCTTGACTGGCAACTTGACTAAGTCAAACCTTGATCAAGCAAGTTTCATGTGGAAGTTAAAAAAATAGCAATACTATTCAATTATCAGTGAATCCCATGATGATTTTATGTATTGCAGGATTTGTGCTCAGTCTACCAGGACAGGAGTGGGAGAAAATATGTTTCAGCAAAGACACTGAAAACAGCTTTTGAGGCCATTTTCTGATGATCGTTCAACTTGAGTAGCATATCTGGAAACCACTGATCTCTACAACACAAAGAGAAGTCCAGAAAAACCTCATGTTTTTTATGCAAATAACTCAGCAAATACAAGGTAAGAAGCTGCTGCTGATACAGGTACAGCAGCTAAATGAAAATGCATAGATATTGTTCCAAAAGTGTTTCTGATGACTATGATAGATTATGCAGAGAGAAATCATCATCTCACTCTCTGACCTAACTTAAACAGTGCTGTATGCATAAAAACAGCAACTCTTTTACCACTTCCATGTCTTTTTATAGAAAAGAAGCGCAGAGCAGACCTGATTAAGAATAGCGTTCTTTTTATAATTTATGGACTGCAAAAATGCTAGTCATTTTTGTGGATGTTTGTATAGCACTCATGGCTAGCTTTGTATTGATTCTCTTGGTATGTAGATAAATAAGACACCTCACATTTGAGGACAATTTAGCAACTTTCACGACTTTAAAGAAGAGAGGCTTAGTTTTGTCTGCAGAATCCAACAAGGGACTGAGGTCAAATGCCTCCAGAAGAGTCAGTGTGTTGTTCATACCTGATACAACTTGAACCAGCCAAATAATACAAGAAATGTTGTTGATTCTGAAATAATAAAGCAACATGCATGCAATAGTTGATGTTACTATAGATTGGCTGAAACACAACCAGTATACTACAGCCGATACATTTCCTGAGATCTGCAACTTAAAGCTTGATCTTAATGCTAATAGCATGAAGGCCTCAGAAATCAGGAAGTAGAAATTACAGTCGAGAACTCTGCAAAGGAAACAAATATTTTATGCAAACATTCATGAAAAGTTACCAGTGAAAATATTTATAGAGATAGGAGAGTGTAAAAAAAAAAAAATTGATGTGGCATTAATCAGATCATTGATAATGTTGCCATAGGGCATCCCATACAGACTAAAAAGTATGGCAGCAGTCTCAGTAGCAAAATATATTCTTTAGATCCTATGTAGAGCATAGAGAATGATCCAGCACTGACAACACTGGTAAAAGGTACATAAGATGCCTTATGATCCTTCTTTAAGGGTAGCGTTTATTCACCCACACAGAACTGATGATTTCCTCTATTTTTTTCAGTATTGACTTTTACTGCTGAAGAAGAAGAGAATGAATTTGCTACAAAAGCTAAAATGAGCAAGAGAAGGTCTTGCGTGGAGCATTACAGAAAATGGGGGATTAGTGCTTGATTAAAACAAAAATATTTAATGCTACACTAGCATATATATTAATTGGGTAGAAGATAAGTCACATTTTGGCTTTGCCTCTTATGCAGCAAATATATTCTTTTATTAAATTATTTTCCATGGATAATCCCCAGCCGACACTACTGAAGTGGTTTGAAGAAAAACAGAGCAGGATTGAGCTTTCATCTTCCTTTGTGGGAGTTCTCAGGCAGTACTCATGAGATATAAACAAACCAGCAGGGTGAGAGAAACTGGGAAACCCAATCATAAAATGAGTATGAAAGGTATGGCAGGAGAGAGGGGTTTTTTGAGCAGAATGCAAAATTATGCAGAAATCATGTGGGTTAAATTCTCTCAAAGATGAAAATTACTCATCCCTTTCAAATGCAAATGATGTAAAGATGTCTTGTATCTAAAAAGGTAAGAGTGCTCACTTACTAATGACACCTAATACCAAACATATTTTAATTTAGGCTATCTGGAGTGTGCAAGTCAGGAAATTAATCTAGATAGAAGCAAAAGTCATTAGAGGTACTTACAGAGGTTTTGAAAATAGGCTATACATTTTTAACCAGAAGCTTCTATCTGAGAAGGTGGTAGCTAGAATTAGCTTCAATTTCGTTGGTGACAATAATCACAAAATGAAAATTTTCCTGTATATAGTGAAGTTGGTGCTATGGAGTCATCCCTTCAAAAGTGTATTCCTTTTCATTTACTACTCAAGAGCCTTTAGATTTTAAATGTGGCAAAGCTGCATTATGAGGCATTGTAATTTTTTCTTTTTCCTTTCTGCAGTCATAAATGTCCTTCTTATGTTGAAACTTTAAGTGATTTCTTTTTCCTGTAAAATGATTGAATTGCATGTGAAGAGGACAGGGCAGAATAATTAAAAAGTCCAACATAAAAAGTGAAAGTTAAAAAATTCAGTGTCTAACTTGTTTTGGCACGTTCTGCAGTGAATCACAAGCTTAATTCTCTCAGGCTAGGAAATTAATAAGCCCCTCTAGGTGTCTTCAGGATACATTCCGCAGGGGGTTTAAATTGCTAGTTTATAGCATTGTTTGCAATTGTCAGAATGTTCAAGTAAGCTATAAATAGCCAGAAATAAAGTAAACCAAGTAGCAGTTTGCTTTTTCCAGTAAGCAGTGTTCTTGTTCCCGCTGGTACTTCGGGCCTATCAGGAGATTCCTTTGTTAGAAAAGGGTCTCTCCTCTTTAGCGGCCAAAAATAACTAGAAAGAATTGAGCTGGAAGACTATGTAGCACAAGTTGGCCCCTGTCATGTCTCTGAGTCGGGCTGTACCTCAGCTGTCACCTGCAGCATACACGTGCTCCACTTCTTTGGTGGAAAAAAAATCCACCTTGGCAAAGAACTACTGGCAAACAGATACAGGTATGCTAGCTTTGTTTGTTTGTTTGTGTGTTTTACTGTGCTACTTCTCAAATAAACTGCCTTAAGCATACAAAATTTTAGGCCTTTCTGACTTAAAAATATGATAAGTAATTCTAGGAGAAGAGTGTTAAGATTACAAATGTGAATTTTGTCCTCTGATAATATTTTGATTTGTTAGGAAGAATATTCATGATAGACCATGATGATAATAACATGAAGGCACCTGCTACTGTATCTATTTTCCAGTGGCTGGAGCGTGGGCATGGGAAACAGGACAGAAGAATCTTGGTTCTTCCAGCTGCCTGGCATCTGCAGAATCCTCCAGCCTAGCGTATTTAGAACTGGATCCACAGCCTGCTGAGCTCAGGGGTAGTCCATTCACTTTAAAAATGAAATAAAATCTTTTAGCATGCCAGTAATATTTTAATGCACTTAAAATTGCTATGTATTCTGCTAAATCAAGGATACATGCAAGTTTAAAAGGCAAGTTATCAACTTTGTAATCTATAACCAAGACTAATTCATTTTTAATAATGCTATGATAAATTTAATTCTTCATATATTTGGGGGGAGTTCCTAATATGTATGCATACTATGCAGCAAAACAAGTGTCAATCAAAACATGTATGTAGAATTTTAATAGTGAGACGAGTCAGACTCTTCACCGCCCTGAATGACACTGATTCATGGAAGGAAAGGTTCCCTACAGACACTGCAGTGTCATTCATTATTTAACTCAATTCCATATTTAGTTTCATAACAAAGACCTCTAAAAGCATTAAGTAAAGGTGATCTCAATTTGTTCATGGAAATGTGGGGGAAACTGCTTGACAAATTGTGACTAATGCTGAAAGAAGCTGGTTTTGCTATTGTGTCTAAGGAAGATTATACAGTACAAGTCTTTGATTTTTAGTAAACAGGAAATTTTAAAAGAAGCTTTCTGGTCATGGCAGCTCTGTGTCTCTCTGGAGTTATGATATTTGACAGTGTGTAAGACAGGCGTTGCTATGGTAATTAAGCATTTTTCAAGGTTTCTTTTTTCAGATTTCTTCAGTTATTAATAATTTTCCAAAAACAGTTTGGAAAAATACTGGTACGTTAAAATATCGCTCGTTCCCCATAAATGAGCTATTTAGAGTCTAATCCTTGTCTTTTAAAACTTTGTGGCAAATCTCCCACTGACTTTTATGGAAACATGATTCGGTCTTAAATATTTGGCAATTTCTGCATTATTTCCTCCAAGTATATTTTTTTTTAATCACAAAGTATTGAAAATGCCATGGCTTCTGACACATTAATTCCACCAGGGCTTTTGCAGACCTATTGTTTCTGGCAGCAGAGTTTAACTAATGCAAGAAATACTAACACTCGTTTCATATCTCCTGCTGCTGTGGAGTTGACTTTTGTGGTACCACAGCAATTGGACACGGTTATTTAACAATTTTCTCAGTGTACTTTATCTAAGCAGACGTGAAACTAGTCTTTGTACTATAAAAAGGAAAAAGAAAAAAGGATTAAGGATTATAGGCAAAAGCCTGTTGTGATTTGACATCTTGGACCAGGTATATTCTCCCGAGAGCCACCTCTGCCAGGCTGGCATCCTGCATGTGGTGGATGTGATGGAGTGATTCCTGGCCCAGGAGTTCCTGGAGGCAGCCCCCAGGCTGGAGCTGAGGCCACACTGTCCCTTGCAGCATCTCCAGTACAGGCTTCCAGGAGAGCTTGTGCCAATGTGTCCAAGCCCAGATGCCCAGAATAGCCTGGCACCTCCAAATGAAAAGCATGGCAGCCACACACTTAACCACATGTGCCTTTGCCAGAAATGGGCATTGCCGGGACTAGAAGAAAGACTACAAGCTTGTTTGACCCTTGTAGATATGGGGAATGGCTCAATCCTTTGAAAAGCCATACTAGGTTGTCTCCTATCTCTTCCGTAATAGCTGAGAACTGTGCTGGGAGGTGGAAAATGTGCAACTGTGTCTTTGTCCCCCTCCTTACTTGGCAATTGCCCTAATCACTTCAGTGATCCCTGTCCACGCTGCTGCCACTGTGCTTTTCACTGAATTCAGTGTGTGTGCAGTATGTATAGATCAGATCTACAGAAGGCCCTCCCTAAAGGGATGCCTCCTTGTGTATCCCAAGGAATCTTAGTAGGAGATGGGATTGGATCAGACATTCAGTTCAATCAAGAAGGTAGTATCTCTGGCCAGTTGTGACAGCACACCATTTGGCACCCAAAGAGGTTTTGTGGATAAGGCTTAGGTGTACAGACAGTCTTTCTGGCATAAGAGACAGGGAATCAAGATTTTTTGTTTTTCTATGTCTTGGACCTTCACACCTTCTTTCTGAACAGTATTCAAGACTTCTACATTTTTTTGGCACTTGTTCTTAAGGAATTGTGAGACAGACTGCTATCGCAGTTCTGCCAAACACACAGTGGATATCTCTTTGTACGTTATTAGGATCTTGTATAACTTCTTCAATACGTGGGACAAATACAGGCAACATTCTCAGTTTTAGTTTACTAACGAAAATTACACCACTTAATAAAGGATGAGAAGAAAGAATACAGGTACTTGGTGGTACTTGGTGGTTTAAGATCATTCCTGAGAAAGAAAGAAACCCCTCTTTTCTGTGATAAACTCAAAAGTTTTGGAGCATGTCACATTTCAAGATGCAAGAATGATCTTTCCAGGCTGACTCATATATATGCATCAACAAAAATTGTTTCTGTTGCAGTGTTCATCCTAGTCCTGCATTTTCAGCATTTTCAGCTCCCTATTTTCCAACAAAGGATTCCCATGACATTTTCACAGAATCACAGAATGGCTGAGATTGGAAGGGAACATCTAGTCCAACCCGCCTAGAGCACGCGGCACAGGGTGGCATCCAGGCAGGTTTGGAAGATCTCCAGAGAAGGAGACTCCACAACCTTTCTGCATAGCCTGTTCCAGGGCTCTGTCACCCTCACAGGAAAGAAGTTGTTCCTCATATGGAGATGGAACTCCCTGTGTTTCAATGTATACTCATTAGCCCTTATCCTGTTAGTAATCAGAACCGAGAAGAGTTTGGCCCCATCCTCTTTACGCTGTCCCCTCAGGTATTTGTACATATTGATCAGATCACCTCTCAGCCTTCTTTTCTCCAGGCTAAACAGGCCCAGCTCGCTTAGTCTTTCCTCATACGATAGATGCTCCAGTCCCTTAACCATCTTCCTTGCTCTACACTTGGCCCTCTCTAGAAGCTCCATGTTCCTCTTATCCTGAGGAGCCCAGAACTGCACACAATACCCCAGGTGCAGCCTCACCATTTTGGAGAGACAACCTAAACAAGAAAGGTGGAATAAGTTGTTGTAAGTAAAACCTACCTCTCACAGTCTCACGATATTCTTCTTTCTTCCACCAGACTAGCAGTTTACAGTATTTTTGTGCAGTGTGTGTAAACTGCCTTACAAAATATCTCCTCTATAGCTTATCCAAAAGCTAAGTTACAACTTGAAGGCAATTAAATATAATCCTTGAGATTCATTCTCTTCGGAGGTCTTACCAAGAGATTACTCTTAGCTCAGCTTAAAACATGAAAAGCATAAATAAGCATTTTTTACTGAAGTGCTGCAGGAAAAGAAGGCTTCAGAACTAAAAAAAAAAAGAAAAGGGAGGGGGTGTCAATGTATCACTGGGTCTGTGGATCTGTGCTCAGCTTTTTGGATTGTTCCTGCATCTGTTTGATGAAAAGCATGGTAATATACAGTTTCTATGGAGAAGAGGGTAAGTCCGAAGTCAACATTTCAGAAGTGAGAGCATCAACCTCTTTGAAAAGTCCACAAGTACATGTCAATGATGCAGACTGACTGGCTCGCTCAGAGTTGAGGAAGTTCTTTTTTGTTTATTTATTTGCTTGTTTGTTTTGCTTTTTTTTCCTCTCTCTGTGGTTTTCTCCTGCGTCTTAGAATATGTAGCTATTAAAAATGCAATCTGTAATAGGCTATTTATAATAGACTTATTAGAGCTGTTCACAGACAGCTGTATATCAAAAGGCTGAAACCATGACAAGCAGTGTAGCACAGTTTGCCAACAGTGCCAGATCATTAGTCTTTGTCTTCTTTATCTTCAACTTCATTTTCAGGGAACTCATTGAGGTAGCAGGAGCTACCTCACAACACACGCTTAAAACAAACCAAATAATCAGAATGACCTCTGAGAGGTTAGCCTATTATCAATATGGATTTCTTTTGGATTATCATATCCCGAAAAGATTTGGTGTGACTGATAAATGTTCACAAAAGATCTCTGGTGGTCCTCTGAGCTATTCATACTTGAAAAGTGGCCAGATGCCAGTGGTAGACTTGACCATTCAGTTAAAATAAGTAAGTTCCTAAAAAGACTTTCAAGGAAGGCCTTCACCTTCAGGAAGGTGAACAGTTAATGTCTGCAAGAGTGAAGCAACAGGTACAGTATGTAACGCTGAACAGGATTTTCTAGGTCAAAAGATCTGATTGCTTGCCAGCCATGAGGCTTATACTTGATGGCAGTCTTTGGAAAATTTTACAATGGTGAACTGTTGTTCTCAAGGTAGCCTCTTGAATTGTATAATGAATGTGATAAGACCAGATGGTTTCTGAGTTTCTGAGTAAAGAGGACTTGTCCAAGCCCTGAGCTGGCAGTGATATTTTTTTCAAGACTTCAGTGTCTTTGCCAGGTGTGGCTCAGTGTTCTAACAAGTCCTTTCAGGAATCATGTGCTCAAACTCAGTGTTCATGAGTCCTGGAAGGTCAGATACTTAGATGTATATCTGCACATGAATGCTTAGCCACAGTGACCATGGTTATAGCTCACTTGTGGAGCAAGTAATTTTTGACAATGTTCCTGAAAAGAGGCAGAACTCTGTGTGAGTTGTGAGCACAAGAAACCCACTGACCATCCACTATGAAGGCTCAGTTTTCCCAGCCCAGTAAACATTTTGATAATGTTTGGGTTAAGATGAACTCTGTAGCTTGAGATTACTACAGAACAGCTTGTTTAGGTTCTGTACAAGGACTAATTTTTCATTTCCATAATAGTTCAGCAAATGTCACTTAAGGTCTATCACCTCTAGAGATACAGTCCCATTTTGTACTGCACAAAATCCTTGGAGTCATCAGGGACCCCATCTCAGTCAGCTGACAAAGCTTGAGAAGCACCAAAACAGGTTTCTGTAAATTTCATAGGTATAAATAACATCAACCCTACTTCATCTTGACCAGAATTAATTGTCCAACAACTTAGATGAGTATCAACTGCAATAATGTGTTCTGGCAGAGAAAGGTACTCTCTGACAGTTTGGCACACATAGCAGGCTGACCCCCCAAACAATGTATGTGTTCACAGGAACTATTTCTTTATGACAGGTGTTACAAATGACATTCACCACACTGATTTCTGTGGGTATGTCCACAGAGCAGAATGCTAAAGACAAATTGATCATTTTCAGGAGAGTCGTTGTTTGGTGACAGCGGCTGCTACCTGTTTAATACTGGCAGCAGAGAAAAACACGATCATTATTGCCCTTGAGTTCAGCATTTAAAGTTTCTTGCTATTCTGGACCCTGTCAGCTTTCCAGTCTGCTGTAATTACTTCCATAGTGGTCAAACATACTAAAGAAGGAGACAGAGTATTTACTGAAATCATATATATATACACACACACGCATATATATATTGCTTTTGGGCCCATGAGCCAGTGGTAAGAAGTCAGTCAGATCCTCTTCTGGCTTATTTTTTCATTTCTTATCCCAAACCCTCAAATGCTTACCCCAAACCCTCAAATTTGATTTTCCGTTTGCTTCAGTTAGCAGCAGCTTTTAAAAAAATGGTCCTGGAGCTTCTACCTTATGCACAGGAATAATGGGGCCTGAGGCCCTGCTTCTTACTCAGTTCTTTCATGGATAATGGAAAGCTTACTTACCGTTACCAGAGCTCTCACTAATGCCCCATGCTACCGCCATGTAATGGGCTTATTGTATTAAGTAAAAATTCCTTTTACAGATCTGCTCTATGCAATGTGTCCTTACTCAGGGGTTGCTTCTTGGAAGAGGGATGAATGGTTACAAGCAGGGGTGGGAGGTTCTATAATTTATTTTTCCATTTAAAAAGAAAAAAAGTTATGTTTCCACATAAACATAACTGACAAGGAAGGCACCACTTAATAAATGATCTAACATTATTTACACTTCATTCAAATAAGATACACTGAACATACTGTTGGTGTTGCACAACGTCTAGCTTGTATAGTCTGAACTCTGTGTAGACCTCATGCAGGGCTTAGGCATTTCCCTTCTTATGACTTAATATCTTCCATTTCATGCAAACTGGAGCATTAAAATATTTCTGTTCCTCCTGTTATTATTCTTTTCTACTTTAAAGTTACTGACCCTCTGCAGGGGCGTTCAGCAGTATCCAGAGGACAAGTTCCCTCAGGCCTCTCTTCAGCATATGGGCATATTTTTAATAATGTGTTGTTCACGAATATTCATGGAGTCCTGTTTGCTGAACTCCTGCTAGTTTAAATGCAGTTAGGTGTTACTCAGGACAAGGACTATGAAGGGTTCAGCTGCAGCTGCTCTGCTGCTCAAAGAGTGGTCAAAAGGGGAGCTACCAGCATCTGCACCTCCTGCTCTGCTTGCAGTGGCTCAAGCCGCAGGGAGATGCAATGGAGTGGGCAGAGCTGGGGCTCCCAAGGCACTTTCCTCATGGGAAATAATTGGACAAATAAAAAAATGTTAATAATAATATCCTCTTGCATGTTCAGAAAATGTGTACCAAAAAAACCCCAACCCACCAACCAACCAACAAAAAACCAAAAAAACAAAAAAAACAAAACCAGGACTGTATTAGGTGGGTTGGATGCTGCTGACTGGAGAAACATGAGGCAGCTGCTTCTCAGCATTGAATTGGACTCCCATGACTGAATTAATTGAATCTCAGATAATACCTCACAGTTGCTGCAGAAATCACGCTGGCATGTGTTCTGTAGTGGCATTTTTATCTTCTGAGGGCAGTCTGGCTTTCCACAATGTCCGAAGAGGGTGCATCTTCGTTTTCAGGCCTTCTGGAGTTGAATAAATGCAGTGCAAGTAGGAAGTATGATGTTTGCCAGAGACCTCCATGGAATAGTGTGTATTGTGCCCAAAGGTACTGAATTAATTGAATCTCAGATAATACCTCACAGTTGCTGCAGAAATCACGCTGGCATGCGTTCTGTAGTGGCATTTTTATCTTCTGAGGGCAGTCTGGCTTTCCACAATGTCCGAAGAGGGTGCATCTTCGTTTTCAGGCCTTCTGGAGTTGAATAAATGCAGTGCAAGTAGGAAGTATGATGTCTGCCAGAGACCTCCATGGAGTAGTGTGTATTGTGCCCATAGGTCTCTTCTTGCTTCCTAGAGGGTTTGGATGTAAATAGGGAAGACAGTATTCCCTTTTGCCTGCTTTGTAGAAAATTGAATCCAAAATGGAAGAGTTTTCAATTACAGAATTCTCTCTTCACTAAATGGAAGAGCTGCTGCGTAATGTTACAGATCCTCCCATGAGTGGGCACGTGCTCAACCAATATCCTCTCAGTACTCACGGATTTAGGCTACTTAAAACCCATTCCTTCTGCATACATATTACAGACAACAAATTAAATAACCTTGTTTGCTCTTGCTTACATTGCTTGCAAGTTGCATTATTTTATGAAAAATCGGCTGAAAATGCACTTTTCAAGTGTGAAAAAGATCATACTGTGGAAAAAATGGAAAAAACTATGCCCAGACAAAAATTAAGGTTTAAATCATGTCGTGCAGTGTTATGGCAGATAAAAATATGTTGCTGTATCAGAATTATTGATCTTCATAGCATAGTATTTTCTAGTCATCCAAGAGAATTGCAAGAGCACAAACAGGCTCATGTGTAGAAAGCTCATATAACAGCTTTTTTTTTTTTATCTGCTATTTGTCTTCTGAAAGGAATGCCCACAAGAAATGGTAGACAGACTTAGACTTAATCTTTTTTCTGGCCCAAGTTTGAGACCAGAATTAAAAATTACAGGCAGACTTAAGTGTTTTTCTCTTTAAAAATCACTAAATACTTTTGTTATTTTTTACCAACAGAATCACTCTGAATTTCACATCACAGATAAATCGAGAACTGTGACCTTGAGTTATACCGTCACTCAAACTGACAATGAGTTATAATAATTCTTGAAAGATTAAGACCTAAAGACCCGACTTATTTCTAATGGCGGCACTATGCTCATATACTGTAGCAATACTCATATATCAAGTGGAAGAATCAGTAGATGAAGGAAAATATATAATTTTGTATCCTGAGGGATGAGCCTCAAGGCTCCCTCAAGGATTAGGGCTGGCAAGGAAGGGTCTGCAAGCCCCACCTGTGTTTTAGGCAACAAGACTGCTGATGCAACAGCACACTATGAGTTCCCAGTAACCCTTTGATTCACAACACATCATCCTCTACAAATGATCGACCAAACAACCGATGTTGTATGAACATCACAAAAGACCCATTGCAGAGTACAAGCACATTCTAGTTATAGGTGGAAAATGTTTAACAATAAAACAAAGGAGGAAGGAGAATCTCTGCAGAAAGTGAGAAAGATGAAGTCATATGGTAGGCTTAAGAGGTAAAAAAGGTGATCTTTGACTCATGATTGAAATTATGAGCCCAGCTGCCAGCTCAGGAGCTAAATAGAAGATGGCTTCAGAGGGGAGTCAAGTGAAATTTGTGCGGATGAAGACAGTCTAGTCCTAGGGATGTTTTGTAGAGTGTGTGTGGAAGGTATTCCACTTAGCAAGAAAGGTCTGAAGATGGGGGAGAAGAACAAAAGAATCAAGACTGAAGAGGAATGAAGCAGTAAGGTATGTCAAATGTATTGGTAGGAGAGAGAGGCCAGAGGAGAAGAAGTGGGAAGTCATCAAAAGTAATGTTTGGGAAAGCACAGAAAGATGATATGACAGGACACAGAGGGAGCTTGGAGTTTTGTTAAAGAAGGGGTAAGAGAACATGGTTGGTGCAGGCCAAGTCTGTGAATAAGAACATTGAACTGGGGCTATCTTTCTCATGGTAGCTTATCTTTAATATATAGAGTTGTTTTGTGAAGAGTTATCTCTTTTCTGGAGGGGAATATCCAGTGCTCAGTGTCACACTCTCTGTTTTTTCTTCTTTTACTTCCAGAGGTATTATGTTTGTCCTCTGGAATTCATCCTTCTCCTATATTAGGCAGCAGACTTTTCTTAGTGCCTGATAAAGAGCTGAAACCAGCTGTTTCAGACAAAGGTATTTTTAGCGTCTCACCAGTCCCTGCTGTAATAGGCTTTTATGGCTCAGCATGAATTCCCTGCAGGTAGTACTGAAAGCTTAATCCACAATTGCATAAAGACAACTAAAAGACGCAATATAGTATTTGCAAGCAGCTCTATAATTCCTGTGTTCTGCAGGAATGTGATCAGAGGCCTAAACTGAAAATACATTTTTTGAGTATGCTTATCTTAGGCTATTGAGAGGAAAAAGAATGAAACGAAAATATAAAAATAAATATAAAAGAGATAAAACTAGAACTAAGGGACAAAACTAGAAATTAGAGCTCTTGTTGTCTAATATATAATATAGTAAAAGGACACTACATGCTTGTAAACATATCTTCACTGCTAAGTGATTCATAAATGATTGGTTATCATCAGGCAGCACATCTAATGATTGTTGAATTGCAGTGTTAATTTTTACCTCAGAAGAAATTTGGACGGTTAATAAAATTGGGGAAAAAAGTATGCCTTAGGTTTTGAAATGTCCAGCTGAATCTTAAACAGAAAATGGTTAGCCACATAGCTCCTTTTTATTCAGCATATATATATATATTTTTTTTACTGAAGCTTTCAAAGTCTGCTACCAGCTGTGCGATAACTCCTCCAGAACATATTAGGTTCCTAATGGACAAAACAGCTCTGACCAGCTTTTTAAATCATCGAACCATGCCACCTTCACTAGCAAGACTGCATGGGTAATTGTGGATTCTGCTCAGAGTTATTACATACTCCACTGCCTGAATTAGCTTTAAATAGTAGATTTTCAGCCACTGGACAACTGGTATAATCTAGCATGATGACATTCTCAGCCACTAATCAACTCTTTTTTTTTTTTTCTTTAAATTTACACATGCTAAATCTATCACCCAGCCGTGGTGTATATGTTACAAAACTAGTTAAGACCTTCCTTACAAAATGAATTTCCATTAAAAAATGCCAATTTGTTGGAAAACAGTTTCGCAAGCCAACTCTTCTGCCAGTTCAACCTTTCATTTGCTGGTCTTCAAGTCTTTTCTATCTGCTATTTCTGATTGTCCTCCAGCTGCCTGCCAGAGGGGATGAGAGGCAAAAAAAAACAGCTGTAGTTGGAAGGCACCTTTGGAAATTGTCTGGTCCAAACCTCCCCCTCCCTGCCTACCATGATCAAACAAGATCAGCCAGAGTAGGCTGCCCAGAACTGTGCCCCATTGAGTTTTGAGTATTTGCAGGGATGGAGACTCCAAAACCTCTTTGGGCAACTTGCTCCAATGTTAAGTCACAAGAGTTTTCTTGTGTTCCAGTGGAATTCCTGTATTTGTGCCCATTGTCTTTTGTACTGGTATGATCCACTGGAGACTTTTATTCTCCCAGCAAAACAGCCCCAGCTCTCACAGTTTCTCCTCATCTTTGCATTTCTTTGTTGGACTTGCTCCAGCTGGTCCATGTCTTTCTGCAGAGACCAAAACTGAACACAGCAGAGTATCCATCTCTAGATGAATAGTTGCTGTCTGAGCAGTGCACAACACTGTTTGCCATTGTAACCAGGATATCTGGTTCCACACCTGTCTCAAGCATCTGATTTCCTAAAGGCTGGAGAAGAGGGCTCCTACCACAGTGAGTAGGCTGCTAGTTAGCTGCAAATCTACTGCCCAGGTTCTCAAATTTTCCTAGGGAAGGGGAAGGCATGGGTTCCTCTGTTGCTCTGTCTTCCCGGTAGTTAGCAGGTTGCGGGGTTCCTCCCTCGTGCTCCCCAGCAGGCTCCTTCTGCAGAGCAGGCGTCATCTCTGCAGGGGGCCGCCACGCAGCAGCAAGCGGGCACCCCGGAACCGAGCTGAAGAAATGTCTCTGTCCTTCCGAAGTGGAGTTTTTTCAGTCTTTTCCTCCCACAGAAATGTTCTGGTTGTTAGCCTTTGTGTCCCAGTTCAGCAAGTTTTTTTTTTTCTTTCAAAAAGAGTTTAAATAAAAGAGTCATTTGGCTTAGTTGTGGTTAATTTATCCCATTTTTGGATCATACTTTGGTACACACCAGAATACCCTGAGCTGGGAGGAGACAGAAGCCTTAGGCTCTCTTGGAAATTGAATATGTTTTTTTCATCTCTTAAAATTACCTCTCTGGATAATAGTTTAAATTTGGACTAGTAGCTCCACATCAATGCATGGAAGAAGAAGGTTAAGTCAGGCCATATTTGAGACAGGATATGAAGCTCTTCTTGTCACACTCTTACTTAAATGATCTAATGTTTGTTTGGAATAGGTTATTACTTCAGCTATTGTCATTACTATGGTGAGTGCAATCCATCCTCATAACATCAGGTAGGGAGAGAGTATCAGAAAACAGTGAGCAATTAAAATACTTGGGCTGTAAATGATTATTTCTAATATGCATGCAGAAACCATGCTAATGAAGCTCAATGATAATATTCAACAATAATAGCAGGCCAAGATGCATCTAAGAGGTGTCAGATCCATGCAAAACTACAGCAGATAGAGTTGTGGGTTTTTTTTTTCTTTTTTTTTTCTTTTTAAAATAATATTTATTTAGAGCTTGTTAATGATGTATATTGAAAGGAGATACTACTGTGTTAAACATTTGAAAGTGTTTCAAATCTAAAGATTTATCATGGCAGGAAGAATTATATAATATATATATAGTAATATTTTGACAAGATTAACTAGAAAATACGGCATGACACACTTGTTCCTTTTATTGAGGTTTGCATTTCTTATCACTATGTTTTTTATACTAACATCCTTAAAATTGTGGTGAGCGCATACTTTATCATTTATTTTTCATCTTAAGTATTTTTTAATACATTATTAAAATTTTTGTAACAACTGTTCAGAGCTCAGGCCTTAAAAATGGAGGAGGAACTTGGAGAGTGGTAAGTATTTTGATGAATTCACTGGCTGAAAAATAATGTTTTTGATGAAATGGATAGGAAAAAAAGAGTGTTGTAAAAATAATGCATAGAGCAGTGGATTTAAATGCTTGATATAGACATTTATTACATATCTTCAACAACAACAAAAAAATTCAAAGAGCTTTGTCAATTATTCCACATTTTGCAACCTTAAATATAGGTGTCACTATTGCAAAACATGCATAGAAGTAAACAATAAGCCATTATATTTGAAAATAATTGCCAAGCACCTTACACCCACTCTGTAGCTAGTACAGAAAATCACCAATCTCTTCCTCTCACAAATCTCAAAAGAAGATCACACATGACATCTTCAAAGGACTAGGAAGCTTTTTTATTATGAAGATGTCAGTGCTTATAAAATACACCATAATTGTATTTTAGTGACTGATTATCAGCTCCATATTATCAGAAATGACATGAAACAAAAGTTATCAAATGAAAAAAGTTTGTTTTAAGAAGCATTAATTCTTGCTGTTCATTGCTTTCATGCTGATGAATTTGAAAAACTTAGCAACCTCCACTGAGTCCCCCGGATTTTAGTATAAAATAGGTAAGGCTCAACTATGCTTGAAACATTAATTATTTTCATGCTGGAATAAACTTGAAAGAAAAGAACAAAATACCAGTCTGCATGTAATTCCTTTAGTATTAATTCAGTCTTTGCAGTTGTCTAAAAGCTTTGATTTTTCACAGTCATAGTCTTTCTGCTTGACCTTGAAATGAAAAATATAATTCTGTGTTTCCAGCAGAACACAGCAGGGTAGAGACGGATGCTGGTAATTCATCTCAAGACTGGGTAGGAGGAGAAGTGGGCTTATTCTTCACCAAAGCCAACCTTATACAAATAATACTACTACCTACCTTTTCGCATGGTGCTTTTTACCTCTTAATCTGAAATGCTGCAGCAAGGAGCTCAGAAACTCATAGTTTACAGTCAAAAAGAGTCACAAGGAAGCAGCTCCCTCCAGCCCCCAAGCTCCCTGTGTGTGCCTGTGGCAGGGCCTCGTGACTTCCCTCACCTTGTGGGTGCTTCTGCCCTCCTGCACCTCCCTCTCACTTACCCATCCCCTACCTATACTCATTGCATGATTGTCTGCTGAAATGCCTATGCTCAAGCACTATCTTCAAAGATAAGAGACAAACCAGCCACATTCTCCAGTTCCGCAAATCCATAAAACTAATAGAACTAAATCTGACTATTTCTCATGTTAAAAACTATCTCCTGTCTCTAATTATACATAATAATTCAGTGCGGTCACTGGCATAATTGACCATCTGTGTACTTTCATATGTGTGAAATGAATACTGGAAAAGGTTGCACGGGCTGGTGCTAATGCTCACAGAGAAGTGATGGAGAATAATGTAAAGAGCTGAATGTGGGGTGAAATCCGTTTTTCAAATGAAATGTGATTTTTCTTGCTGTTTTTGTGGATTACAAAAGAACCAGGCAGTATGACAGCAGAACAGGCAGGTGGAGAAGCAAGGGTGGGACCAGAAGGCTTGCAATTTGTTTCTGAGGAAAAAAAAAAAGCAATTGTGTTGTTTGTCATCCTTTCTGCTTTGAGTTTTGATTTACTCCTGGACAGCTTCCATAGTTAATCAAATAAAGGACAGTATTTCTTAAAGGCATCTTCCAAGCTACCTCCTTGAGAAAAAAGTAATAACAGGTCTTATTACATATTATATATTTTCAGAAATGTTCCCAGAACATGTAAAAATGGTATGGGGAGGGTGAACAGGGGAGATAATCCTCATACTCCCTTAGAAAGATTTCACTATAAAAAAAGTACCGCTCAACAAGGCAGCCACTTTTGGAAAGCTGGTAACAGAATAGCGATACATTCCTCCTAAGCTAATACTCGGTGAATACAAATGGGGGACAGTCACGTCTCAGTCACGAAGTTGCATACATAAAACCTGGCATAGGCTCCATTTTAGAAAGCAAGCCTTTCCTCAGGAAAAAAAAAATCCTGCAGCAGAGTCCAGTTTCTCTCTTAACAAACAAAAAAAAAAAAAAAAAAGGATTAAATGTAAGGTCAGGAGAGCATGGGCAATTGAGACAGCAACTGCTTTGGTAATCAGCAGCAGGGTGAGGAGAAGTTTCTGAAGAGCTGTTTCTTGGAGTCCTCTGCTTGTATTTTACTCATTTGTAATCCCAGGAGCCCATCTTAACCCTGACCCAGATTCATAGGGTTTTCCCTCCAGAGAGAAACCTTAACGAAAAATAAATAAATAAATAAATTCCACAGAAAACCGTATGGCCAGGACAAAACTACTGATGCAAAGCAACATGCATCCTGGCATAATAATCTAGTCCTGCCTTAAGGAAAGGTCTGTGCTCCGTGGCCCAGCTATTATCACAGTTTTACATGGCTAATAAGCACTGCCTCTTTTCTAAACTATGGGGTGGAAGAGGCCTTTTGCTGGTGATGAGGCTGGGACAGCAGCACCTCCGCTCCCTCTGGAGCGGCCTCCTTGGGGCCAGCAGGCTCAGCTGGAGGGCAGGCTGGGCTTCCAGGTCCGTGTGGAAGAGGGGAGAGGAGCCGCTGCAAGCCCTTGTTCTGCTCCTGTGGTACCAGCTAGAGGCTGCTGGATCTGAGGACCCAACCGAGGGAAGGCTGCGATAGCTCCACGTCCCCAGGTTCAGCCAGTGACGAGACTGAGCACGTGTTCTCAGTAGGTACCCAGACCTGTACACACACTTAGGCTGGGGGAGAGATTTCTTCACATAAGGGAGTAAGGGATTACAGAATTTAATACTTTGAGATTATTGGTTTACCATAAAGTGCTTATATCTATGCTGAAATTTTCAATACATAATTATATTTATTACATTACTTATTTAATCTCTTTTTAACATAATTCTTAAATATATAGGCTCTACTTCTTTAATATACTTCTTTATAGGCTCTACTTCTTTAATATAAACCATGAACCGTTTAAAAATGTTTCTTAAAAAACAAAAAAAATCCTGACCAATAAACCCAAGCGGCATAAAAAGAAGTAAATGGCCTGATTTAAAGTTTGTGGAATTTTGGGTGTCCCTTCCCATACAGGCTTCTACCTATATGCATAGCAGCTTCATGCTATGTTTATACTTCGGGTAGTTCTAGCTGCTGGGACCCTGTCAGGTGCATTAAACTCTCCAAGCTGGATTGCCAGCAAGTGCTCACACACACAGAAGTAGGAAAAGGATATTCAAGGATATCATCAGAGAAGGAAATTGGGCCTGACCTCCTCTTCTCGCAGTCCTCAGCACAGTACATTTTGTAAGTGATGTTCAACATTGTGTGTGTGCATCCTGATTGCTGCAGTTCCCTTGCTTCTATCTCACCCAGTTTCAGGAGAGCAGTCTCTGAGAGGTTCTTTATTCTTAGCTTTATGCCAAGGTTTTGTGTGCTGTCAGCACACAAACAGACCACTTGTTACTTTTTTTTTCTTCTTTTTTTTTTCTTTATCATCTCCTTTTTGTTTTAAAATGGTACTTTAAATCACACCAGCTGCAGGGTTAAATATTTCTCCAGAAACTGGATCAAGAGACCAGTGCACCTTGTGATGAATAAATTAAGCTACAGAGCTGCCACTCTGCCATGTGCATTGTCACTTAACTGAGCGATTATACAGACGCACCACCAGCACTGCGTGAACAGTCTAAACATATGCCTAAAAATAATTATCTGAATCCAAAACTAAGCTCTGAGTTCATGACCCTTTCATATCCACATTGAAGTGAATGTAGGCTATTAACTTGCATTTTCAGGACACAGCTATGCTTCATCTGGCAACTGATTTCAAGGATTTGTCTGTTGATGTCAGTTAGAATTTGCCATTTCCATTCCACTGTTTTCTCTCATCCTGAGACAAAACCAGCATCATAGGGGTTACTTAACCAACAAACCTAGATAACTAGCTCTTTGTTGCGAAATGCACTCTGTACTCTGTGAACCAATCTGAAAATCATTTTGAATAATGAACATTTAAGAGGATGTTGCAATCTGTTTGTGCACATTCCCCAAACAGAAAAAGATGTGAAAAGCAGCCATTTATACATGATGTATTAAACAATGAGAAGCTTGCGATTTCACTTGCTTGGTGATGTGTATCTCTGTAAATTCTTAGGTATGTCTCTAATGCTGTCTGCCCTGACAGACTTGCAATGGTGGATTCAACCTGGACAGCTGAAGATTTTATTTTCCTTAAGGCAGAGATGTGTGATCCACTTGCGAATCAACTTCTGGAGTGATGAAGTGATGAGTACAGTACAGTCCATGAGAATAAACCAGAATAAGCTGAGAACTGATTTACCTTCATTCATGAGAAGAAGATCACAGTGAATGAGAAGCTCCTCCTTGGGGGCAATTGTGTCTATGAGAGGGAGGGATAGGTAGGGATATAGCTCTTCTGGTCAACTCCTGTGCCTTGAGTGTTTGTCAGCAGTTCCTAGTGCTGTTCTGTTTTCTCACTAGTTGGCACAAATGTGTGAATGAGCTAGAGGCCAAGTGCTCCTTTCCTTTAGCCTGATGACTCACCATGTTGCAGTGAGGCTGCAGGCTAAGTCACACAAGTGCTGATAACCTCCTACTGGCCTTCCCATGATTCTTTTTGTGCCCAGAAGGACAGATAAGTTCCCTGGGAAAGCAGTGTGAGGCAAATCTCTTTATTGCAGTGCCAAGAACAGCAGACTGGCCCAAGTCCTAGCCTTATCAGAGAGGGCACAGTGAATTAGATGTGGAAACATTCTCACTGAGGCTAGTCCCAGCAGCTCAGGCCTGGATGGCCTCTTGACACTGCAAGAGAGGTATACCATGCCCACTGGTGTCACCTGCTTTGAGATCCTGTCTCTCTCTGCAGAAGGGCCTGAGGAAAGTCCGTTTTGTGGGTGCCCTCTCTGAGCCAGGGTGCCTGCCTGATCTCAAGAACTGCTCGCAGTGCTTGTGTGAGAAATGTCACTTCCCTCCTACCCCGGCCTCTTTCCAAAGCCAATGGGGAAAGGGAAAACAGCTTCAGGTCCCAGGGATGCTGAATTGTCTTCAGGTAATGAATGTCCTTGTCTCCTGGCTGATGCAGGAAGCAACAGATAACTAGGTGTGACACAGATCTCTCCTTTCTGATTCCCAGCATTCATTTGTCAGATCTTTAGACATCTTTTCAAGACTTTGCAGTCTTTTCAAGAAAACGGCAAGGCATAATTCAGAGAATAAAAAAGACTGAAACCTCCCCCCCCCCCCCCCTTTTTTTTTTTTTTTTTTTTTTTTGTAACTAACTCTACCACAGGGAGGTAAGAACAAAAGAAGAAAGGCCAAGACAAAATATCTGCAAATGGTGCTGGGGAGATGGAGGAGGGAGTCACATGCCTACATTTTCTATTGCCAAGCAACCATGAAAAAAAACATATGAAATATCATTGGTATAAGGGATCTTAGTGAAAAAAAAAAGTTACGAAATAATCTATTAGACAAAGGAGAGTAGAAGAATATTCATAGAAGAGAAATAGTTAAGGGACAGACAGGCAATTCTTTTAAGTTAATCATCTACAAATGTCATCCAGATTTCTCACCCATCAAACAGTGCTGGCAAGTGACATTCCACCCTGTAGAGCTCGGGAAAATCCCAGATTGCAATCAGTGTAAGAGGAAGAGCTGCCTCATACCATGATTGTGTTTGACCTCCTCTACTTCTTTCTGTCTGTTTTCAAGGATGGCTAATGTCTGACATGAGAACAAATGGTCTGCATATAACCAGGAATAAGGGTAGAGGTTTCATTAGCATATGTATGCTGTGTCAATCCGTAATTTGTGCAGCATAAGTTTAGTTACACTTTAGTTATAACTTCTGAAACACAGGCCCAGAATATGTATTAATAGGATTTTTTTTTCAAATCTTCACTCCACAGCAGGATTTAAATATATTTAAATATATCTTGTCTGAACTATACTTCAACCTTGTCAGTGACAGCCCCTCAGCTTTTCCAGACTGTCTATAGCAGGATCCACATACCTTTCCATTTCTTTTTTCCCCTGAGGTGTAACTTGAGTGATCAAGTTCAACCTTATCATTTACACCAGACACACAGTCTCCAATTACAAGAAACTCTGGCAAGTTTTTTTTTTTTTTTTTTTTTTTTTTCAATTTTTTTTTCTTGTCCCCCATCAACTGGGCTTCTTTTTTTTCCCTTTTTTTTTTTTTTTTTCCTCACAGATCAGCTTTTCTAGACCTCCAGTTATTGTTTCCTTTGAAAAGGACTAATACTTTCTGGAAGGGTGGGACGTGTTACAAGGCACTACTGAGCTCCTGAGCTCTACAACTAAGGGTTGCCTGGTTCTTCACTTTATATGCCTTTTTCACATTCTCAGTAGTGCTTGCCCAGCTCCCAACACTGACATGATTATTGATACAGCTCTGTTGTCTGTGACCAGCTATCTAATTATTTTTCTGCCACAAAGGATAACCCTGAGAGTTTACATGGATTGCTTGGCATGGCAAGCATGAAGATTTTCAGAGTATATTGTGATCCTGAATGTGAAATGTGCTGCTAAGAGAGAAAGGCAACCAAAAAATCCAGTGAAAAAATCCAGTGTCTTTATGATTATGATTTTCCAGTGATTATGATACTTTGAGCTACTAAGCTACTAAGACTAACTTTAGTGAAAATATTGAAATGGAATTAGATAGATTCAGTTATTAATCCATGCTTCTTATTTCTATAGATACTTTAAGGGATGTAAAAGCAGACAGAGTCAGCAAAAATAGAAGTAGCTTTTCCACAGCTCCTGGAGTATTAATCCAAGAAATTAGTAACATTGATTTCTGTAAAACTTGAGGAATGCTTGCTGTTTTTTGTCACACTCTTCTCTATATCTCTATATTGGTACTGTATTCCAATCCTTCATTTTCCTTCTTTTTCTTTTTTTTTTTTTTTGCTTTTTCTTCCAATTCCTGCTCTCCTCCAAGTCTCTGATCTCCACTCTAACCTTTCTGTTGTGAAGATCTTTTTTTTTTTCCAGTAAACACCTTAACTACTTTCATGTTCTTTGTCCTGTCCCTACCCCTCTTTTTCAGTCAAGCCCATTTCACCTACCTCAAACCCATCTATGCTGCTGACTTCTCCCCCAGCTTGCCCTCACTTCCACACAAATGCAACTCCCACTGCCCTATTTCTGCTACCTGTGATGCCACGGTATCATCAGCCACACTACTGGACATGTCTGGCCTGTGCCTGACACCTGTTTTTTTTTTTTTTTCCCTTTCTGCTCCTATGCTGGAAAAATGACTTTGGAGAGAGTTCTGTGGCCACTGACTGTGCCCTGCTACAGGTTCACTATCCTTCAAAGTAACAATACTAGTAGCTACAAGCTGGATATAGTGCAAATTCTGTGGCTGGTTCTTTTTCTACAATATCTGTAACACAGATTTGGGGGTAGAAGACAGGAGAGGGATGTTTGCTGCTAGCTGTGGCATCGTTCTTCTTAAAAGCTTAAATACTGGAGTAAAAAAAACTGGTTCCCTGCCTAAACTTTTCTGGCTTAGTCTCTCTTGAGAAACATTCCAAGCCATAGTGCTTGCCTATAAGTTACAACCCTGCAAGCAAACAAAATCCTGCTATGTGTCAGAAAATTCGTATGTGAGCAGTTGAACCTCACATAGGAAAGAAAAGAATGCCAGGACGCACTATAAATAATGTCTCTGGAAAATATGAAAAAAGCTCATGGACAAACAGCTTTAAAACCTGATTTTTAAGCATCGGTGGAAAGTCTGAAGTTGAAAAAGTAGAAAGTTGATAGCTAAGCCAGTAAGAGGATTTAATCATAGACTTTGAGTATATCATGAAAAGATTAAAATAAAATAAAATAAAATAAAATAAAATAAAATAAAATAAACGGAGGCATGGGTGCACTCACAGTGCATGCAGTCATTCTCACCTCAGAGGCTGTTTTCACATACACATTCCAACTAACAGGGTGTAGAGGCAGCTTGCCACAATTTAGTTGCCACTCAACAACTGAGCCTTTCCTAACATAAAAGAAATGATTTGGAAAAGGAGTGAATTTTAGTCTGATTCACAAAACATCTGAACAATTGAAACTTTATAGAGCAGGAATTCCTAAAAACCCGTTCATGGCAAAACATCATTGTCTGTCAGTTACTGATGCCCCAGCCAGGATTAAATAGTTATCCTTGGATAAGCACAGGGGCAAGAAGGGATTGTGTGGTCTCGAAGTATACAAGACATTACTGAAGGACAGTGAAGAATGTGACTGTGGGATGTGCAAGTTAAGAAAAGGGCACCATGAGCTATGTACTCTTCTTAGATATCTTTCAGGCAAGGCAAACTCCATAAATGCTAATCAACACCTAGATGATAAAACAGAAAACATATTATCTTGATACAATAAGACATATGAGCTATACGGCCTGCGTACTTACTTCTGGGTCCCAAACTTGCAAACCATCGGCATGATGACTTGGATGAAAACACGTATAATAAAAGCTTGCAATATAACTGGTTTTGTACTAGCAAACTGCTTAATTGAAGTAAGTACCTACTTCAGGGTACCATCTGTAAATGTCTTTTAATTTGAGGTGGCCACTTAACTGGAGCACCTATTTCCATTGTATTCCAAGAATGTACGTATTCTTAAAGCCTTTTGAGAAGAGCAAAATGTTACTTTTAACCAGATCATTTCTCATTTTCCTTCTGTTAAAAACAAAGGAAAAAAAGTATGATTTAATTTTAGGAAATGACTAATGGAGTTGTTGTGGATATTTGGCATTAGTGATTTTCTTATTCTTAATGATTTTGCTGTTACCCCACTTATTGTATCACAAATTAATATCATAAAGAGAAAATATGAAAAAAATCCCTTTAGAAGAATTAACAAATAAAATAAATCAAGATACTACTAATATACCCAGACAAGTTTGCACAGGCTATCTCAAACCTGCTTAGGAGTGTGAGCTAAAATGTAGTACCGCACAAATGTTGGTCTCTTATGACTGGACTTGAGCTGTGCTCATGCATTCCTATAGCATTTTGACATAGCAAAGGCATTTTCCTCGATTCAGGAGCAGAGGTAGCTCATTGGAGCAACAGTACTCTCTGAAATATCACAGACTTAACAGTTTCCTGGGTAATACAGAATTATCCTGACATTATTTCTGCTATTTTATTGTCATTAATGAATTATCAATCCGTATTTAAGGCATACGTGGTAATATCTACCTCTTTTTTTCAGTCCATTACATTTATATAGCTTGACTGGTGCCTCAATTCTTTCCTTTCTTACACAAATAAAGAACTATTTTCTGATTTTCTTGTCTTACTGAATTACTGCATTCTACTGTTGAAAACACTGCCTTTTGCCTATGGCAGGTCCTCTGCTTTCTCTATTTAATAACATTGTTCATGAAGTTTCATCATTCTTGTCAGCCATAGTCTAGCTGTTCTAAGCAGTATAATTGATGTGGAGACATTTTTCAACTATTTCACATTTCCATTCCTTTTTCTATCTTTCCATCTTTTTCTGCAATGCTTTCTATTCCACAGATTCAATTTATCAGCAAGATTTAAAATATTGAAAAGGCAAACATGTCATAATCAGATGCAAAATTGACCAGTTTGCTCACTCTCCTGTTGCAAATGCCTTTCAGAGACCGTTTCAATCTCTCCACAGCCAGAAAGTCACTTGCAATTCTATTTTTGTCTTGTGGATTTTTTTTTGTTCTGTTTTGTTTGGGGTTGTTTTTTGTTGTTGTTGTTTTTCAAAGCCAATATGCTCGGTATTTTACTGAGAAAAAATAAGTTCACTCCAATAACGTGATGATTCCTTTCACAAAGGATCAGACATCACATGTTTGGGGATAAAGCTTTGAAGAATGGAAGGATGGAAAACACCCCTGCACCTAGAGATATAATACGGAAACAAGCATTTGCAAGTCGGAAATGTTTCTTGTTAATCACAGTCAAAATGCATGCTTATGAGAAAGATGACTTTATCAAGCATTATCAAGCATTGTGCAACAACAGGCACCCTGGCACCCTTTCTTCACATCCTCACTTGTCATAACTTTTAACAGACTTGGTGTGTTTTTTTATCAGAGGGCTCCCACATTAATCAATTAGGTTGCATTTGGTCCACACAGAAAAGATCACAACTACATTGGTAAAAGCAAGAGATTTTGCATCTTCTTGTGTTGGCCTAGGTTTGTTATTTCATTTATGCTCTGAGCTAAGAGGCTAAAGAGTATCATTTCCCAAGATACAAATTTATTAGGCAGGAACTCTTCAGCATCCACAGAAAGTTTTTTCCATTAATGTTTCTACGAATTTCTAATATTTTAACTGAAGTCTATTTTTTCCACTTTTCTGAGATGCCGTGATACCACAGAAAGCACATTAACAATGTGGTTTGGAAATATAAGCATTTCTTGTAGGGCTGCCTAACGATTCTGCCCATCTTTGGGCAGACTCTGACTCTGACCAGCCAAAGGAACACCTTTACTTTTGACTTACATATACTCCAACTCTTCAGTACCTCTTGACCTAATTTTTAATATGTCTATTTTTTTTTTTTTGCTTTTATCCAACTTTTCACAGAATGTTAAAGCATCTACTTATTTCTTTCTCCCTAGCAGACTGCTTGCTGTGGAGTTTTGGTTTGATGACAATTCTATGTAATAACAAAGGTGCGCAGAGAAGCATTCCATGAAAACTGTGTCTGACCTCAGCAGCAAAGTGTAATTTTTAGATTGTAAAACTTTTTTTTTTTCATGGATTTATAGCTCTGGCTTGATAGAAGAATATGGTGGTGGGAAAAACAGGGAAGCAGTATAAAAACTGTCAAGATCCAACCTGCTGGTAACCCAATCCAGAGGAGACAGTTTGCAAGACATATTGGAGGCTCTACACCAAAGCTAGAGAGCTGGTAGGCCTGGGAATAAAAACTTCAGAGAATCACAGAATCACAGAATATTTGAGATCAACTAGAGATCATCTAGTCCAACCTGCCAGCTCAATAACCAGTGTGAAAAGGAGAGAGTAGGGTCTGCACAGTTAGAGTGTAAAGGCAGAGTAAGAGTGCTCTGAGGTTGTCCTGAGCTCCAACAGAGATAGCAGAGTATGTATAACTTGTTTCACAATCTGTTTTCTCAAGAAATAATACTTGGAGACAGTTGGCTGCTTTGATTGCTCTTGTAATTACATGTGGAGGAAACAGAATTACAGGCACTGAAAATAACTCAGCCCTGCCAAGGTAATCACTGCTAGCGCTGTAGGTTGGCCAGTCAGGTGACTCCGCTCGGAGATATGTGGTGGTCGAGTGGCTCAGCTCTGAGATCTGGTCTCAGTGGCAGGCCCATAATACCCGCAGGGTAGACTGAAGCAAGGTGAAGTCCTGAGCATCCCTGTTGTGGCAGTGCACACACTTGTAATTCAGTTGCCCTTAGACTACTTTAACGTAGTGATTCTATCACCTGGATGGATACTAATGTTCCCTCTTGTAGTGGTGGATATGATATGTGGGCTGCCTCCAACCTTAGCAACCCAAGGTGAAAATGTCCTTCTGACATGCTGAGACCTGTCAGGGAGCATGCCAAGCTTTTGCTACTTGATGTTGCCACGAGGCTACCTGCCTCTAAGTAAATGTGCGCTACGGCTTGGCTATATGATATTTCCATGAGTTGTATCCTCCAGGATTACTAAAAAACATTTCTAAACTATGTCCCATCAAGGGCTTTCATACCTTAAGTGCTGCATCTCCACAATGTTGTTTCTTCTTATTAGTCAGTCCACAAAGGAGACATCTCATCAGTATGCTGGGGCAGACAACATCAGGCCTTTCCATGAAGCCCTGTGAGTGATTCTCCCGTGCAAAGATAGCCATGTGAAACTCTTGTAAGGCAATACTGGACATGTGCTAAACCAAGATCATCTGTGCGATCTTCACATCGCAGGAAGTGATGTGGCTAAATCTGTGCTAAAGATTATGGAAACAAATCCCTCTTTCTTCTCCTTATGTTGTGCCGTGGAGCACATCTTGAGAAAGGGCTTGCGTCCAGATGGCACAGACATTTGCAGAATTGGGTCTGATTAAGTACTGGCCTGTTTTTAAAAAGGTTAGAGGAATGAGAGGCACAACTGACCAGATAGCTATGACAGAGTCTTCTTGTTACCTGGCTTCTTCCATAGATGTTTAGTAATGTTTTTTCTAAAGCCAATGTAATTACAGCTTTGCTCTGTTTTCCGTGTTGTTAATAGATGCTATAATGTATTTGTACAAAAAAGAAAAAGAAAGTAAAACAAAAGATAGGTATGTACCTTTTTGACGTGCCTATGTATTTGGGTCCAGGAAGTTGACACTGAAGTTGATTTTTGACTAAATTATTTCCCCATGCAGAATTCAGTTCCATCAAAAACAAACGCACTGGCAAACTGTCCATTTTTCTGGAATTTAATTTAGAAGGGAAAAAAAATGAGAGCATTTCTGAGGACAAATCATTTCAATTTAGAATTTTAATATGACCTTTCAATAATTTAAAAATATACTAATCTTAACATATTGTTCCTGCAGAGTTTTGTACCTACTTATCAAAATATGAGTTTTAAGAAGCCAGAATTGATGTAGAACACTCTGTTCCACTGAAATGATTAATGTTTTTGCAGAAATTTTCTCCAGGGACAACTTCAAACTTTCTAAAGAGAGGAAAGTGTTTCTAATTCAGACATGAGGTAAAATTTCAGGATTCCTCCCTCAGCCAGATTTCCCCATGTTGTATGAACATGTATCTCAGATGATGAAACACAAGACTCAATTTTAAATGGCATAATATCCACAAGGTAGCCCATGTTTCATGTGGCTACTTGATTTCGTTCAAGAAAGAAAGATAGTTGGCAAGAATCTGTATTACCACCTATTTAGCGATTCATCTTCTTGTATTTCCCAGCTGGGCCATATCTGATGAAACTGGTCTACACACTTTCACACAGCCTGTCATGCCTGTTGCTTCTTTCCTTCTCCTAAGGAAGAAGAATGAAATGAATAAGAGCGTGTGGGGCTATAAAGTGCAGCAGCCTGATCAGTATATCTTGCATTGCAGATTAGGACTGATACCAGGTGGCCCTAAGAATCACAAAGATAATTGAGTATCTTCCGGCTGCCTTCATGCCAAGCATGAAATAGGCAAAGTGGAACCTCCAAGACAATATTTTTAAGCCCAAGATGACAATGATACGTTAAACAAGGAAAAATGGACCTTCCTGAGCTATCAGTTGCCACTGAAGATATTGAAATGTAAAGCTGATGAAGCTTTTCACTGGTGAGTTTTCCACTTACAGCCACTTCAGGGAAATGAATTCAGAATGATGTTTTCAGAAAAGGAATAGGCTGCAGTTCCTTATTTTGTCTCTATATAAGTGCTGTACACATGGTGACATTGTATAATGATTATAAGGCATGAAATACAGCTTTGCAGATCTTTGTTAGAAAGTCAGACTGGACTATTCATTTAGCAATATGCCACTTCATTATCAGGATACTATTTGGGCAGGAGGCTGTGGTTAATGGCCGTGTTAATAGGTTTAGTTCAAACAAAGTACATGTGCTTTCCTTTCCATTTACAGAGCATCTGGTGGCAAACTTAACTCACTTCTGATGCCTGTTCTTTGCCAATGGGCATAGTACCAGTCCATTCACTTCCCTTGTGCCTTCTGAAAGCCAGGGAGACCTACTTATTTGTAGTCATTAACTCTTAAATAGAAGGCAAGAAGGTATCATTAAGAATATATTGACAGTATTCAATACTTAATTATCATATTTCTGCAAGCTTTAGGCAAGTTTAATGTATAAAAGATCATCAAAGAGCAAAAATTTAGCAAGAATTTAATTAATGTCAAGAGAAATTCTTCTTCCATGCTGAAATATGGCATAAGAAGATATTATTCTTCGATAAAAATCTGAGATTGCTGCTTAACAGCAGCAGAAGCATAATGCAATAGGCATGTTCATTAGGCAGTTTCATAGCCATTCTTAAGGCAATGTCATCATCCAAAATTCTAAGCAAGGCTGCAAACACTACACAGAGTAAACGCTGTTTCTCTACCGGTCAGTTTGAAAAGTAAAATTTTGGTTTTATTGAAATCCACTTAGGGAAATCTTCAAATGGGTTTTATTATGACTCTTATTTTCTAATATACATATTAAGCAGATAAGCAGATGATCCCAGCTCACTCTAGCCATGTAAAGCTATGAAGTAAGTAGAGAACTAATTTTCTCTAAAGCTGATAAAAAGCACTACTGTGAAAAAAAAAAGAGCAATAAAATATACCTGGCTTCCAGAAACTGGATTAAAATGCATCACCAGTACATCTACAGGGAAGGCAGCATCCACAGGCTTGCTCCTGGGAGCACTAGGCAAACTTAGAGTTTCAGCCTCTGATATGCTGGCAGCTGACTCATTCTGAGTCACAGAAATTGGTCTATTACTGGGAAATATGTATTTGAGCATAAATAATAGACAGAAAGGTTTTCCAAATAAAGATTAAATATTCAAGATAAAATTTGCCATGTGCAATCATTTCACTTTTGGCTGTCTGGAATAATCTCTATATTATTTCTGGAAGTTAAGCAAATCTCTAGATTGTTAACTTTTGCTGTCAGTTAGTTTTGACATGACAACTTTTGTTCACCCCAGCACCTCAGACATTGTTTATTTATGTTTATTCTTTCCTGGAAGTAAGCAATTATAAAACCTTCACTTTCACTGAAATACAGGCCTCCTCAGTTTGGCTTTGATTCTCCTTCTAGTGACACCAGCATTAATTAGGTTTTATTTAACTCTCTTGAGTGCAGCATATTTGTCTCAGTATAAAATTGGTAAAACAGAGAAAAAGATTTAAATCTCTAATTAAATGAAGGTTTTCTGAATCAACAGTGTTCCCTGGGTTCTGTTGCTAAAATTAAAATACAAACTTTAACACAAAGTTTGTGCTAAATGATGATAACATTTTAAGAAATCTTTTTTACATGTCTCTAGATTCCTGAGAATTAGGTTCAATCTAATTCATATTTTCAAACCTTTCTGGTTTGCTGGAAGTGAACACGTGAACACTGAGGACTAGTTTTCTTTCATTTTTTTTTTTCTTTCCTGCTTTTCTCCTTTTTTTTTATTTAACCCTTTCTTACTTTAAATATTAAAGGTATGATTCTCATTCATTTTTCTAGTTTAAGTACTTAATATCTTTCAAAAATTGTCTACAACTGTGAGACTTAACAAAATCCAAGCAGGCAGGTCTAATTCTGCTGACAGCAAGCTAGATATGAATACAAAGCCAGAACAAATTAGGAAGAGTAGATTGTAGGAAGGAGTAGCAGGATCAGACCACTGTCAGAAACAGAGACTGCATCTATGTTATTATTTTAAAGATCTTCAGGAACTTTCTCTAAGGTCAAATGGCACAGAAGAACCACAATATGGGTTCTGTATTACATCTGTATTTTTCTCCAAATTCAGCACCAATATGCAGATTTTGTACTGTGGATGGGATGTGTCCCATGCTAGGTCCTGAATTTAGTCTGCTAGGGCCAATTTATGCAAGGGCCTGCTCTAAAGAATGAGCAATAGAAGCAGTCAGGTTCCTCAGTCTAAGCATGTTCCCTGATACTGCTTCATTTATGGGTATTGATAGATACCGAATTTCTGGGACAAAGGAGATATCTGAGGGCAATGACCATATCCTAGCTCTATCTAGAAAGAATTTAAAGACCATATCTCTAGGTCTAGTAGAAGATACAAGTGACAAATGAGAAGATATTTAGCACTTAAAATCAAGTCTGGATGTACAAACGTGTAGAGTTCTTTCACTAGTTCATTTCATGTATGAAATGGGATGTGCAAAGACTCCAATATCCTCTCCTTCAACATCGTTAGATCACTCGCCATTGAGGTTGAATTCTTTCAATCAGCAAGCAGTGGCACAACTATTACAAACGTATTCTTCCAGATAGACTGACAATTCACTTTTAAGAAAATATCCAATTGCAGCTGGAAGGTTTCATACCACAGCATGGTAGTTAAAGCCATTGATATTTAGAAAAAGAATCTCACAGTGACAGGAGGAGGGACACAGTGAGGAGGCTGATTTCTCTGAATGGGAGAATGAATGGGTGGTTTTACCATACAGCAGTTTTGGCATCATTTGGTGATTTTTTTTAAAGCTGAATATATTTTCTGATCCAGTGCACACCCACGAACAGTTCTGTAAGCACATGGGGAAGCAACACATCATGGTAGGGAAATAAGCAACAGGAAGAACAGGAGTCCCTGGGGCTGGTATGGCTGCCCAGCAGTCTGTGTCATCAAACCACAGCCTGAGCTCATCGCAAGGAGGAGACCTTTGCAGTCATCCAGCTGCCCAGGCAAACAAATACTGAAAAAGTATACTTGTACCAAAAAGCATGAAGAGAAGTGCAGATGCCTGCAAAGCCATGCCCTGATGCAATGTGCAGGCTGCATGGCCTGCAGTGAGTAGAAGTGAACCAGCCGCCCCCATTCTGTGGGTTGCACATAGGAAACAGGACAAAGCAGGGCTAGACAGAGGCTTTGTTGGCTGCAGCCCAGGCCCGCAACCATCCAAACAAGCTACCCAGCTTGCCCCAATCAATGGAGGTTTCCTCTGTGCTCCCTATCCACAGTCATCCTCTCCATGTCCCCCTGCCTTCCCTTGACATTGCGGCAGGTTTTCGCCTGACCTGTTTGCAGAGCTGCTGCCCAGCACAACTAATGGGTCATTACTGTTCATTTTGAGATGGTGGTCTGTACATGTTAAACATCTGGCATTCATTAGGATACTGTTTCTTGTCTCATATCTCTCCTAGTTCTTTGGAGATAACTATATGAGGAGACAGTGAAAGTGGCATCTTCTAAAAGCACACTTTTATCCATAACTGCATGAGATTTTACAGACAGCCAACAGTAGATGTTTTTTAAGGTCTTTTGAAATGAGATGAGCTAAGTATTGTAGAATTGGAACAAGATACATGGAAAAAAAACCCTTTGCAACTCTAGCAACACCCTCATAGAAAAATAAGCAGGAAAAGAGTTTTTTCTGTGAAATCTATGATCAAATACAATTCTCTGACTTAGGCAAGCCAGTTTGTATAACCTTGCTTTTCTCTAGAAACATAAAGATAAAAGCCAGGGTAATATTACTTATAAATAAGCTGACTACATTTGCACAGTAGTTGTGCGACAGATATAAATAGATACATCATTCCCCTCTATTTGGTACTTGTGTTACTGTGTCAGTTTTAGATATCTGTGTACAGGAGAGATGATGATAAAGTGAAGCAAGTTCAATGGCAGGAGCATGTGACATTAAGGAGAGGCTGATGATTGAGGGTTTGCTTGACCAGGAGAGGAAAGGTTAATGAAAGATCTTACTGCTCTTTTCAGCTACCTAAAAGAGGATAGAGAAGGCAGAACCAGACTTTCCTTGAAAATGCATGACAAGGGGATGAGAGGCCACAGTCACACACTGGAGAAAGGAAATTTCTGACTATCCATAAGGAAAAAACACCTGCATAATGAGAATAGTGAGGATAGTCTTAAGGCAGACACCTTGACTAAGTTAGAGGTTTAGAGGGGTTATTCTAAGGACTACCAAGCCCAAACTGACAGCTGGAGTGCAGTGCTGTGATTTTAACCCTCCACTGACTTCCCAGTGGCTTCCTCGGGGTGAACAACCCCACATGTTTGTGTGCATGCTGGCTTGTCAGTGTGCAGGGAGGAGGTCCTTGGCTGAAACATAAACATATTTAAGATGGCAGGCAATAGGAGAAGATGCCTCGCCTGTGAGTGTAGCTGCTTTCAAAATTCACAAAACAAACCAAGGGTGTCAAAAAAAGGTGAAGGTTTATCTTAAGAGCAGGTGCTATTTGTACAGACTTTTAGCAATTTTTTTGTTTGATCTCAAATGCTAGAACAGAAAACGAAATGAAGGGTAAAAGCTGAAGAATTGCAGGGTAATAAAACAAATCAGTGAATGCATGAAAGTCTTGGAGAAGGGGTAGGAGGGGAGGAAAAACATGTTAGGTTATCCTTTTCAGCACCTTCAGGCAGGACTTTGCACTGCATTAATCTGTCTAGGCTTTTATCAGACAGCTTTTGAACTCCTCCAGTGATAATGATAAGCGACCTCACTTGGCAATGTGCTGCCCTGCCTTATTGTTCTTTCAGTTTAGCTACAAAAACAAGGAGAGAAGCTTAAAATCCCATGTGTACTGTGTGTTTCTGGTGTCTGTTTTCTAAGGGGCAAGTCCTGATGCTGGAGGCACTCTGAGCAGGCTGGAGCCCGGCACACAGTGCAGATGATTGCTAACGGTTCGTTCTTGAGCCACAGGCTACATATGTCACCTTGTTGCTCCAGCCTTGCTGCACCTGGACCCAGCC
>NW_010578548.1:175552-232826 GCF_000705375.1 Tinamus guttatus | reverse complement strand
TTTCCCTATCCTGGGACACGGAGGTAGCCCAGTCTGGCTCTTCCATGTGTGATGTCTTCACAAATGCTGCAAATGAGTGTCTGGACATAGATGAACAGTATTTTTTAGGAAGCAAAAATTTCTACCTGCCTGGGATAGAGTTAAAATTTCAGCTGGCATTAGCCTTTGGCAAATCAGAGGAGTGGCACCCCAGGGACATTTTATGATGCTTTTACAGAGCTGATTTCTACTATTTAACTCATATCACAGTCTCATGAATTGTTGGCTTCTCCTGTGAGTTGGCAATCATTTACCTTGTCTAGGAACAGTCAGCTCCTAAGAGAGCAGTATGTTATTGTGCTGCAAATTATTGTTATTATTACTTAGCATTTTAGTTTTTAGTGGGATACCTTAAGTTGATGGAAGTGGAATTTCCAAATAAAACCTACAAATAGTTAATGAATATGTTGAAAAGTATGTTGCACAAAATGAATCCAACTTCAAAGGCCTTACTCCAGATTAATGCTAGTATAGCTGAAAGCAGATTTTAATCCCATGTTACTAT
Source organism: Tinamus guttatus (assembly GCF_000705375.1). The sequence continues at coordinate 232,282 of NW_010578548.1, read as the reverse complement.
CTCTAAAGAAAGGTTATGGATGTAGATGCTATTAGTTCCAGTATAGGGAGCACCAAGTATGCTTCCAGGAGAGTATTTTCCGTAGGAAGCCAAGGAACCAAAGACCTTTTCAGAGGCAATCTGAATTACACATTTCTCAAAGTTTTGTCTTGATCTGTAATAAATCAGTCGTCAGATAAATAAGCCTCTTTCAGTACAGATTTTTTCTGTATACTATAATAATTACCCATTTAAAACTCCTGGTTTAAGCACAGTAATACCAGTATGCATGTATTTTGACAAATATAGTATATGCCCTTCCTGTTTTGGAATATGTTCTACTTACACAAGCACACTGAGAGTAGGTATAAATGCTTTTCCCTAGATATAGCTAATGCTATTCAAATCTTTATGTGAAATACAGCCTAGCTATTTTTCTAATCCTGTATATCCCCTCAATCAGTGTGAGGAGGAGGAAGTATATGAGTCACTAGAAATATGTCTTTTCCAGTGGAGGTCTAAAAAGTGTGTTTACAGAATCACAGAATCGCAGAATGCTCAGGGTTGGAAGGGACCTCTAGAGGTCATCTAGTCCAACCCCCTTGCACACGCCCCTAGAGCACGTGGCACAGGGCGGCATCCAGGCAGGTTTGGAAGATCTCCAGAGAAGGAGACTCCACAACCTCTCTGGGCAGCCTGTTCCAGGGCTCTGTCACCCTCACAGGAAAGAAGTTCTTCCTCACATGGAGGTGGAATTCCCTGTGTTTCAACTTATGTCTGTTACCGCTTGTCAGCTCTCATGAGACAGACACAGGATATTAGTTAATATTAGGATATGTACAAATCAGTGACCCCTTCAGAAAGAAAGTTAAAACCATGTACACTTATTTAACTGTGTCTTATCTCAGGTTTAGTACATTTCCTACTACTAAACAAGTCCCCATTATGCACTGGAACCACCTTGCAATACAAGTAAGAAATATAAACACAAATTTATAATATACTTGGATGTGATAAGGAACAGAAATAATAAATCTTTTTTGATTAAAACATAGCCCTTAGGAAAATACAAGCTTGTATAGCCATCATGCATTTATGTAAGCGAGGCAGTTTGAAAAAGGCCCATGTCAAGTGTTATTTTTTGAAAGGTGGAATACTAAACTGAGAATCTGGATTTAAATGGCCCTAGGTTCTTACCTGTAGCACTCATTTATGATGAACTTGGGAGAATATTGCATTAATGAATGCTCTTTATACACTGCCAGAATAAATGATGTGCCACAGATGGAGAGATCATGGAGGGATCAACTTGAGATGCCTGTATTTTTCTAATACATTAAGCCCAGGAACTGACTATAGTGCATTTTCTCTTGATGAGGTATTTTTGACATTTTTTTTCCTCAGGTGTTCTTGTAAAGACAGAATGAATTGCCCTTGACATTTGTAAACATACATTTTCTGTCAGTCTATACCCCTTCCTTCTCTCTTTTAAACCCCATGGAAATTGTGCTTTGGGAACCCGTGCTTAGCGTTCTGCAGAGAGTGCTGAAACACCAGCCCCGGGATCCACCCCCTCCGACAAATAACTGCAGGGAGAAATATATTGCTCTCACTTTCAGCCTTCAAATATTTGCCTTTGGGAGGTACATTTTAATTTAGGAAAACAATGCCGATAGCATTTTTATGAATTTATTTTTCTTGCATTACCGTGCAGTAAAGAAAAATGAAGAGCTGAACCATCCAGATTATTCTAGATAATAACCTCTCCCCAGGACTACCCTGTCTGTATTTCTTTGCATATGTATGTGATCTTGCATGTGTACATTGTGCAACATGTTACCATTAGGAAGCAAAGATCTTAGTCTAGCATGTAATGACACTGTCTGTAGTCCAGTCTTCATCCCTTTCCCACACTTGCTTTACTTGAAGAGCTCATTTGGGATGGAGATTGTTTATAGCCCTAACACTCGTCCTTTGCAAATGTAAATCCATTTCAAAAGTTGGTCGATGTTAACCTGTCACACAGATCTCGCCTGCAAAATTCCCTGTTAAACTCTCTTTTGCTGCCCAGTTTAACAAAAACCTAAATATTTAGGCTGGTGGTACTCTCAGACTCCTGCCTGTCGTGCTGATGAATATGGTTGTGTTGTTTCTTAGAATTTCTCTGCCTGTGCGGATAGACCTACTGTCTCTAGTCTTTTATTCCTATTGAACGCATTTTTGTTTGTTTAGGTTTGTGATTTATATAGCTCTTAGGACAATGGAATGTATATTCTTATGCATTAAGATAACTCCAATAAATAATAATAATAATAAATGAAAAATGAACTCACTAATAATGCATTCACACTAGAAGAAAAACAAACAACAGAAGCCTAAAGGAATTAAACTGAATTAAATCAGACAAACAAAAAGAGAAAGCAGTTCACAAAATATACTCCACTTTTCTCCAAAGGAAAATAATGTAATCTGTTTTCTATCTGAAGGATTTTCACAAGGCCCTTGTTGGCTACCTTACACTTATTAAGGTATCAGATTCCTCTTATTTTTCTCTTATTTCAAAGTAATGAGTATGGCTACAAACAGGAGATTCCTAAGCAGCTGCCTACAGTGATGTATTCTTGCATGCAGTCTTTGTACCGGGAGAAACTGTGGAAATCAGATGAGATTTAGAGCACTTATAAAACTGAAGCTGCATCAAGCACAACAAACATTCACTGCTCACAAAAACTACTGTTTTTGTAAAACAGTGTGTGTCACAAAAACAGAACATGCGTGTCTTCTCTGATCCATGCTCTGTGGTCCAAAGCACTACCTGCTTCTGCATCCTCCTTCTCCCCATTCCCCCACTGGTGGAGGAGCTATAAACAAAAGGGCTACAAACAGCACACACAGCGACGTCGCCTGCTTTCAAAAATCACTAAAAATAAATTCATTGATAAAAAGGCACACAGAAACCGGCAGCTGGTGCTCCACAAACTGTGTGGGGAGGTGGTACTGGCTGAGGGCGCGGCCAGGGAGTCAGGGCTTCTCCAGGGGCATTCGGGCACCCGGGAAGGAAGGTTTTTCATCGCATAGCGGTTGGCACTGCGTATTTGCAATCAGCCTTGATTGTGTGGAGAGTGGGACTCAAACTCTGCTCTGCTTCACCCAAAACACCGCGTGTGAGGTGCCTTGGCAAGCTCTGTTTCCATGGAGATGAGCGCTAACGTTAGCTCCTCTCAGCAAAGTGAAGCTGTTCGGCTGAGTTCAGTAAAACAGGTATTTTATCCCATTTCCCTCAGATGAAAGATAAGATTTAGTTTGCAGTCTGCACGTGGCATTATAAGAGCATGACTTGATTATTCCTTCGGGGCTTCGTAAGGCTGGGAACTACTAGCTGTATTATGGAGGTAGAACAATACTTGCTTATGCTGAGGCTGACTCAGATGCATAACTCTGCCAGAGCCTAATAAATCTGACACCAAAAGGAGGGCAAAATGAATTTGAATGTATCTACTGAGTTGCCCTCAAATTAGACTTTGTCAGTGACATGACCTTCCAAAAATAGAATGATTTGGATTTTGAGAAGGAAAGAGACATTTCAGTTGCTCTACCACTTTTTTTTTAATGTATTGAATCTATTTCCTGCAAATAAATCATCTTCCTACTCATAAATTATTTAATTATCTGTTATGTGAAAAACAGACTTTTTCTGTAATAATATCAAATAATATATTAAAATCTACCTTAAACTTGGGAATATAATGATGAGGAAAAGAGGGATTTATATGGATTTGTTCCCTGTATATGTTACAGCAAATCTTCAATGAATATTCTGGAAAGAAAAAGGGAAGAAAATGAAGACAGCCTATTTTCAGAACATGGTGGATGGCTGAAATCTGGCAGAACGAGTTTTTGCTCAGTTTGAATGTAATATTCTTATTTAAGTGGTCAGCAAGATACTTTATGCAAAAAAAAAAAAAAAAAGGGAGCATTTTTTCTCTCAGTAGACCTGTTCTCTTTTCATACCGGTAAGCACTGGAGAACCAGAACATCTGTGGGACAGGGAGGGCCATGGCCTGGCCCTGGCATCATTAACATGACTGGTAATTAGAATCTGTGCTGTAGAATCATTAGCTTTTTTCTTTCAGTGAGAAAAACCTAATAAGATTGCAGGTCCCAGGCTGGGTTTGTGGAACATGGTTCGCAATTAAAGAAAAAAATAACTTTTTGATAAAACAAAAGATAATTTGGCCCTTGAGACAGAAAAACAATTAAATTTGTACCTCATTTTGAGTGTGCTCTAAGTCTTTTGGGGTATTGGTATAAAATAGTAGAAGACTTAACATGACCAATATGCGAATACATGTCAGTTTGTTTCATGGAGCTTAGGGCGCATTCCCGCAGAGTAGTAAAGTAAGCAGCAGGAAGGGTCTCTTTGCTGAAGGCAGGAGCTCTCCCGGGAGGTCAGGAATAACTGTGCAGCTGGGCAGAGGGTGCTCATCTCCAGTGGACATGCTCTGCATCTGACAGAACTGGACCTCTGGGTGGCCAAGCAGTTTTTCTCCAGGGTTTTGTGACAGATATTGATAAGATTACAAAGAATCGAATGTCTTTTGCTTCCTAAGACTGAGCAGATTTTTCTATTAACTCCAGCCTTTTCAAAGGCTTTTATTCAACACCCACATAGGTACAGTTTCCAGGCAAACATGTATTCTTTGCTCTATATGATTATTCCTACCCTTAACAACATCAAAGCATGTAAGAAGCTAAGATCCTTGAGAATATATCCCTCTATCAGTCTAAGGCTAATATAGAGAAAAATAACCTTTTATAAATTCCACATAATAAACAAAAATATTTCTAATACAAACTAAGTTATAATGGTGTTTCAGTCCAACACAGCTAATTCTATTGGGGCATAACCTGATCTCCTGTCCTGCAACAATGTGATGTTTATAACCTGCTCTTTAAAATCAGTTCCTGATCAAATCCATCTCCAGTTCATTAAAAATTCTCCTACAAGAGCAGCTAATAAAAGAACTAATTGGGACAGAGGCCAGCATCTCCAGCTTCTTGATAGAGTTCTGACATATTAGCATTTTTAATTAAGTGTATATGCTGACATTATGACATGCAATAAATTGCTAAATAAAATACAGAATAGGTTCATCTTCTGGGGGAGGGGACAGACCTTTTGATTATGAAACTGATGGATAATGCTCTCTTGAAGTTTAGTTCTTGAACAAATATACAAATTTTAGAATCTTCTGTCATCTTTTTGGTCTTGTAACCCTCCAAAACCTTTATTCTGTCTCTCAAGTTTTCTAAATTGCATCATCTGCAATAGTAGAGTAAGGCTTTTTTGTTTGTTTCTTAGTTAAATTTATTTCTCTAGTGACACTCAGGGCAGAGATCTGAAAATAATTTCTCCAATTACATTGAATTTCTGTTTTATTTCCAGCATCATCTCTCTTCTCTTTCATCAGCCCATTATTTTAACAAGGGCAAGTGGAAAGAGAAGTTGTGCCTTATGCAGAGCTTATCCTACACATAGCACTTGCTGAAATCCTTTTTCTTGTTGCTATTTAGGTCAATGCAAGTTCTGCAACTGACTCCTGTGGAAGCAGAATCAGCTGGGGCTACAAATTCACAGGTAGGTGCTGGCAACAGAATAAGTCACGTACAGAAATTAGGAGGGGCCTGACATCAACAGAGACAGAATCTTTCTCTCCTTTACAATATGCACTGGGATCTTTCTCAAGCCCTGCCTCATCGTTCTTTTCCATGAACAAATCTTTCCTTTTTGACTTTCCAGTGTTTCTTCCAACTCAGACTGCCTGACATAGTTGACTTTTGGGCTCAAACTTGTAAGTTCACCCAGACTAGTAAAGCAAACACTTCATAGTTCACTTTGGAGGCCAGAAGCAGAAAAAGGACTTTCTGTAATTCAGGACCATTGAACAGCTCAGGCCAATACAACACCAAGAATCCTACAATATGCTGCAAATCATCCTAGCTGCACAAATGAGAAGGTTGGTGCCAGGGTGGAGGATGAGGCGGAGGGCACAGAATCTGACGTGGCTTACCTGTGTGGTTCTGCACATCCTTGTATGATCCAAAGAGCACGTTGCTCACTCTAGCTTATTTTAAGTAACATTATAGCTTGAAAGCTATCGTCTCATGTAAGTATTTCTTGAACCGGATCAAATGAGTGAGTTATTTCCATCCATTTCCTGGCAGATGCATTTTGATCATGCTATTAGAGGTATTAGAGATGTTTCTCTTTGCTTGACCTTCTCAGCTAAGAAGCCAATGGGTGGATAAAGTGAGCAACTCCTATCTCACCCTTATAAACTGGTTCTCTTCTTGCTCCCTTGCCCCTGTACTCTATGATAGTAGTTCAAAATAAATTGGAGGAACCATGTGGAAAGTTGGATCTGCGTCTGCACATGTCCATTTTATTGCTAGAAATGAGTTTTCTGATATCTAGCATTGTCTGCAGGATACTTTTTATAAGCTTTCAGGGCAACAGAAGGAGGTTCAGTAACATTTAAAACCATTTTGTGTTATGTCATAAGTCAAAGTTTTAACCATTTTTAAAATGTTTGTATAATGAACAAGGATAATTTACTGTAATTATACCACAACTTGCAATAAAAAGATTGAAAGCAAAAATAGAAATTATGGATTTGGGATACGTTTATCTATTGAGTGTTAAAAAAGCTATCATGCTAAAATTCCTAGACAACAGTAAGAAAGTTTAGGTTAGAGAAGATGATAAAGAGATTAGTATCTGATCAGGCATCTATAAACAAGTAATGTAAAAAAACGCTTTTTGCACAAAAAGCCTAATTACTTTGGGAGAAAATCCTTCTTTGCACACAGAAAGGCAGATCATGTGCTAGCTCTAATTTATGCTGATCCTTGTATATTGTACAGTAGGGATCTGCCTTATACCTTGGCTGACTCTATGTGACATGAAATTTTGCACAGTACTTCCCAGTGATTTTCAGCATCCAGGAGCAATTCGGCATGGAAAACAAAGGCAAGCAAGACATGGTGAGTTGTGTCTGCACATGGCAGTGCAATTATGTTATCTTCCAGCAATACAAAAAGAGTCTGCATGTTATCATGACTACCACTTGCTCTTGTAGCATATATAAAATGGAAAAGAATTTCTACTTTGTCTTATGTAGTCTAGAATGTGTTTCTTCTAAAGTAATCCCTTCTTCTCTCTTTTTTCTATTATTTCTTCTCTGTGTCTTAATTCGTTAAGGACATGAAGCAACATAATTCTAAGATGGTCAGAAGATTTATTGCATCAAACAGGAAATGTTTCTTCCTTATAGCTTTTATGTTTATGTTCTCTCTGAAAGCAAAATCCTTGGGTGATATTACTGGCACAGTAAGCATGGCTATTTTAGGTCTATGTTCATATTTCAAGATTAGCGAGGGATTTTTTTTTAATATGGCAGTTACTATAGTGACAGAGACAATTTTAGAGAGGAAAGATGGTATTGTGATAAAGATATTGTACTGGGATTCAGATCAGATTGTCAGCTACTTTTCAAAGCGTCTCACTTGCATCTTTTTATTTTCCAGTATTCTTTATTGTCATGGCAGTGCACAAGTTGTTGACCTGAATTGCAGGATTAGAGCTGGATGAGCATGGTTTTTTTCCATTCTGTAAAACTCTTCCACTTTTAAATAATATTCCTATTCAGCATCACAACAAATGCAAATCTCTTTGGAGCAATTTAATGAAAACATGATAGATAATCTCAGCAAAGTTTAATGCTGAAGATATATACTTTAGTGGTAGAAGAAAAGCAGACCAGAGACTTGAACCCTTGCAGCTCATCTAAACCAAGAAGGCCCAGAACCCTGAAGTTCTGAGGAAGTTCTATGGTTTTGCTCACTTCAAAAGGAATTCAGTTCTGCATCTAAAAAGAAAACCCCAGAATTCCTAGCATGGAGTTTGTAATAAATAGTATATTTCTTTCAAAAGTTTAGTTATTAATAAAATTATATTTTTTCAAAGCTTTTTTTTTGTTAAAAAAACAACTGTCATCTGGACACATAAGACTGGTCAGGTCTCTGAATAGGAGACAGGAATTAGTTGATCTGTAATGATTTAACAAAGTCTTCATTTATGTAATTCTACAGTTTATGAGACTGAACTCTAACTCAACCTTCATTAGAACACATATATTTACATTTCAATTTTTCATCCACATTTACCAAGCAGTAGAAAGCCTCATGATCATATTCAGATATTTTCTGTACACTTGCCCAAGAAGCAAAGAGGGAGATTGCTATTCCAAACCTTTTTAACATCCACCGTGGAAGAGGCTGCCATCTCACAATACATTGGTAATATTCAGAAGTAGCCAGAGTGCTATTGGTGATGGCCAAGGTAGCACATTCTTGCCTCTAATCCCAGATAGACACTTATTTTAAAGTATGACAGAGTCTAGGGCACCCTATATTTATTTACTGTACATATGAAATTATTCATGGAATTGGCAGCTGACAAGCTCATGGCTAAAGTCCCAGTGACAACTGACGCAAAGTTTAGGCTGTTTACCATTTAGAGAATGGCTGTATGAACCATTGTCCTTTACAGTGTGCAGATGTAAACTATTGATAGAGAACAGTCTTGCAGGAGAACGCATGATCACCAGCCTCACTAGTGACCACTAGTTACTGCTTTTTTCATTATCTCCCCAGCAAGACTGGTGTACACCTGAGGGAGTTGACAGTGATGGTTTAAGACCAGACTTCACCCAGTTGTAGCTAAGAGACTGTTCCTTATCTCTTCACTTTTCAGCTCCCCTTTCACATTTGAGACATGGCTCTTCCCTGTAAGTAGTCCAAGGAAAAGTCAGATAGCTTAGACCACCAGGTTGTACACTGGGTTTAACATTACCCTCAGTGGATTGGGACATCCATATATTCCATTACTTCATCTCAGAAAGCAATCACAGAGCAACTTTCTAGGCTATCTCTCTCCTGAATGCCTTCTGGTTAAGGATTCTAGTCCATTTCCTTTGCAACTACTCAGCAAGAACATGAGGTTCCATCTCAGGACTTTATTAATGGCAGTCTTCTTCTAAAAGAAGAGAATCTCTCCACAAACAGAGAAGTCCTCCATCCTCCCATTCAGGAGATGGCAGGAGATTTCCCATATCTATGTTCATTAAACCTCAGAAATAGTCCAGAGCTGCAATAGGATGTTCATATGGTTATGCTGCATGCTAAGTCTTCTTGTAAAAGAGCTGTACTTCAAAAATATCAGAATCTCCTATGACAGGAATGTTGGTCTGTGGTAACGTGAACATCTTATTTCATATTTGTTATGTTGTTTTACATTGTGGCATTGATGGCCCTGCTTCTAACAAATAAAATGTTGATAGACTCTCTTCCAGTGTGGGATAAAGAACCCTGATTTCGTTATTGCCATATAGAAAGTCATAGTGTTATTGGTGTGGTAGGATAACAATGTTCTTATCTGAAGTTCATTTGGCTCATGTGGACAGTGTTGGCATTATTGCCATTTGGCAAGGAACTAAATGGCCTAAAAAGCTGATTATGCTGAAGTATTTGAAGAGGGGATTCAGGACAGCCCTATAATCCTGGCCAGGCACAATGTGACTTAAAAGCCCACTGTTTCACTTTATCTTAACACTGTGCCTGCAACTCTTGTCTACACTTCAGACCGAGTCTACTCCTTATAGTGTGAATAAGGTGACATAAGGGCTAAAATAAGTATCATTGCCACCTGAGTTTCCTCCACAGATTAGCTTTTTAAAGGGCTACGGAAGGGCAGTTGACTCCACTAGCAAAGAGAAAATGAGTAGTATTTAGGTCTTGAGAACATAATTCCATCTGAGCTGGTGCTTCAGCCGGATGTGTAATGTTTAGAAAGGTGGATTCAAATGGGTGAGCTGGTTCACAATGGGGCTCTGTTCTGCTTATAAATTCTGTTGTTTATCAACAGAGTAAAATCTGTGGCTGAAGTGGTCAGCTATTTTATAACAGACTTTGATCAGTTATAAGTGGAGGAGGTGAGGGTCACAGCGAGAGGAAAATGGTAGAGATGATTAATGATGCAGTAGTCTTTAGAGACCTATATCATCTTTAAGGCCCTACAGTGATGAGCATGATAAAGCACACATCCAGATGCTATCTCCGCCTGGAAGACCTTGTCTGTTTTAAATCCCTTGTTTCAACATTAAGAGTGTAAGACAAACACCCCAAAGCACAAGTTTCACTGTAAGTCGCTGAAAGCAATGTCTTACTGTCATTAGTTCTCCATAGTGCTCCCTTGAGGAATCCAATGAAGAGACTTAGTAGTGCCCCAAACTGCCATCTCCTCTCACTGCTAAATATGGCCTGTGGGGGATGTTCAAAGGCACTAGAGGAGTCAGTTGCTCCAGTTGCTGATCTTCCTAGGACTTTGTTTTCATGCCTTGGATTTTTGCTATATTAGCATCTTTTGGATTATTTCAGGTTCTACATACTGCATAGGCTCTCAGTGTACTTATGTATTATTTCCCTTTTGCAACATTTCGGGACATTGTTTCAAGCAGAATCTTTCCCTGGTTCATCTGCTGTCCCAAGGAATCTTCCTGAAAGTTTCTGATTTGCAATATATGAAAGGCCAGAGCATAAGACAAGGAGATAGTCAGGGTTGTCTCATCAGCTGCACTGCTGCCTCTTTCCTAGGAAACAGATATTATGGTGATTGTGCTTTCCCAGGCCAAGGCTTAGAGGAAGGATTTTCTGTATTGTAGCAGAGTGAGTGCTTCCCATATCACTCAAGGGATTTGTAAGCCAAAACAAGGTCCCTTCAACAGGTCAGGAAGTACCTGATATCCCTCCTTCGTAAATGTGTCATTATTAAAGCTATTGTCTGTCCGGTTACTGGATCCAAAGCAAATCCTTAGTATATACAACAGTTTGTATCATTTATATTTGAATTTTATCAGGTCTGTGATAATTGTAATAGAACTGCTCTTTTTGACATTTCCCAGCTGTGTAAAGAGGGCCTGAAAGGACTTTTTATTGCTTGTGATCTTAGACACTATGACCACCAGTTCTGATACAAGACCCCAGCTTTGTTCCAGGGTTTCTATCAGTAAATCTTAAACAGAAAATGCATGAGGAATCCTAGGGACGGGAATACTGCATTGTTTTAACCAATAACCAATGGGACTGTGATTTAGTCATGATGAAATTAGTGCTCCTCTTATTTAGTCTCCATTTTTACCCCTGCACATCTCGGATTCCTAGCTGCACTGTGTCCCAGCTTAAAAATGGATCTGGAAAATAACCTCACCACAATCACATATTTAGAGCCACCACCCACAACCAGCAGGTGGGTTGGAAGCTATTTAGGTTGAGGCCTCTCCAGATGAGCTTTTATCCTACCAAGCTGGGCGATTGCTGCCTACTGTGCTCAACTTACCCCTACTTTGTCACCTCTTCTCCCAAGAGATCATAGAAAAGGCTATTCAGACACAACTTGTGTCCAAGGTTGCCTGTGAATTAGCTTTGGGCATCTCCCCATTCAACACTCAGGGTCATGCAGTGCCTGACACAGGCATTCAGTCATGCCAACTCCTACAGAGCACCAACAGAATTAAAAGAAAAGACTAAAGAAGCCATCTGAGGTGCTTCTCTGTTCACCACACTGAAATGTTTATTTTAAAATCATTTCAGCACCTAAATTAGAAGGCGCAGGTTGGATTCATCTCACCTGTCTGAAGTCATCTGAGAGACAGATGTTTAGTCCTGAGAAATCGTGCCAGTTCTCTCTTTCTCTCTGTTCAGTGAAGGGGTGTATGTACCTGTAGTACCTGTATCAGTTTTCTCACCTGAAGAGATCACAGAAACCTGTTTTAGTGTAAGCTGAATCTGCCTCTAGAACTGTTCTCCCTGTAGTGATTTCTGAGAGAGATTGCATTGTTAATTCAGACCGGAGCTCCAAGTTTGACAGGGTTCAGGTAGATGAGATATCCCTCATTTCTAAAGTATTCCATACGAATATGGTCCATTTTTCGTCTATACGTGGTCCACAGTAAACCATATTCATTGCCTACCACCTACCAGACTGACAGTGCACACAGAACAACTACACAAAACAGCTGCTATTTTTTTCCAAGAAGCGTTCAGTTAAAAAACATCACTAAGATTCATTCCATATACATTTTGGAAGATAATATATTTAAGCATGTTCCTATTCAAGTTAGATGAGCAGTGGAAAGAAAACTGAGAAAATGGTGGTCCAGGCTTTACACATTAGCACACACACTCTCCCAAAGGAGAAATGATGTGCCTGTAGCTTTTACAGTGTTTGAAGTTTAAAAGAGGGTGTTTTACAATACACTCCAGATGATAGATACAACTATGCATCTACGTATGTAGGGCATTGAAAGAATGTAATGATTTACTCAAGGGCAAAACAATATCCCACTTGCATAAGCTGTTCATCCCTTAGGCACTGAAAGATTATGCTGTCTTTTCCACTGAAGCCTTACTTGTGGCATTTAATCAGATTTAATATATTTGCTATTAGACAAACACTGGGAATTACAATACCATAAAGATACAAAAGAAGGCTGCTTAAAAATGAGGGATCTTCGCATATTAGGAATACTTGTATTTATTGCACTATAGCTCTTTGGATAATATTTAATATCATTAACAAACAGCTTTCATAGCTTTAAAGGATATGCAAAGATACTTTAAAATAGTGTTTAATGTTGGGGGATCATAGATACAGTTTGCATAGAAAGCTTTCTTAAATGCTTCCTTAATTCTAAAACAATGTTTTAAAGAATTCTGATGTTTTAAACTGTGAAGTTCATCTATTAACCAACTGATTATCTCAGATAGAAGCCCCAGTCCTCTTCTGGTACCTGAGGGATATAAAGTATAATGCAGGAACAGTTTGCAGTAGTTGTTGTAAGCCATATCACTGCTGTGTGGTCCTAGACCATCTGTATGATGATCCACTTTTTAGTTACAGCACAGTAGCTTCAGGGCTGCTCTCGTTTGCATCAGTTTCCAGAATCCTCAGTATTGTGCCCGTGACTGCCCAGGGCAGGGGGTGATGTTGGTCATCGCCACCACACAGGTATGTGGGAGGCAGGGGATAAAGCTTCTCTCACCAGAAATTCCCACATTCTGGAGCCTACCTCCAAGACTTTTGCAAAGTACCAAGTCAGCTATTGAATTGAACTTGTAGAAGTTGATTAGCCCATTTTGCTTTGGGGCACCTCTAGAGGTTTTTTTGTATGTTTTTTTTTTCCTTAACATTATTATGTTTTGTATATTTTTGTGTCAGTGAGGTAGTACTAATTAATATTGATCACTGTGTTTTAATGTAGCATTGCCCTGGGATGAAAAAACTGGAACAGAGTTATTTTTCTCTTCAATCATTATTTGGATAGTTTATACATGAGGTACTGTTAAAATATTGCTTTGATGTAATTCCAAAAAAATCATATAGAAGTGAAAGAGTTTTATTTTACTTCTTCAAATGCATTCTTTTTTTTTTCTTTAACAATTATCGATTAATTTACTTTCCTGTATTTTGTGACCAGAGACGAAATGGCTGTTCCATATTGCAAGAGCGCGCTCACTGCAAAATCTGCTTGCTTCTGTGAAAAAAAAATCACTGATATTAATGCTGATCTTGGGAGAGGGTCTGCAAGTTAAGTATGAATGAGAGTTGTATAATGCAGAGGGTAGTGGGATTTCTTTCTGGCTTTTGATAGGATCTACAAAGAAAAATTGTTTAAGAAAGAACTGGCTTGGACATTTCTGAATAAAATACAAATGTTTCTGAATAATACTGCTTATGTGCAATATGCCTATGTGTCAAAAGAACGTTCTTGAAAGTATGAGGTAGACTATTTTCAGATATTTTATGTAGTGTTAGCATCTTCTGAAGTATTCTGATAGACAAAATAGGGATATGAAAATGCTGTCAGTAACTTTTCTAAAAATCCCCTAACATAGACTTATTTTTTCCTTCCTTTTAATATATGTTTCTCTTTCCAAATGTTTCTCAAATATGTATCAACAATTTTAAAGTGAAAAGAAAGATTTTAGCAATATGGCCATCAAAGTATTGGCCCTAGAAGATGGGAGATGCACAATAAAGGCCTTCCCCTATTTGCTTAAAGATGATCTGAATTAAAGACCTTTTGCTTCCTGCCTGCAGATCTGTGTTTGTAGCTATGTCCCCAACTCTGGGCCATACCTTAGCCGTTTAGCCATATGCCTTCTTGCTGGGATTAAGTGGATATTTTGAGTCAGTTGAAAGGATATTTGACTCGATGCCTCATTGCAATGATTCAATTCAGGAATCTCTTTGCAAAGTTTTAGTTTTATTTTATCGCAGAAAAACCTCAGCAGATGCCATAAAACAAAACTGTTTTCTTCAGTATTCTTCTGCTTGGAGTGGATATGGGTGGCTCTATATATGGGAATAAATTTAGAACTCTTTCATGGTATCTTTGCAGAGATGCATACTTGTACATGTAAGTCATATCTGCCTCAGTAAATATGAGAATCAAGCATACACACACACACACACACACACACATTTTGGTATTAGCTTTCCAGAGCAAACACTTCTTCCTGCACACACACACACACACACAGGCATACTCAACAAACATTACTAATCTAAGTAACAGGTTTTCTGAACATAAAATTGAAATAAGTTTTCTATGGAAAAAATCTCGTGTTCCCTAACATTACAGGAGCAGAAATGTAAACTTTATCGTTTTGAGTGTAAGAAAGAGATTCATAGCATACCAATGGAACCTATAGCTAGCTATCTGCCTTTGTGTCAAAAGAACTTGAAAGTATAAAGCACTTGAAAGTATAAGGTAGATCATTTTCAGATATTTTATGTAGCTTTAGCATCTCCTGCAGTATTCTGATAGACAAAGTAGGGATGTGAAAATACAATAACTTTTCTAAAAATCCCCTAACACAGTCTTCTTTTTTTTTTTCGGTTGGAATATATGTTTCTCTTTCCAAATATTTTTGAAAGATGTTTTCATCTTTCCAAATTATGTATTCTGCAGGGGATGTGAGAATTTTGCAGACATGAGTTTTGAGTGAACTATGCCACTTATTCATGTTTTCCCACATACTTGCAAACAACTATACTGTGTCCTGCTGATGTTACATCTGTGTATCATCAGATAGTTTTATATTGGGCTACAATGCCCATAAGATCTTCTCTGAAAAAATAACTTCCATATATAAATACATACACATGCTTTAGACTTTTTTTTTAGGCTTTGTTTTTGTTCACTATGTCTCTTGATAGACATGTGAACACATTATCAGTAGAAGTTCTGCTCTAGATCACACAGAACACAATGTAGGAAACTTCCATAAAGGAATTGGGCCATTTGTATGAAGATTAATACTTGCATCTAAATCGTGACAGTAGCCTTTTAATCATGCTTTGAACAAAATCATCCAAAGGATAGGAAAAAGGGTTAATGCCACGTGTTCCCTGGAGGCAGCTTGGACAAACATAGTTCACTATGTAACTTCATTTTTATAAGCCAGATTTATAGATTACATCTAACTGAATCAATTATTTCTGTAAATATAGAGAAAATAACCATCTTTCCAACAAGAAACAGCTGTGTTTTTCCAATACTGTTAAATTTTGAATTAATACTAAAAGGAACAAAAAACAAAGGGAGTAAGTGGATTATAGGCATTACTTGTTTCAAATGACATAATTCTGCCACAGATTCCTCACTATTTATGGCAAAATGATACTTCAGCTTTGAACTATTATTGTTGAGCTCTTATTTTGTTTACTGTAAACTCTTCTGTATGGAATTGATAATTACTCTCATGAACAAAGGAAAGAGGCAAAATTCAAAATGAATAAAAAACCTTTCAGTGTAGAAATGTGTTTAGTTAAATCTCACGTCTGCTCTTTCTATTTTTTTTTTAGAGAGAGTCATGACCAGTATAATCATTTTGTCTGACCTTGTCTGTAATGCAGACTTCCTCAGAAGCTAGATTAAAGCTTTCTATCTTAAAGAAAGTTGTATATATTTTCTTAAAGACTTCAGGTGGTGATGAATTTACCTGCTCATTAAAAGCAAGTACAAAGTTTAACTTCACTGCTGGGAAATTATCTAAATTTAGAGTCCATAGCTGATTTCTTTTTTCCCTTTAGCTTTAGTTTCCAGGTACTGGAAGTTCCAGTACCTAGAAGTTCCCTTTCCTTTCCTTGCAAGGATGAAAACCTACCTCTATGCCAAAAGACGCTTTGTTCATACAGCAAATCTTTAATAAATTCAATAGAAGTCTTCAGTGCTCACATTGTAAATTGTGTCTTTAATGACCTGAATTATTTGTAGCTCCCTCTGAACTCTCCACAGAGCTTTCACATCCTTACTCAAGTGAGACTGCAACAGTAAGACTGTGAGACCAGTAGTAGTGTGGTCTACTAATGGTCCTAGAAATGTTCTGTTCAGAGGCAAAGGCTCTTCCCAGCCTGTTCTAGAATTTCCTTTGGTACATATCCAAGGACCATATTAAGTGTCTTGGTCACAGCATTGAACTGGTCAGTGAAGAACTGTTGAGTTTTTCTACTGACCGCTTCAATGATTCTCTCTTCCCATAGGCATAGTTGGTGTTCTTTGTACCTAAATACATTACATAGCACTTGCCTATATTAGAGTACATTTTTTGGACTGTGATCAGTCATCTATTCATCTGTAGCAGGAACCTCTACAAACACCTGGGAACACACACTCTTAGGAGGTTTCAGGAGACTCTTTGAAGGCTAGATCCAGAACTAAGTGAGAGGTGAAACTATTCCATTAATATCTAAATATACAATTCTGAATGAAAATTTTTTCTTTCTCCATCTTTCACCTCTCACTCGAGTTTCAGAGGGTCTTTGCTCCTGTTAGCCTTTGTAGAATTTTTGAAACATATTTCAGCCTCCTGTAGACTTATCTACATAAATGATGGCAGATGGGTTGAATCTTTGATCCTAGCTTAACAAGTGGCCTAGATATTTAGATATTTAGGCTTAATAGCCTAAATCCTTATTCGAATGTAAGGCTCAGCAAGATAGCTATTGCACATGGAGGAATATATTTGAGCAAAAAGTTAAATGGAGCCATATTCCAATTACCTTTATATCATTCAAACAATCTCCAAAGTCTAGCAGATGATACACAAATGGCACACTGTATTTCACACTGTATTTACAATGCAATGATTTTATTTGTGAATAGTGTAAGAACAAGAGCAGTCACTGAATACATAGAGCAAAACCAGCTTCTGTGCGGTTGAGCAAAGCATGGAGACATACCTGCTAAGCACTATCAGTACTCTATGATGATGTGGGAGTAACTAAGGGTTATCACAATTATTTTTTTTCTTCATACCTAGAGCACACTAGAGTTGAAATTCAGACCTATGCTCAGTCAAAATACATGTTTACAAAGAGTAGCTGTGTGTTGTCCTGCAAGGATTTGTCAGTTTTAAAATAATTATGTTATTCCTGAGTTTATCATTTCTCCATGCAGCAGGCTTTACTAATAATCAGGCAGAATCTCCCATGGGTGATGATTTTATGATATTGCTGTGAAATAGTGCATGAAGTTATCAAACAGCCAGTAGAAATAAGTGCATGAGAAGTGGAGAGAAAGAAAATGTAAGTAAAGATCTCATGTAATCTGAATACCTGTTGGAATACTTCTCCAGGCTCTTTTGAGAAAGTCTGTTTTAAGCTATTCTTTACACAGCTACAATACATAGGCTGAAACTGACTCTTTTTCAAATATTTTGTGCTACATGGTTTAACCAAAGGGCAGGATTTAGATATGTCGCTCTCCCTGAGGCAGCGATTTTGCAGGTAGAAACACAGGAATTATCTTCTCCTCACCTTCAAAATGCAAGATTTTTCTGCCAACACAGAAGCATTTGAGACATTTTTTCCTTTCTACTGCTAATGACAGATACCTAAAGTTCCTAGTCTAAAAACCTGAATTTACCTAGTTTTTTTGTCTCTATGTAGGATGAATAATTCATTCTGTTCTCTCACGCTGTTTCCAGCTGCAAAGCTGCTACATGACGGCACTCAGGCCTTCTGCTTTTTACTGTGCTTTGGGAATTTTCCATGCTCATCACGACCTTGATTGAGTGAAACTCATAATGATTTTGAATCTGAGAGTAATGCACACACTATATATTTTCAGTATTTGTGTTACTTTTCCTTAAGAATTCTTAAGGAAAAACTTTCTGATAGGCAAGTTCTGATAAGTAGGCAAACTTTCTGATATTTAGCAGAAAGTTTGTCTACTTTAGAGTTTAATGTCTAAACCAAATAGTGCTTTACCCTTTCCATGAAAGATGCCAATTGATTTCAGTATGGCATTTGATCAGCTCCAGTTCAAGAAAACTGTCCTATTCAGAAGGGAACTCCTTGTCTAAACATCTATCTAAATCACAGGATCATCGGTGTAAAGAAAGTGCACAGATTTAACTAACCAAACAGGAATGGACCATAACGGGAATAGGCTATTCCTCAAAATGGATTAGATTTCTTCTTTTCATTCTCTGTTCTTCTCTCTGATTCTGCCTGGTTCTCATCAATGTTTTAATTTCTACTCATGAGTTTTATGCTTGCATACAGATAAATGCCCTTTCTCCAGCAGGTTATGTCTAGGCAGGTCTCTCCATAAACTGCATTCATACATAGAGGACCACAGCGCTGAGAGATGACCTTTGCAGAGAAGTATAGACAGTAACTGAGATCATTTTTTGTTTCTCAGACCAGACTTACTTTCTTTATGCTATACTTAGAAACTACTCTGCTCCTACCACACTGGTGAACCATTCTTGACAAGGTTATTTCAGCAGTCCTGGTCAACAGAGGAGGTCCCAGATGACTGGAGACTTGCCGGTGTGAGACCCATCTACAAGGAGGGTCAGATGGAGGATCCGGGAAACTACAGGCCTGTCAGCCTGACCTCAGAATCAGGGAAAGTTATGTAGCAGATAATCTTGAAGGTGATCACACAGCCTGTGAGTGACAACTAGGGGATCACACCCAGCCAACGTGGGTTCATGAAAGGCAGGTCCTGCCAGGCCAATCTGATTTCCTTTTATAACCAGGTAACTCACCTAGTGGATGAGGGAAAGTCTGTGGGTATGGTCTACTTAGACTTCAGTAAGGTCTTTGCCATAGTCTCCCATTGCCTTCTCCTGGAGCAGCTGGCAGCTCATGGCGTAGACAGGTACACTCTTTGGTGGGTGAAAAACTGGCTGGATGGCCAGGCCCAGAGAGTGGTGGTGCATGGAGTTAAATCCACCTGGCAGCCAGTCACAAGATGTGTTCCCCAGGGATCAGTGTTGGAGCTGGTCCTCCTTAAGATCTATATTAATGATCTGGATGAGGGGATTGAGTGCACCCTCAGCAAATTTGAAGATGGCACCAAGCTGGGAGGAAGAGTTGACCTGCTTGAGGGTAGGAAGTCTCTGTGGAGGGATCTGGACAGGTTGGATCAATGGGTAGAGACCAACCTGTCCAGTATGAGGTTCAACAAGGCCAAGTGTCGGGTCCTGCACTTTGGTCACAACAACCCCATGCAGCACTACCGATTTGGGGCAGAGTGGCTGGAGAGCTGTGCGGCAGAAAAGGACCTGGGGGTGTTGGTCGACAGCTGGCTGAACGTGAGTTAGCAGTGTGCCCAGGTGTCCAAGAAGGCCAATGGCTTGTATCAGGAACAGTGTAGCCAGCAGGGCCACAGAAGTGATCGTCTCCCTGTTCTCAGTGCTGGTGAGATCGCACCTCCTGAAACCGTGTTCAGTTTTGGATCTCTCACTACAAGAAAGGTCCCTCACTACAACAGGTGCTGGAACATGTCCAAAGCAGGGCAACAAAGCTGGTGAAGGGAACTGGAGTGCTGACCTTATGAGGAGCGGGATCTGGAGAAGAGGAGACTCAGGGGAGACCTTATTGCTCTCTACAGCTACCTGAAAGGAGGCTATAGTGAGGCAGGGGTCGATCTCTTCTCCAGAATAACCACTAGTAGGGCAAAAGGAAAGGGCCTCAAGTTGGGCCAGAGAAGGTTCAGGTTAGATATTAGGAAAAAATTCTACATGTAAAGAGTAGACAAAGAACAGGCTCTCCAAGAAGTGGTGGAGTCACCATCCCTGGCGTGTTCACGAAACGTGTAGATGAGGCACTTAGGGACATGGTTTAATAGGCGTGGTGTTGAAGGACTTACAGTTGGACTCAATGATTTTGAAGGTCTTTTCCAACCATCATGATTCTATGATTTCCAATACATGAAACATTTCATTGATCAACAATTATTTGACGTTGGAAATCTGCAAATTAGGATATGCTGAGATGATAAACCTGGCCCTTTTTATTATTGCCTCTTGAGTGGGAGAAAAAACCCACAAGAATTGGATCACTATTACATATGGTTCAGGAAGTGATATCGGTATGTTTTATATAAAATCAAACAGGTATTTCAGTGCACTGTACTATTTACTGAAACAATTTTTTAAAGAAAGACACTCGTCACAGTATTCTAGATATAGTACTCTGCCATGTGTTATTAAATAATATTCTCTATATGGCAAATTTGTCCTCTAAGCATTGAAATGCTTAGCTTTGTCTGGGGACCAGGGTAGGGGAGAGGGTAATGCAGCAAAAAAAAGATACTATTGGGGTGTATTTTCAGCTGTTGCAAATTAACATAACTCCACCGGGAATAGTGCCAGGAATATAAAATGAATGTTGAACTTCTTACAGTAGAATCAGCTACTGTAGTACCTTGGTGATATGGAAAGTTGGGTTGTAGCAAACATTTGAAGAAAGCATAATAGATTATTTTGGAATAAGCCTTGCTTCGCTGCCAGGTGAACTGAATAAAGTACTTCGAGCAGCAAAATGTTGACTGTGTGTAATGTGCTTCAGTATTAACATTATAAATGCCTTTAGGGGAGCGGCTGGTGCATAGAAAAATCATACCTTTTAATACAGTAGAATTCCCAGTGTGCAGACTCTGAAGTAATGGCTAAAAACAAAGTTGTTTATAATCAGCATGGGATTCACATACTCTCAAATGAAAACCTTGTTAAAGCAGCCATATGGTCATTATGCTATGGTTGGAAGCAAAAGAAAAAGCATTAGCATGAATCAGAAAGCATATAAAAGGCATAAGATGAAACAGTTAGCAAAATGATAGAAAAAAAGATAGCAAAATGAGATAGAAAAAAAGTTTTAAAATTAGTTAATAATAGGAAAATAAAACAGTTTGGAGCCATAATGTACTTAAGAAAGCTAGGAATAATGTAATGCAATAACCAAGAAGGTTTGTAACTATTCATGCAACTCTGACAAATATTAATTGTAATAATTGTGGAAAAAAAATAAAAAGGCTTGGCACCATGGTGGACAGCTCAGAGGTCAACTGCTGTCCAGTTTGTGGCCCTAAAAGTAGACAAAATTCGAATAGAATGAGCAGAATAGAAAATACTATTGAAATTAATCTAATGCCGTATAAATTAGTCTTTCCTGGAATACTGCATTTGGTTATGTTCATCTTGTCTCAATTGAGATATAAACAGGAAGAAGCAAGGTTCAAAATGGGGTCAGTTATACTGCAAATAATAACTGGAGGAACTCATCACCACAAGTTTCCAGTAAAATCAAGCTAAAAAAGATTAATCTTATGGTAAATGAATGGTGAAAATATCAACAGTTGCAACAAACAAGCTGCCATCATAGTTCTGTGAGAGCTCTGCACTAGAAAACCAGGAGGGAATTACTGGGGACAACCCATGTTCTTTTCAAAGGTCACAAGAAATTTGCTGCAGCTGCTCTCAGGTCACCAGTCACCCAGTTAGACGAGTCCTGGTCCTGTTACTGGAGTGCAGAGGCCTCAGCCATGATATCCAGCTCCATCTGCAGAAAATAGCTACCAAAACAGAAAAGGGGCCGCTGCACTAATGCCTTTATTTGTAAGGATGAGGATCCTTGATATAAAAACATATGGAAGTCATGATTGCAGTGAAATAGCCTAGAATTAAACAGAAGCAAAACAAAATCATAATCCTGAAAGAGGAAACAACAGCTGCAGAGCTGGTTCAACTGCTAGCAGACGGGTGCACAAAATCGCCTCCTGTATGAAGCCACTCCAGGCATTACTGGGGGCTGAGTGCCAGTAATGAAAAGCACGAGCTTTTTTCATTCCGTTCCCCCCACTAAATTTTGCCCACAATTTTGGTTTCTGGTTTCCACTCTTCAGAATGTAGAAGTGAAATGAGACATTTCACTTATTTAAGATACAACACAAATGTACAGCTTCTTCTGGTTCTTTTTAACACGCAATATTTTTTTCCCTGATAAGATTCAATTAATTGGTGAGATAATGAAGTAAGTCTCTCCCAGGAATTATTATGTAACTTACATTATCTCATCTGAATACAATGGGAGATATTAAAGTTAGGAACCTTTTGTTACTTTGCTGTCTTCAGTTTTTTGCACATTCATTTTATACACTAAATGTCAGTTTTATAAAATAATTTTCCTAGACCTCAGGCATGTGTTGTTTTAACAGCGCACCACTTCACTGATTTTCCAGTGAATGTTTATTCAGTCCTTATTAATTAAAAATATGCATGTAATGATACACTGGTTTGATTTCATTATGTTACAGAGGCTTTCTAAAGCCATTGCCTAAGGACTATAACACAATCTGCTAAGCCCTAGGCAGAGTGATTTACAGACTGTTCTGCATTAACCTGTAGTTCACGCATCACTGAGTGTTTTCCTCCCCTAATTAGAGACTAGCCAATTGCACTATTTATAATTACTTAACATGATGAGGATTTATGTAGAGGGAGATTAAATAAAGATTTAACAAAAACACAGAGCACAGACTAAACATTTAATTGGCTCAGCAATAACTTTCACGATATTGATATCTTCAAATGTGCTTTCTATTATTTTGTTATTTTGTTGTTTGATACTTTTTTTTTTTAAGTCCCAGGTGAAAAAAGTATATTAAAACACAAAGGCAGAGTGATATGTAGAAAACACTGGCATAATAAGGTCTCCCCTGTGCATTGATGCAGATAGCTGTATTTCAAGTTCTGCCTTCTATGGAATAGGAATAATTGTTCCATATTCAAAGCTGCCATCATTTCTCTTCTAAAAAAAACCTTTCTCTTACAATATTGGTTTATGGAGGGTGGGAGGATCATAAGTCCCCCTTCAGATTTCTTTACATGAGTTTCCCTGAAGATAATTCAATTATTTATTTATATTGAAGTTTGCAAAGGATCGGTTTTAATGCTTTAAGATCAGATGCGCTGCTGCTACTTTTCTGCTGAGCAGAACCAGTGCAACCTAGTCCAGCTTCCAGAGCAGATCAAAGCTAAACAGCTTGCTTTCTTAGCTTTTTATCTCCCTACCTCCAACAAATTTCCTACTCCAGGGACTAAAACAACTCATATTGGTTCAATGAGCACAATTGCTTGAATGGTTTATTCTGCAGCAACTTTAGATTAAACAGTTAATGCACTTCCTGACATAATTATGCAGGAAGTTGCTCTATAATGCAGACTATCTAGCTGATCCAGGTTAAAACAGTGCTTAAATATAGTGTTTTCATTAACCTGAGTCATACTGACAGAACCAGGCAGGATGCAACCAGCTATGAAGTTATGCTCACAGATCAGAGACAAGCTGAGAATCTGTGAGTGGAAAGCTGATACCCTGCAGTTAGTTCAACACACCTTACCATGCCCAGTCCTAAGCAAAGGTCCTAGAAAAGGAAAATTTCTGTTTTCCTGTTTTAAAAATGTTTCTAATTTTTGGGGGGCTCATCATGCCTGAAAATTAATTTTGCAAATAAAATATGTTTTTGATAAAAGCTAATCCGTCTTATGAGGGCAATGATAAAATCTGCATTCAGCTCCAGAGCAGGGAAAGAGACAGGAGCCTGGATGGCATGAGTAGTGTGACCCTTTCCTGGTTATTAGCCTCCAAGCACCAAGGATGCTCCTCTGAACCAAAGTTCAGTGACTCCAAACCAGGGAGTGCAGGGAGTTCTTTTGGCTTCTGCCTTTCTCAGGCTTTCTGTAGTCCCATATGCTGTTCGCTGACACGAACCCATTTCACAAGTGAGCATCAAATGCCTCTTCATCAACTGAGGGAAAGGAGCAGGAGGGGAAAAAAAAAGCATATGAAATGAAGGCACAGATAATCTAGAACAAGCACAAACTAAGTGAGAGCAGCATATGTAATGCCTTTACTACTGAAAAATGTCTATATGTGTTTCTAAAGAGCAGAGCTGATACTCTAAGCAGCAGTGGGCAGGCAGTGGGTTGCACAGCGTTGTCCTAAGGAGGAAGGTGCCGCATTGTCCTTCCTCCGGAGGTGGGTGAGACAGGAGCGTGGCTGAGAAATGGCACCGTGCGTTTGGGGAGCAGTCATGCCACCTGCCCACCCGTGGCTGAGAGCTGCGTATGTGCAAGCTGGTGGCTGCGGGAGGCTTTTTAAAAAGATAGTGCTGCACATTTAACTTCATTGGTAAAGTTACACTGCCATCTGATCAGCATATTTCACGATACCATCCTGAGCAATCACCATTGAATACAGAAACATGTATACATATATATATATATACACACATACTTATATATCTAAAATGCCAATATGCTCTGGCCTAATTCAATGTACTAGAACAATGGACCTCTTTCAAACTCTCTATTGGACATTCAGTAAAGAAAATACACAAAACCAACAGTGAATTGCTACCAAAGAGGTTCTGTTGCAGAGGAAAATGAGGGGATAAAGCCAAGGATGGTTGGATCCTTGGCCTGTGAACGGATGGAGGGTGTTGAAAGGATGAGCACCAGGAGGAAGCGAGTGTCTCAGGCTGGATTGACATTTCTGGATGTTTCAACAGCTGAGCTCTCAAAAGGCAGGGCTAGTCTGAAGGGAAAGTATGGCACTGGCTAGAACAGGTAGCATTGCTAGGGCTCACTGAAATATATTTCAAAATGAAGTTGTGCATTGGTGAGACTTACAATAATACTGTAGTGACAAATACATAAACAAATAAATAAAAACCTTTGAGTTCTGTTTCATAACGCTCTTGCGTAAGTTAGGTGGGCTCTTAGGAAGGTTTTAATTCCTCTTTGCCATATATGTAATGAAAAATTATATATATATATACAAATATGTGTAATAGTATAATATATATGATATACATAATACATATTTATTAATCTAATGAGCTAAATAGCTCTCTACACGAAATAGCTTGTGTAGAGATGCTGTGAAACATTTTGATTCATTAACTATTGTACAAGGCACACCAAAGACTTTGACCCATTTTTACATGTATATTGCACTTCCAAATTCTGTACCATTTCACAAAGATACCAAGATACCAAGTTTCTTTGCTTCATGCTGTTTGAACTCCTCATGATAGAAAGCTAAAGGTTTATTAGGTATATTACAAGTATTGTAACAATGACATAAGTATTCTGTTGCCTTTAATAAAGAATGATTTAAAAAATGTGTTATTTTTGTCGCCCAAATTAGTTACTTGCAGAATACAATATATCTTCCTAAATGTGCTGAGAAAGTTCCTACCAGATATTTCATGACTTTGCCTTTTCTAAAAGGCAAGTCTCATTTCTGCTTTTATGTGGAAAGAACATTTATTTTTTCAGAAGTTAAACAATGGTAGGGTAAAGTTACCCTAAAGGTAAAATAAGGCTAAAGTAGTTCAGAACCATCAGATAATTTATCCTGGAAAAAAAGGATACTGGTGTGCTAAGCTAATCGAACAGTTTGGTTGGCTGAACATTGGCTAATACACTGCAGCACTCTATTGAATTTCCAGAACTTGTCAATCAGTTCAGCTTCCCCTGCATTAGTATAACTGTGAAAGAACAACACATATCAGGATCTTGGCTATGGTCCTAATCACAAATGGTAAAACTGTTTCTGAAATACTACTCAGTATCTCTTAAACTGAAGCATTTCCTAAAACTGACAAAGGTCTTTCTAGGGCTAGTAAATCACTTGCAAAAGAAATCACTTTGCTTGCCTAATGAATCTCTGGAAAGCCATGTGGTCTTGATGTGCCTGTAAAAATAACATCTGCTCTAAGAAAATCCTCTTTTTTTTTTTCCCTCTCTTAATCCTGCCAGTTGTGCAATCTTGGTTATATGTTTGCACAATAGGGAAGAGCATTTGTAAATTTAAGTTATATGTGATCTAAAGAGCTTTGTTTTTCCAAAAAGAGTGTCTATTATCAGCAATTGTTATTGCTATACTCTATCACTCCCCTGATGGTTTACAAACAAGGTGGATTTCAATCTCAGCTTGTGTTTCACCCTTACTTCCACAGACATTCATTTGCTAGCAATCCTTAGCTGCCACAAATCTCTTCCCCATTCTGCTGAATGCAGATCTTGTGGCTCTCCTCCTTCTGTTCACATGAGCTGCAATCAGTTCAAGTTTTATATACTTTCTTCGATTTAATGAAATAATACCAAAGCAAGTGCTGTACAGTTTATGAAGTAATTAAAACCCATTTAAAAGGATCACTGTAGTCAACAGCAGGAATGAAGAAAGAAATAACAAGCAAAATTCAATCACAGACAGAAAGAGCTCCATGAAAAACTCTTTCAGTCTCAAAGAAACCAGATGGTGCAAGGCTTATATGGTGTGTGTATCTCTCCTGCTATGCTGAAAACTAGAGAATTTATAGAGCTGCTGGGCCAAATTCTGCACTCACCAGAACATAAATCCACAAAAGTCCATTAGCCTTTGTGGATTTATGTCGCTGCAAGGAAAATCAGAATCAATCTGGCTCTCTGTTTTCTCTGCTTTGTGTGATGAATACTCTCCTCATCATATATATAATTTAACAGAAAAAAGACAAAAAGTGTTGCATCATAGGGATTAGAATAGATATCCTTTAAAGTGACTGGGCAGTAATTCAGACAAATAGATATGTCTGATGAACACACATCTAAATTGCTAGTTCCTGTTCCTTACAAAGTGGAGTGCAACTCTTTTTTCCTAGCTTAACTGATTACAATGGAGAAAGAAAGCCTGGTCATTGCCAGTCTGTTCTTCGTAAGGGATTTGCCTTAGGCAGGTTTGAAGTGACAATTTAGGTAGAGTGCAGAGAGAATTAAAGCATTTAAAAGCATATTTTTAAATTTACTTTAAGTTAGTTTTCAGAATTTTATGGAAAAAAAAGTAGGCTGAGGATCTAGCAGGATCTAGTGTTGGTGTCTGATTTTGTATCTGGCAGAGATACCTCAGTCTCCCCTTGTCAGCTCTCTCAGCCTGGGGATGTAGAAGGTGATCCTTGGGCTGTACTTGCTGCAGGCAACTCTTTGGTTGGCAGTTTGGAGTTCAGGTGTTGACTGAGTGACACTCTGGGCGCTGCCTCTCTGCGTAGCCTGTGGAGCCCTCCGACCTGATGTCTGGAGAAGCAGGGAAGCTAGGAATGATGTACCTACTGCATTTTTTAAATGCAATATAAACATCATAAAACATTTGAAGATCGTCATTACCACCAAATTAGTCTAGTGTCTGGCTTTATGCCTAGATGTGCAGGAGTTCATATCATAGCTGAATCATTAGGAATCAGTTCATAAGCTGCTGTAACTTCTTGTTTACCTAACAGCCTATTATTTCTATTAATCATTTCTGGTAAATCCTTTTAAGGCTAATGATATATTTGCATAATAGCATTCTTTGCAGCCATTATGATGCCAGCAACTAGTCATGGTAATAGGCACCCTAAAACCTTACAGATAATATCTACCATGAGACAGGCATGGATTTGCTGGGCAAATGCAAATTTATACTGTCTATTAGCCCAGCATGATGTACTGAAACTCTGTCGCATGCAGAGGGACAGGTAGTGCCGGGCCTGCAATCCAATTTAGAAGACTCAGAGACTGAAAATTAGGCAGATAGAAGGTAGTAATGGTTTGCTAAAAGATGACAGATTTTGGCCAGAATTGCTCTGAAAGTCAGACATCTGCTATGAGCAAAGTTAGGGTTGGGAACATTGCAGAATGCAGCACCCAGAAGAAAGGGAAAATGGCTGTGGGTTGCACAGTGGGCTTATGTTACAAGAAAGCAGGTACATTTTCCCCATTCCCTGTCTAAACAGTGTGAAGGTGCTTGCAGTGAAAGAGGGACCCTAAGGAGAATCTTTTGTGGAATCTGGTCTAAAAAAAAAAATCTTTAAAAGTATTGTAGCTCATTGAGAAGTTTTCACTGGCACTAGTGTCATGGTTGAGATTATTGTTCAAATATGTCTTTCTGCATTGTAGTACTGAACAGCTAAGTGAGACTGCTTTGATATCCATGACATGACGGAAGGGTAGGACTAGGGTAGTACTATTAGCAGCATTAGCAAGTTTAACATTTTTTCATGATAAGATCTACATATTTCTCTGTAAGTCAAGAGAACTCGCACATTTTTAACAGAATTCATGAAAATGAGAATAAAAGCAGCCTGGATGGTACAAAATTCATAACTTGATGTTCCAGAGTGCTACAGAGATTTTTGACTTTAACTAAACATATCCATACTGTATGTGCTGATTAATATTTGATAATATCTGAAGCTTCAGTAACATGCTGTACTAATCCTTTAATCCTCTATCAAAAGATCCTTAAAAAGAAAACTCTTCCATCCAGCTGCCAGGAGTTTGTAACAGGCTCTAGCTGCAGAAAACAGACTGACAGATAGATACCTGCTTTTCCCATAGACTGCACAGGGTCAGTATTAGCAGAAATCTCGGTTCACCTCAAATAAAAGCTGCTTCTTTCTTTAGCTGAGTTTATTCTAAATGTCTCTAAGAACTGAAAGAAATTCAGAATAAAAATGTGGATGAAAAGCAAGTATTTTTGAATCAAAAAAAGGGAAAAAATCTTATTTTAAGACTTTTACCTTAGGTACTTGAAATTGGGGCATTTTCATGTTAAAGAAAACACACTCAAAAATTAACTGAATGCTTATAATTTGTTATTGATATTAGATGGCTTTTCAAGACCTAAGTTACTTTTTCTGTCGTACTAAATTTCTAAGGGAGGAAATCTTCCTTAAGCTGAAAAACCACAGTACAGAGCTGCAAATATATGCACAAAGGGGGATTACAAAGCAGATAAGCTTATTTTGAACAGGACAAGGATCTCACATTTCATACGCTGCTTTTTTTTTTCCCTTAGTACCTTAGCAAATTATGAAAATCTAGTATATTTGTTACATGCACCTTATAAAATTCAGAAAACACACTTTGGAAATACTGAGAGGTTAAACATAAGATATCAGCAAAATCGAGTGCACCTTCAAAGGTTTGTTTTTAAATGCTTGGGTGTTTTCTCTGACATAATCGTTTGTTTAGAGAATTGTGCTTCAGTCGCACCAAGTAATAAGTTGATACAAAGGTGATCAGCTTGGTTATTGGAGTTATACTGAAAAGTTGCTTTGAAAAATTGATTGTCATTTTGCATCTATGCATGTGCAACCTGAATTCTGCTCCGTTGTACACTTTGGTAATAAATAGATTTCAAGTAAATTGTGATGTAGCTGTAAGCAGGATTCAGCTTCTACAGGAACTCCATTTTGAAGTGACAACCTAGGCCAATAAATCCAGTTCTCTGTATGAGCAAGCAGATGCATGAGAGAGTTTAGTTCTGACTGAGCTAAGAACAAATCTACCTTCTGCTATATTAAATCCAAATTTTCTATTAGGAACAAACTTTAGACCTGCAGTAAAAAATAGATCTATAATGATCTACAGAAAGAAAGCAGGGTAATTTGAAGATATTGCTAATATTATAGGTTCCAGAATAGTAGGGAATTTATTATGCAAAATTCACAGAAGATCTGGGAAAGACTGTGTCCCCACAATACAGAGGAAAACAAAAGAGCAGAAAACAACAACATCAACAAAGAAAAACAAAATACTCCTAACTGTTCCATGCTAATCTGGGCAAAAATTCTTCATGACCCTAAATTTAGCTACTGATTTAACTATAAGCTTACTTCAAGGGGCACCAGGAGCAGTACAGCACTGTGCTTTACATCCTGTCTAGACATGTGGCGCATTTCCAGTTGGCTGGCCGTTAGAGGAGCAGAACAAAATTCAACCCAAAAAATCCAGAAGCCAATTTATACATAAAAAGAAAGGAGAAAAAATAACCTTCTTGGCCCAAAGGCAGACAGTGAATGCCCTGACACACAGAATTAGTACAATATGATATACGTTGTGAGGAAGCAATGATCAAATTTCCTTTCAAAACTTGAAAGGTCCAAATGTTTGGAGACTTGGACCCAAAGATTCATGTGCAAGGCTTGGTTGGGTATTAGAAAAGACAGATTTAAGGAAAAAAAAAAAAGAGTTAGCTGCAAGTATACCTTCTCTTTTTGGAGATGGAGAAGCCTTATCTCTGCAGAACTAAAATCTGATCTAAAGAGACATTTCAAAACCTGAAGTCACTGAAGCATTCATGCCCTTGTCAGGCACTGCTGGTTGTTGATCATCCGGCAAAGGGAACTGTAGGCAAAGAACCTGGAAGTAGTGGTCTCATGTCAGTATGACCAGTAAGGTAGAGAAGGGTTCCCAGAGATGTTCCCAGCCTTTCTGTCTCCATCTGGTATTTCAATATTCATCTCTTGGCCATGGTAATTACAATGAAGACCAGAACACCAGAAAAGGTGTGAAAAGGATAGGTTAAATGGCTGGCATCTAGGAGGTCTATCTTCTCTTTCTAGGGACCCCACTGAAATTCTCTGGTGGGAAACACTTTACATCATTAGCAAAAAAGAGATAAAACTGTGGTAATGGTGAGCATTATAGCAAAAAGTAAGCTACTTGTGTCTGGGGACATGATAGTTCTGTTTTATTTCTGTAGCATCTTGAGCTCTTATTTCTGATGTATTTGCTTTACTCATCTGTTTCATTATTCTGCACAGTCATTCTGTACTATCTGTTTAAACAGGTTAATCTAATAAAGAAGGTATGGAAGATGAAATTATTATGTTCATCCAGACTAATGCATTTAGATACGTGTGTGTATCTGCGTATGTGTATTTGTGGGCAGACAAAAGGAATGAAACTGCACGGTATTCTTTTTGTAACTTGGGAAGAAAATATCCATTATTTTTATTGGAGCTAATATTTGTTTTAAATAATATTGTTTGTGTTGCAGTAGTGCCTGCAGTTCTAACTGGAGATTAGAGCCCCTGCTTGGCGTACGCTGTGCAAATTTCTGACAAAAAGAATGCCCTATCCCAAAACCTTGCCATCTGTACACATAATGAGAAATAACAGCAGATACAATAATCTGGAGCAGAACGAGGAAATGGAGACATAGTTTAAGCAGTGAAGTAGGCAGCAGCCTCCAACCTGCCAAAGACTGATCTGGCTGTACTTATACAAAGGGTTTTGTTGTCTTCATATATCCCCTGTTCTATCATAGTAGAAGACGTTCCCTTTCTGGCCATATTTATAGTGCGCAAACAATAAAAAGAAGAAATAGTGCTATTGCAGTATATACCTATTAAAAGAAAGAAAGCTTACCCTCATCCACATTATTATGACACCTTTTCATTTTTAATATAGAAATGTAGAAATATTGTTTTACCTTTCAAAAGATACTAAGGTGAACTGCATTAGAAAAGGAAAGTCATTCCAAAGAAAAAGGGTTGCACAGTGAGGTCAGCTAGAAAATTAGCACATGTAAATTTTGACATGTACATACATTGGACTAGATAGTTCAGGAAAATGGTAATTTTCTTTATACATATTTAATACTATCAGCTTAACTAGAGCTTAGATGGTTGTGGCTAAAAGTGTCATTCAGTATCTGAGCTGTGTGAGAAATTATGACTTTATGGTACATTTTTATTCGTTTCCTTTTGATGACTGATAAGATTGCCTTGAATAAATTTCTAGCAGATGATTTTCACGCTATCAAAATCACAATAATTGAAGAGAACTGGTCCCGTTGGTTGTATTTTCAGGCAGTTTGGCTGTTACCAACTTGCTGTAAGTTGCATAAATGTATGCTTGTCTGATAAAAATATTTTCTACCCAGGAAAAGATAATTTATCGTAACTCACATGGCAATATACACCTTTAATTCTGAATGCATGGCATTTTTTTCAGAAGTATGAAAAAACGCAAAACTTTTAAGTTCTCAAAAAGTAAACAGCTTCTTTAGCTTCTAAAAAACAAACAAACAAATAGCTCTCTCCAAATATTTATCAGTAGATAAGATTTTCCCTGGGCACTTAACACATGCCTAGTGACTTTAATTAGAGTTCTTTAGTACCAGCATTGATAGTCAACATCCCAAAACAGGGAAGCAAGCCTCACAGATGGAGAAAATGCCTTCCATCTCCTTCTGGACAATCTTTTCCTAGTAGATCCCGAAAAATGAGAAGAAATGTGTAAAACAGAGGTAATCGGATGCATGATGAAGAGAAGTTGTCAATAATATGAAAGCTGATGATAAAAACTGCCCTGTAAACCAAGCTAGCACTCTAAACTCTATTTTGGTGCATTAGCTATAATTTCCAGAACCCTTCATGAGAAATATTTTCTATTTGCTCTGGACTGTTGCCAGGTCAAAAGGACATGTATGTTACCTGAGATAGTTTGAAAATATGAGGTGGAAAACCAAATATGAAAGTGGAAAAAATATTACAATACAATACATAACATTTTGAGTTTGTGTATTGACATCTGTGCTCACACAGAGATATGGGAGTTTTTTTAAAGTTAAGAATTTCTGCTATGCCCTACTGCCCAAATGTACTTTTAACAAGAGTGGATCAGATATAACATGTTTTTCCCAGAATGGGGGAGGATTTTCACTGAATATATCACATGCCGCATGACTGAACTCCATGAACGCCACATTTATCTCACACAAGTGCCATAGTAGCTGAGTTCGGTTCTTCATGCTCCTCTGGCCTCTTTAAGGCTATGAGGCCGCTCACTTGGCAAGCTCCATGCCCATGGTTCCATCAAGAGCTGCTCTCAGGGCAACACACTCAGTTTATGTGTGTGTGTGTATATATATATATATATATTTATATATATATATATATATATGTATGGGTATGTTCAAAATTCTAAATATCACATAATCCGTAATCCAGTACCGTGAACACATAATGCCAAAGCATAATGAGGGGGCTATGTCCTAATGGAGGAAGGGTTTGCCTGAGGATGTACACAAGTCTGTGGAAATACACCACTTTTTGCCTATTTTTTGAAGCTGAAAGCACTTCCTCCCAAAATATATAGTTTTGCATATGTATTGAGGAAAGAAAGGCATGTGCCATTCATTTGGTAAAGAGATGGAGTAATTATCAGGCATCCAGATGGCAAAACACAGACTTTAATTCACAGGCGAGCATTCAGCACAGATCAACACCTCCAGCCTGACTCCCACACCCCAACAGCAGTAAAAACACAAAACTACAAAAACTAAATTCTGCAAGGATGTCAAGACACTATCTAATTCATCTTCTTGCACTGATCAAGGCAATTTGGGGGCATAGCAATAAAATTTCATTCTACAGAAGTCCTGAATAGACCAAGGGTTTCAATAATTTCTTTATATACAAAATGGACAAAAAAAAAAAAGATTCAAAAGGGAAACCTTGAGAAATCCATTGAAATCCAAACCACGAAAACCTCAGAAGAGAGAATAACCACAGCATGCATCCTGACTCTTGCAGACACATGTGACTCTTTAATGTGGTTGCAGGCAGAGCATGCAACAGGAATCTTTTATTGCACAGGGGATCATTTACACACATACTGAGCAAACCAAAAAATAAGTTTCCATAACATGCTCAGAAAACTCAGCATCTGAAATGACTGTAAAACAAGCTTTGCTGTAGTGGGCTTAGAGAGCAATGTGATGAACAAGTTAAGAGAACCTGAATAGAATATGAACATTTTCTGCAAGTCAATGCCAGGAAAAGGCAATTGATGAATTTACACAGATAGCTGCCATGGGCTGTGTTCATGGTGAGGAAAGGTGTGTAACTGCTGCCCTGATGAAGGATGGAGAACACGTGTTGTGTGGGCAGTGGCAGCAAGGAAGTTGTCCCAAAACCTCCCAGCCACTTGTAAATCTTTCCCTCATAGATAGCAATCCCCCTGCAAAGCACTGTATCTCTTAATCTTGCTGTGGACTAAGACCCAAAACTCAAAGGTCTTCGTTGTGTAACTCCTGATTTGCACAGGCGCACCTGAGAAGCATTACTGCACCAGTCAATGCTCTGGGGACCACGTTGGAGTTTGTTGGCCTTTGCACGGCTGTGCTGAGTGTGTGGCAGCCCCCGTGCTCACTGATGTGGACAGGTGGCAGAGAAGGGCCTCTTACTGTTCTGTGTTTTGTAATAAATCACATATTTCTGTGCTAACTTCTATATATACTGTGGAATAGAGGAGGTATGGCGGAAGGATTCTTGATGATTCCTAATTGCCATTACAGTGTATATGGGCTTGTCTGCTCCATGGGGAAAAGAAAACAAGGAATCAGAATATATATTATTAATTAGTGCAGAGTCTGAGCAAGAATCTGAACTAACATATATGGTAGAGCAGTCTGAAGAATTGCTGTTGTTTCTGTCTGTTCCATGTGCTTGTTTCTTTAGAAAAACAGGAAAAGTAATAAGGGCAATCTAGGGATTTAACTAAGTGCCGCGCATGCAACTGTGCCACTCCTAATAGGAGAAATCAGGAGAGCAATGGAGGTGTAACACCTAGAAAATGTTACTCTTGAACTCCAAGCAGGGTCACGGATGTGCTGGTGCTGCTGGCACAGGAGAGCCTGGGCTTAGAAAGACCCCTGTCTCGTGGGCAGCTCCATATCTGAAAGAGCTTGCTCACCACAAAGCTCCATTTAAACTCTCTCCAGGGCTTTCCCTTTGCAGCGTTTTGAAGCACTCCCACATAAATAGCAGCTTACAGAGTCCACTTGCAGCCTGTCACAGCTCAGCTTACAAAAAAAAAAAAAAAAAAAGTATTCATAGAAGATGTGAAGCCAAAATGAGGACACTAAAGTTCCCCTCTACTGCTCTTATTCTCTTCTGTAACAACAGGCTGCCTGGTTATGCAAGCTGGCAGCTTTCTGTTACTGTCGCCCTGAGACGCAAATACAGCTTACTTACCCAGTTAAAAGCTGAAAAGGGTGAACAAGCAGAACACTGTAACGAGAGCTTTGCCTGAGAGATTGTAAGGGAAGGGAAACCTTTTTTACTTTACCTTTATGTATTTGGATAGCTCCTGTGGTTACCAGTGGGTGTTGAGTGTTTTTCTCATGGCCAGTTCTTTAAACTTTAATTTTTATATGAATCAGAAATTAAATATGCACATACATTTTCTTCACATTTACATTTACAAACTTACATGTCTGGAATATTCTATGACCTACTAATACATGAAAAAAGCAAAGTCTACTAATGAACTGAACACAAAAAATATGCTAAATATGTTTGTATACACATGTATAGTGTGAATAGAGAATGTAATCTCATTTTCTACAAGAATTACTGAACTGCTGGTAGCAATATTATTTAAATTAACCTGGCTATATGGGATTTAACATTGGAAGAAATAAGGATGGAAATGTAATTTTCTCAGCTGATACAGAGTAATCTTCCATACTCAGATTCTGCTGGAATGCTAATTGGAAATGTTGAATTTCAGGGTCTTGTTGATACACTAGACTCTGAGATATACTTTCATAATATTTTCCTTCTTCCACAGTTCCTTCATTTAGAGGCAATCTAAGTCAGAGTTCTGCTGTTTCTACAGTAATACTTAGGATCATATCTGAATGGCCCAGGGAAAGGTTGCTGTAAGTCAAAAAACTAGAAGAACCAATGTGTTTCTATTATATAATGTGCAAAGTACTTAGGAAGCCTGTTAAGCAGTGCAGCATGCCCAGTTTCCCTGGAGCTTCATTTCACATGATTACAGAAAACTATATTAAATGACAGACCAGGCATGCCATGTTTCAGGGACTGTGCAGATTCCCTGGTCAGATCTTCCCAATAGCTCTACTTTTTGCAAGGGAAGGGCTCAACTGCTCCCACCATGAACTGTCACTGCCTTCTCTGTATTTGCAAAATCATTTTGAATATTCATATTTTTCATCCTAATACTTATATAGTGTTTGACATCTCCAAATTACTTTCATGATTTTAAGAAACCTATTCAGACAACCATATACTTTATAAGCCCTTTCTTCTGCAGGGCACCCTCTATAAATCAGACTTTTTTTTTCAAAATAAAGTGTCATCCTATGTACTAACGGCATCAGAATCACATGGTCAAAACGACCTAAAAAACTCTAGGATGGGAGTGGTTGTTTCCTAGCATTTGATACTTACTCTAGAAATCTTTGGTTTCATCTGAGGACAAAGTAAAGTCTTTGTAAATTAATATCATAATTTCTAATGAAGACATTTTAAAATACTGAAGCAAGAGGCTTCTCCTTCTTCTGAGAAAGGTTATGTCCAATGAAAAATCCAGAAAACAATAATTAATATCCCTCTTGCTGATGATGTTTTGTTAAGAATAAATGTAGTCCATAGAAATGTCTTAATGACTCAGTTCTAGTGCTAATCTCAGAGATAGGAGCAATTGCTGTGAAATCATTTCCTCTAAAAGGGCATAGCAAGAACTGATTTTGATATCTTTTCTGTATGCTTAGAATTAAACCTGATCCTCACTGTGAAACCATCTTGACAAAAAAAAAAAATATGGAGCCTAAAAGGCTAAGAAAAACAGTGCTTGGAGATAGGACATCTTTGCTCCAGAATTTGAATACTCATATGAACATGGGAGTGTCAGCTACACATGCCCTGTCATAAGCAGTGCAATCTGAGTTGTAACAACGATCAGCAAGAGAGGCAGATGGTGACAGATGTGAGGGCCACCACCTCAGGGTGTTTTGCAAGTCCATGGCAGACTCTGGAAAAAGCGTCTGGCAGCAGAAGATGGCAGAGAGGGCAGTGAAACCAGAAGGGAGAGAGCTCCTGAGCAAAGGGAACTGTGAAAATAAAGCAAGTGGGTCCTATGTACCAAAATGTCCTGCTGCCATTTGAATACAGTAAACAATTTTGTGCATATTAAGCCATGGATTTTCAAGCCCTATGTTAAATCAATGCTTGATTAATTTAACTTATTCAAAAATTCTACTTGGAGTGAAAGGAAAATCCATGGCTGCATCTGGAATTCACTTGCAAGAAGAAAACCCTTAATATTGCCTGATGCATGATTTCACTTACCTCTGTTTTGTTCTACTGTCGTCCCACTTATTGGAACAGATGTTTACACTGGAAAATCTGAAATCTGTGCATTGTCATCTGTGCAGATCTTTTATCTTATGTGAGAAAAAGAAGTCTGTTCGGAAAATTTAGACCATTTTTTTTTTGTACAGATTTTAAATATTGAATGTAAATGTTCATAAATAGACTCTCTGGAAAGGAAAGTTTGTAGTCACTACACCAAAAGTTTCAAACATTTGCTAGCTTCACTATTCAGAAATTCATTAGAAGTAAAGTTCCACTATCAAAAAAATTGTTCTTTGAAGATTAGCTGTTTTTCCCTATTTATGTGTACCCATTTCTCACAAAACATGCGTGATAGAAAAGTGTAGGTCAGTAATCTACATTCTTGACATTTTGTCTTTTAATTTCCCAATCTACAGGATTTGACATTTGACTGAGATTAGCTCCTGCATATTTCAGTGTGGGTGATGGGTGTGGGTGATCAGAATCCTAAATCAGTAACTCCAAGCTGAATTTCTAACCTCTGTCCTGCCTAGTTTGCAGCATTCATCAACAAAACATAACATAAATCGTGTATCTTTATAGAAAAACTTTATTTTTTTTTCTTTTTCATAATAGAACATAGTCCTTTGTTAAAACAAGAAATCTACCGGGGAAAAAGTGAACTGTCATTGCAGTAGCACCATCCCTCCTTTCATCAGTGTTGCATTCTGCTGTTCTTTATTGCTATCCTTAATTATGTGCTGCAGAGTGGTGGTCTCTTCTGATAACAAATGTTCTCTGTAATGCTCAAAACCTGTTGTTAAAATGTAGGAAACCTGTCTAAAACTACTGCAACTGGCTATAATGAAGTCCATTATGAACACTGCTCTTTTACACCACGCTCTTCACTGTTCACATACATTTATTAGACCCCCTAGGCACTGCATGACTTTGTGAGGACACAGTGACTGAAATAATGAGTAGCCACTGTGCAGTAACATGTCATTTTACAGCAGGGAACCTTTGTATGGTAGGCATGGTGCCACATGAAGATTGATTAGAACCAGATGGTAAAAAATGCATTGCAGTTGGCACCCCAGGAGCTTGTTGGACTGATTATTAAAATGGTAGACTATGCGTCCTGAAGGGTATGCATGTTCCCTGAAAAGTTCTTTAGGGCATTTTCTGGCGTAGCCAAAGTCCCAAAAGTTGGGGAATGGAAAGGATTGTAGCTGACGACGCTGTTATATCATTGTAATTGAATCAGCAGCATACAGCAGTATGATTGAATGTCTGCAAAAGTCTAATCAAGACAACTGTTGGTACAGCTCATTTTCTGGTCTAGAGTTCAGAAAACCTGCACTCAGTTCTTTTGTCTGCCATATACTGCCTGTACCACTGGCAGCACATCTTTGTGTGTGAAAACCTAATCCAGTTGTCCCTGCAAAATTCCACTGACCAACACAGAGATTTTAATTCTTAATCTTCATGTTACACATCTACTAAATGAAGAGTGTGCTTCTTTTCTCCTAGCCTATCTATCTTTTCTTTATTTATTTAGACTAAAATCCCTTTGGACTCCTGGTAATTTTATCCCTTCTGTAAAAATAACTTCAGCAATAACCTGCAACATTTCCAAGTCAAGTAAAATCAGCATGTGGCAGCTCAAAGTTCTGTAATACAGGTTTCTAAAAATCAAGTAGGCTCACTAATGGTGAAAAAAATCGTAACTTAACACTTTGTCAAATGCTTACAGGACCATTTCGTGGAGTGCCACTGGTCCTGTCTTACAGTTAGTCCATCAGACAGTACTTTTCACCATCAGCACTACTCTGGGTGCTCAAAAAGAATGAAGATGCTTTCCTGCCATTTACTGGGAATTTGAGAACAGATCAGCTGCCTAAAATACATAGAACAATTAGATCATTCTCTAAAAACTACTCCCACGTAAGTCTGATCACTGCAGCACAAGTGCTACTTTGCAATGTGGCCATTCTCAATTGAGATAGATAGATTAATGTGGTTGAGAGTATTACAGATACTCTTCAATAACATCTGGCACAAAGACCCTTGGTTCTAGCTGAGACCTCTCTGGGTCACAGTGATATAAATACCATTTCAGTAATTACTGTGGGAATTAGCTCATATTTAGCAATTTTTGTTTTATTGCAACTCTTCCTTTTTGAAAGCCAAAGATGAAGTGATAGATTCTATAGGAACATTTGATGTTTTTGGAAACCAAATAATGATTAATGTGGATAATGGCAATGTTGGTAACGGTAAAAGCACTACTGGATTTTAAATGATATTTGTAGCTTCTCCTTCAGTGAGACAATTCATTCCACTGGTGAGAGCTTGTACTTCTACAGTCGAGTAATATCTTCTTCTTGTGTGATAGATTTTGTCTTACACTACAGCACAGAGTGAATAATTTTCCATTACAAGTAGGATTGTTTTCTCACTTCAGCAGAAAAAAAAGGCTTAATTTTCATCCCACCAGCATTTAATTCACTTTGGGTCTATTTTTCATTCTAGCTAGTTGAGTAATTCATGCCCATCTGTTTCTTTGCAAGTCAAATGATCATTTTTATTTTTGAAATGTGTTCTTCTTTTTGTATATTGCCATAAATTTTAGAATAATATTTTGCCGACCAGTTGACTATTTCTACTTGTTACAGAAGAGAGAAAAAAAGGCACATTAAAGAGTTTCCTTAATACCTATGAGACATAGTTCAGAGTAAGTGCAAAAATTTTCTTTGGTCACAGCAAAATTGAAAGCAATGATTGTCAGGAGTACAGGGGTTATGCTGTGCATTCACAGTCAAACGTGAGCTACAGTTTCTAAATAAAACCATACAGTCTCTCAGCTCCAGGAGAATGTATAAAAACAAGGATTGAAAAAAAATCATTTCGTAAGGCCACATGGCAACATTCTATTTGGATCATGAATAGACAGAGGGAATAAAAACACCCCACAAAAAAAGGAAAGCAAAGCGAAAAAAAAAAAAAAAAAAAGGAAGATGCAGTTTTTCAGCAAAAGAGCAAAAACAGTGAAATGTTTTCCATGGGTCAGTTACAAGGGCAAATTATATTCTTTCATTTCAGATGAAATATAAATGTAACACTAGCCATTGTACGGCACCTTTATTATCATATATCAATACTGTTTTAAACTGACTTGTCCTGACTCTTCTCTGTATCACTGGGAAAAGACTTTTCTCCGCTCTTAGAAGTAGCTCTCGGTTTAGATTCCAGCTGCTGAGTAAAAGCATTTGTTCCCTCATTTGTTCCCTGTGACACACTGAGAAGGGAGAGCAATATAGGAGAGACCACATCAGCTGCCAGATATAAATATTTATGATAATTTTCTCTGTCCCATATTCAAGGAGAATGCATCAGAGGCATAATACCTCCAAAGGCTACTTATGGAAAGAGCAGGTTTGTTGCATGCTTTGTTTAAGCTATAACAGAAGACACAGCCTAGCCGTTGGCTGTTTAGCTCCTGAGCAGCTTTCTCATTTCAAACTAACAGGAAAATGAGCTGTTTTAATGAGACACTGCAAGTAATAGCACATGCTGTTGCACAGGTCTCTTGGCAGCAGGCCACCACTTCATTGTCCTTCCATAAAGATGAAGAATATAAAGGGGGTCTGCTCCCAGCCCTCACTTTTATTCATGAATAAACTATTGGCTTCCTAGATTTGGCTCCTAGGCGGAGCTCCTGATGGAAAGCCAAGAAGTCATTCCTAAAAAACTTTGAAGATATACTGTAAGTCCTGTTTACAGATTAGTTTTGTCTGTTATGAGCTATCTTTACTTCATTTTTTGCCCCACCTTTCAAAGGATATGAGACTTATAAAAACTTTTTTTTTCTTTTATCTGGCTAATACGCAGTTCCCCCCTTTCCTTATTTTCTTTGGTACACATTGATGAATGTCACACCTCTTTAGCTGGTGGTTGCAGGTCAAATATAACAAATATCTACATGCACTCTAAAATCTAGAGACCAAGTAAGGGGGAGAGGCCCTACTGGTGCTTCCTCTGAAATAAAGGCAGAGAAAATTCAACAATATCCATTTAGCAGCATCTAACTGGTCTATCGGTGGGCACATACTGACCGGCCAATTACCATGCATATCTTATCAGACTCAAAACTCAAAAGATATCTAGAAGCCAGAAGACAAATCAGTTTGCAACACAGGCCTTCCTGCTACCAAGCGAGCAAGACCAAGAAAGCCAGACATTAACACATTTTGGAAGCAAGATGGACAATTCTCACTCAAAGGGATTGCAGCAACCTCCAACAAATCAAATACCTTTTATTTTCCCTCTTTAAACCAATCAATCCAGGCCTAAAGTTTGAACCTCTTATGTTGTGTTACTAAATTTTAGTTGGCTCATTGCTTTTTCCATTTAGATTTCATAGCTTGATTCTCCACTGACTGTGTAACTACATTGCTTCTTAATTCACATAGAACTGA
The DNA here is from genome assembly GCF_000705375.1 of Tinamus guttatus. The sequence continues at coordinate 190,446 of NW_010578548.1, read as the reverse complement.
ATTAAGAATAGAGCAGAACAAGAAATGCTTTTCTAACCTTGTAGAATCCTCAGTCTTCACTCACACCCTATCTGATTGAAATAGAGTTTTTTTTTTCTTTTTTTTTCTTTTGTTTTTAACTTTCAGAAAAAAACTAGTCACAGTTCCTACTGCAATAGCCTGATGATGAGGGGTTCATATACTACCTGCACAATCGGTTGAAGATAAAGAGCAATTAATTTAGATGGATACAGAATCAAGATTTAGTAGTCAATGAATGTTTGATCTTTTATGTACAATGCATCAACACACACTGTACATACACACACACACAAGCATATACATATATGTAGAGATTATTTATCTGTGTGATATTTGACAGAAAAATCTGCAGAGTGTCTTTTCAGCCCTGCCAGCAGGAGCAAGCTTTGTTTCTTCTCTGTTTTTTATATGAACTCATGTTACATATATAAGCATGTGCATATATAAATACACATATGTAGCTATGAAAAATCTGAAAATATTGTTTTGATTGTAAGGATGATTATGGAAAAGTGAATGCTTCTTCACATAGCTGTCAGAGCAGTGAGGTTGGATACATGTTCATGTAAGCCATTAGTGAAGCCACAGGGCTCGGACAGATCTTATCCCAGCAGTGACAGTGTTGTACTGTTCATCTGTGGACTATTTTGTTTTTCCAGGTAATCTGCTGGGCTAACTGAATTATGGGATAAGAAGGCGATAAGAAGGTCTGGTCTGAGCAGGTCCAGTGTCACAGCAGACTGTAACAGTCCCTATATGGATTCCTAAGCTAAAAGGGAAAGCAACACATAACAATTTGAGTTGTATTCCTACTAAGTCGTACTGATGAGCAGATAAGCTGCTGCATTATGCATATGTCCTTTAATAGACTAAATAATTAAACAATAAGTAGATATCTCTTTAGAGCTTAAGATCATTAAGCAAATTTACTCAGAAGCATTCCTGGTCTTGTGCAATTATTCTTATTAGATTTAAGAGTCTCACAAGATGAGGTGGGCAGCCAGCTTCTTTCCTGATGCAGCTCAAGTGATGGGCTTCATGCTGTGCCATTTGAAGTAAAGTTGTTTTACTGCATGTCATTGTTTTTTTCCACATGTAAATATTCCATCCCCAGCACTGTGTGTACATGATCTCTCTGTGATGAGAGGCATCTATGTTATCTGCTTTTCAATAAATACCTCTTACTCACCACCAATTCATTTGGCAAGTAAAATGTTCAATAAAGCTCCAAAGCAGCTGATCAGAAGAGTGGCCTTTGCTGGATTCCTATTCCTGGCTAATGGTCATTAGTCAAATATATAGATATGACTTCTCTACTCAAGGAATAAAAAGCAAGCTAAGTGTATGGACTAGCTCTGTTAAAGATTACACTGTTTCCCTTGAAAGAGAGGTCAGCTTATAATGAAATAATCACAATTTAGCTGCAAAATGACAGCATTCTATGCCATGTTTTAAAAATTTCGGTTTTTCTTCTCTCCCACCAGTACTCATTTCATGCTCAGCTGGAACATGGCTATGACCAACCTTTATACCATGATGAAGGAAGAACAGTGTGGTTGAATCTCCAGCTGTGTGCTCAAAACCTCCGTAAACCTCTGAAGCAGTGATTACTGCTGATCATCGAGAAAGCTCTAGCCACATATGAATGACACATGCAGTCAGTGTATTCTCCCTTTGAAAGACCTTGCTCTCGTTAAACGTGCTAGAATCCAAATGAGCACAGTGGCAGAGGGCAGGCAAGAATAACACAAAAGGAGAACTGTGATTCTATCCTTTATAGCAGTCTATAAATTAACTAGACGGTTTGCATAGCAACTGATGATGGTCTAGCTTTGTGTTTGGATCTGTAATTTTACAACTATTGAAAGTTATTATTAGAAGATGGTGAAGTTCAGGGTCTTTCAACCTACTGAAAGATCTCATTTCAATAGAAAGGTGTTTTTCCATCATTAGTTATTAATTTTCTAGTGCTCCATTAGTTAAGAAGTCAAGGGTTTTTTTTGCAGTAAAAGTATAAGTGGTAAATATCTGGGTCATCTCTGAGCATAGGTATAGTCCAGGACATATAAAGTCCAATCTTTCATTAGCCTCTCTGAAACATGTAGACCACCTTCTTATAAATAAACATTGTGGTCTACATGTTCTAGGGCTCCAAAACCCTTGGTGACCATCTGTGATTATCCAGTTGTTTTTGTATGCCCTTTTTAAAGGTTTCTTTGGATCAGGACTCTGGGCTTATAATTAATCTTTACTTACCACATAAAATAAAAGCAAAAAATATCAGGATGTATTATTTTCCTCAATTTCTTCCTCAGAGTAAGCACTTTTTAAGCATAGATCAGGATTCCATCCATTTCCCTTATGATGTTCCAATTAAGTTCATCTGAACCAATCTGTTGAATATCTACCTACTATTTTTTTAGACCTCTTTATCCTGTAACTTTATGATCAGTCAGTGGAATGATCAGAACCTTCATGAGGAAATCCATTATCTTGTTCAAATTCAGAAAATCTGTTTGTTTTGGGTTGTGACTTTTTTCACTCGCTACTGTTCAACCGAAGCTTCATTAATGCTCAGAGATCACATATGCTCATCTCCATATAAAATGCAGATTTTTCTTGTGTTATCTCATGTTATAAGGAAGTACAGAAGACTGAGAAGTTTCATGTTCAGAGTATGTGCAGATCTACACAGAGGAATCACAAAATCTAATAAAATTCATAAGGTATTCAAAAATTGATAAAGAACCTTCTTCAAATGATCACATATGGTTTACAATATCTGCTTTGTGGCAACAGAGTGATAGTAAATATAGAAATATGAGTGGTTGTAATCTCAGTGTGAAAATTTCTTTATCTAAGGTTCCACCCCTCAAGAAGTAATTGGGATGGACATGGATATGGCATTTTAAGTGGTGGGATTTTTTTACTGCCTCATCTGGAGGGGCATCGATAGCTATTTTCCTTCTCCTCTGTTGCACTCACAGACTTTGCACCTCTCTTCAGTTGATTAGCATTTTGAATTTTGCCACAAGATCATTCTGTTTCTATAGAGATCTTGGCACCAATAGTGTAGACTCATTTCATATCAGTCATGGTTTGCTTACGTCAATGAATGCATTATTTTCAACTGCATTTCTTTCATTCCTGCATCATGTAGGTCATTATATTTATATGCAGCCAACAAGACCAACAAAAGTTTCTAAAATTGCCAGAATATTTAGAACAGACTGACAAACTGCACTATGTCCTTGCCTACTAATGTGCCATTGTGTTGGGAAAACAGAGCATAAGTAAACATTAATTAGGAAAATGGGTAGAAAAAATAAATAATTTCAATACAGCCCTCAGAAACAAAAATCTAATAGTACAGAAGTGAAAAAGTCAGAGCATGATAGTTTTACAAAGACAGAAATATTGAGTCCTAAAAGCAACACAACAGCTTAAAGGAACACATTTAAGAATAAAAAAAGAAAGAAAGAAAATCTGCTTAGCTGAGATTCTGTCTATTATTTACTGAAACATGTTTATAGTGCAGGACAAATCTCATGTGCTGATCTGCCTCTTAAGAAGGCAGCTGTAAACCAGATAAATGAGCTTTTCTAATTCTATGTACTGAAAACACTTTCAAATTGTCTACACCAATCTGTGTTTCTAGCTTTCAGCAGCCACTTTAATGATTTTTTGCTCTCTTGGATTATGAGTATGTAATGAAGGAGGCCTCTGTTTCCCAGCACGGGAATCTGAAAGACTTTGTCAGTGAATGGGACAGCTAGTAGATAAAGACAAAAATTTCATAGAATCATAGAATCATAGAATGGTTAGGGTTGGAAGGGACCTCTAGAGATCTTCTAGTCCAACCCCCCTGCACACGCAGAGTCACCTAAAGCACATGGCATAGGACTGTGTCCAAGCGGGTTTTGAAGATCTCCAGAGAAGGAGATTTGCCTAGAAATGATCTATGTCTTAGCTATGACAGAGTATAGAACTAGGGTTTGTGTCCAGACTGTTTGTTTGAATATGTTTGACTTTCCCTGATTTTAATAAATCATATCTTCAAAAAAATATTGGAATTCTAGATCATATTGAGGTAAATATTTGCAAAAAATATGTAAACAAATAGTGAATATTTCCATTTAGAAAGAGGAGTACAAGTAAAATATGAAGCTGTGCAGAGAGCATGAGTGGATATGAATGCAAGTGTATTCCTTAATGATTACTATGCTCTACTTTTCAGTAACATGCATGAGGGGAAAAAAAAAAAAGCATGGCTAATAGGAATTAGTTTACAGGAACAAACTGAGGTACAAGTACTGAGAATCAGGTTTATATCATTTCAGTCAATGTGAATCCATGAAATCAACCTGAAACCTCACAGAAGTTTATTTGACTTCGAACCTGAGTCCATCTCTTGCTCTGCCACAAATACTACCAAGTATTTTATTGAAAGTACTTTCTTAAGAAACAGAATTAAGGACTCCACATAACCTTTTCCTAGCAACATGTCCGATGGGAGAAAAATGGCTGCTTTCAGCATGTTCAGGCCAGGGACCATTTGCATCTGTGTTTTTCTCAGCTCTTGAAACAAGTGGTACCTTCCATGTTGCAATCTTGCTGACTAAATTTTGTGCAAGAATGCTGCTTTTTCTTTAATAGTAATATAACCTTCAGAAAAACCATAAGAAAAAGTGAAATAGGGGAGACAAGTGGGTTAAGCTCTTATTACCCAGCACTGCAGAACACTAAATTAGAATTTTTTGATAGATGGGATTTTTTTTTTCTTTTAAATAGGTCAGTGAAAAATACTGTACTGGGCTTAAACAACTTGTAGGCTAGGATCAGTTCCTCAGGTGATATGAACTGGCACTCTTTTGTTCCTTTGGCTGTTCTTTCTCTGCATCTGCCAAGAATCTTGTCTCCAATAAATACCAAATTTTATTATGTTAGTTCTGACGAAGTTCAAAAACACAAAAGAGGGTAAAAGTGCTCTGCACCTAGAACAACTGTGTGTGTTTAGTTTCTCTGAAGTCCATATCCACAAAGAGAAAGAGAGGCATCGGAATCTTAAACTCGGACCTGCAAAAAGAAAGCACTGTTATTCCTGTCTATTCCCCAAAATAACTTTTCCTTAATGTAGGCTCCTAAATGAAAGTGGCCGATTCTCCTGTTGGCAGGAGCTAGCTCCCTAGCAGCACTGTGTTACCCAACTTTCTTTTTGGATCTGGTCCTGAGAAAAGACACTGCTTAAGAAATTAGATTAAGCATAACAGTATCACAGAGCTGAAGTGGAAATGAGATGAAGGTCTTAGAGTCTGTAACTGAATACAGAAAATGATTCAGGAAAGTTCCCCATCAAAGAATTAATCATGAAAGAAATCTTAGCTATTTCCAGTAGGATGGAAGTAAAGAACGGACACTGTAGCAAATAAGTAAATCTTGACCTGAGGCCCAGAGTTCACTGTGTCTGATGATTAGGTGTGATACGATAGAGTCGCACTCACAAAACGTAAGCAAAATAGAAAGCATCAATATGCACTTTTCCTTTTTTATCTTATGCTTTCCAATCAGACAACCAAGAGAAACTACAAACACATAGATCAAACAAATATCAGGAAAAGATTAGGAAGTTTCTATGAAGATCTATATGATTGTATAATGTAGTCAATAATCAGTATTACAAATAAATAAGGATGTGAGTCACACTTATTTGTAGGCTGTTGTGTAACTCCTGTCATGTCAACAAATTGTATTGATCAGACTCTAAAACAGAAACACATCCTGTGTCAGCCTGAAATTTATGGTTGCCATCATGCAGTGCATCCTGGGTTGTCAGAACTAGACAGTGACAGCTCTGAAAGCACTATGAAACATATCTACTCACTAACAGAAATGTGACAAACATTTGAGCAATTTGATTTTATCGATATATGCCTACTTACTCATTGCGAAATTACAACATATTAGCGTTGTTCTCAGGAAGACAAATTTAATTGCTACATTTGTCTGCCTGGAATGACTTTGTGGAACAATCTTTTCTTTCCTTTTTTAAAAAAAGAAAAGGATTTCCTTAACATACCATTTCATTTAAAGGTGCAATGACTATTGGTAAAGCACAATCTTGGAAAAACAATGTCCAAAATAATACTCTTCTAGTTTGCATGGAAGAATGTTTGTGCCTATGAATAACCAAAGGATAATAATTTTGTCACTTGGATATCCATCAGAATGGGGAGTGAAACAGCTGTTCCTCAGACCTTCCTGGTTGAGTGCAGTAAAGAGACAAAAGAAAAGAAAAACAGCTAGTGGCCTTAATACCTGGGCAATTTACATTTTGGAGCTAAAAATTGCTACAGCTGAAATTTTCATGACACTTACCCCCACTTGATAAAAATGAATGCACTGAATGTCCAGAGTCTGCATTGCTTACTAGAAAAAAGGGCAGGTTCCATTTTGCTTTTTTTTTTCTTTATTTTAACATTTTTGTTGCCTCTATGGGCATCTGAAGCAGCCCAGTACCAGTCTGACTAATGTTCCAATTTCTGAAGCATCCTAAGACAATTTCTCAGACATCCATATTCGTGACAGTTTACTGCTGTGCAACCATCCAAGGAGAGGTGACTCAGGGAACAGCGAAGAGAACTTTATCCTCCACCCTGTGTCTCATCTCCATGTGGGCCAAACCAAAGTGCTCTCTGTCTGATTTTATTGCATTTCACAATCCCTCTGCACAAATATGAATGTGTGTAAGAGGTGGGAGCAGACACCAGTGCATGCACACACAGCTTTTCAGCCACGCAGCCTCTCACTAGTGTGTATTTGGTTCTCTTCTACCTACAGTGTCAACCCCTTTCCTCAATAGGAAAATAATAAGCCCCTTCTTCTGCAGTAATTGTTAAAAGCCTCATCATTTTTTTCTCTAATGTTCTTATTACTCAGTTCATTGTGCTGAGAGATTAATTTACTTGCTTTGGTGTTGGTTGTGCTTTGTCACTGTCACTTCTCGGGAGTTTCCAATATGCTGCCAGATAGGTTTCCATCCTTGGTAATGACTTGCCTTAGTCTGAATTTCATTTTTCTTTCCATTGACCAGAGCCGCTTCTTGACTGTCCCATGCATTTCAGTGAGTACAACCTGTCTTGCATAATGAATAAATACACCCCTAAAACTCACTATGTTTATATGACATACACAGGGTTGTATCTCATAATGCTGGGGGTAGTGCGAGGGAAGGAAGAACAACTGTTATCTTAACTCCCCCTTCTCCTACATATGGGACTATTATGTGTCCAGTGCCACGACTGATGTGAAAAAAATCATCTCAAGGGCAAAACTCCCAGGCAGAACTACCAGACCAATCTTGTCTCTTTGACAAGATTTAATCTGCCGAGTTGTTTACTTCTGTTTTGCTACATGCAGATAAACATTTTTATTTTATTTTATAGTTTTCACATTCAGATTCTAAGGCTTTTTTTTTTCTCAGCCACTGACCAAAGCTACTCAAAATAAAGTGTTGCTAAACATCAGTCCAAAGCTAGGGGCCCTAATTGAGGAAACAAGAGAAGCACCATTATATTCTAGTCCAGAATCTTCCAAAAGCTTACTGTATACATAATGTTGCTCAAACTCCTTCGCATTCCTTACAAAAAAAAAAAAAAAAAAAAAAAAGCACAATAAAAGGAAAATATTAAGCTTGGCAGAGAAAGCCACCTTTGAATAATTTGTCAAATTCTGATTTTCTGCAGATTAATAACGCTCATCCACAGGAACGCAAGATGGCTTATCCTGTGACGTGCCTAATTGCCTATTTCCAAGCCCTTCCAAGGAGAAGCCCCGCGACAATAATTAATACCTAATGGCACAAACACCACTGCTTTTGCCGTTGCCTGGCAACCGCGGCAGGGCAGCCCTGCCAGCTCCCCGAGGAGGCCGCGCTCCGTGCGGGCTCCCTTCCTGCCGCCATGGGAGAGGGGCAGCTTTGTTCCAAGGCCGCTGCTCCGCTTGGGCTGCTTCTAGAGTCACCACCGGGAAACAAAGCTCCCCCGGGACACTGCATCTCTTAAAAGGCTTTTCAGCAGCCTAAAGGAAGAAAAATGCTGTACATGGTGTTGTTTTGTACTTCTAGAAATCTTTTATGATGAGAAATGCACTGCCATCCTACTGCTATCTTCCTGCTTCCAAAAGCTTCTTTCCTACTTCTGATAGGAATAATTTCTTCTGCCTGACTGCACTGCGTTTGATAAACTTTTTTTTTTATTTTTTTGACAAAACATAAATTGAATATAAAAGCAGAGTTTCACTGTGAAGTTCCTTTATGCAAATACTGTTGTATCTCAGTGGTATATAGAACAAATTTCATGGAAATGCAGCTGTGAAAGCATTCCTTTCTAATATTGCCATTTTTTTTTAAGTACCAGTTCACTTCCTGTGCAATCTCTTTATCTTGGCACAGGGACGTCTAAATCTTATTTCATTCTATCTACCTATTTATTCAGATGGTCACTTCAATAAGGGCAAAAGGATGGAAATCAGTATTTGAAAGCCTCCTCCTCTGCTACAGTTCCTGGACTGTTCTGCAGCTCTTAACAAGTCACTCAGGTTTTTTTCTTCTTTGTTTTCTTCCATCAAAATACCTGGCCAAATATCCTAAAGTTAAAAGATACTGTGATGCAGCTGCAATGATGTGTGAAAGCCCTTGAAGTGAAGGTCAGCAATAGCAAGATATAATCACTTTTGCCATAAATACCAAGGAATTTAGCTAGCTTTACTCTAACACATTCAGCACTAGATGAGTAGAAAGGGCATAGCAAAAATTCTTACTTTAATTTTAATAATATTATTAACACAATGATGTAATATAGTTGCCAGAACCTGGACACTAGGCTAACTGGTCAGCAATCTCATCCCATGCTTATGCCAATCAGGTGTTGTAGTTTTTTAAAAAATAACTAAGATCTAATAATACTTAAATATTCTTCATTCCAAATCCATTGTCTTTCTTTCTGCTTCTGCCTGCAGCAAGATGATATGGTGTTTTGAGGTGTTTTGTAAAATCATTATATTGATATGGATTTCTAATTGCACCAGATCTTCTCCAGGGTTTCAGTTTTATGTCCAAGACGTGCCTTCAAATCTGTCAAGGTGCAGAAGGCAGGAGATTCACCAACATCCATTGAAGGGTGATGGAACATTATTTTGGGGGGTTTGCAACACAACTTGTTCATACTCATTTTTGGTATTTTATTCCCACTTAACTCCCAATAACTGGAGTCCAAATTCTCATACTAACTGACACTGTAAAACATTGCATTTTTAGGGTACTTGAGAAGCAAAATTCTAATGAGGTATAATCTTATGGAAACTGTACTTAGAGGAAAGAAATTCTCCTCCTTCCCACCCACGGTCAGGGTTATCCTCCTGTTCATGGGTTTTCCTCTGTCTCATTTGTATGTAAATAAGTAAATCTTGCACCCACACTGAATGCCACATGAATGTGCAATTTTGCTTTTTTAACTTATAATTTCATCATGAAAAGCTATTTTTCTGTATTTTTTTATTATAACTTATATATAACATTCATCTGCACTTGTGCTACCTATAAACTTGAATCAGAGATTTACATACCAATTGTCTGTCTATATTTCAGACCATTTGGGGGCTTGGTAATAAATTCTAATTAATTTACTGTGTGGAATACACACACTCTCAGATCTCTGCCCTTTAGCAGAATTATTTTTGAAGTTTGAGGGTATAAATAAGCAGTTATACTGCAAAAGCTGATTTTCATCAGTGAGCAAGTGTGTCCATCATTTTCTAGAGGCAAGAAAACTTCCTCCTTTATCCTGGCAAATGCTTTTTTTCCAGGAGGGAGTTAAGTCCTCAGCACCATGACTTCTGTTCTGTGTCAGCAACACAGGAACTAATTCTCCTGTTTCAGTGGTGAAGCAAACAACCTATTGAAGCAGTTTTGTTTCATTAGCAAGGGAATTTCTCCCTCACAGAGCACTTCAGTTCAAACAGCATTTCATTACCAAGTCTCTATATGGAGGCTTCGTCCAAATGTTAAGGTAGTTGCCACCTTAGTGAGAGTGATTCTTCTTGGCAATGAATGGATTAACTTACCTTGAGATTTTATTTCTACAATTACAGAGTAAAGTTTCTCTTGAAGCTGTTTCATGGAATGAATGCCTGAATACACTTGCACAGGGAGCCCTCGGAGCGATCATTCACCTCCTGCAGAGAGGACAGCCTCCACTGCGTGGAGCATCATTTCCATTCCAGACGAGTTTCTTCTAAGATACAGTGGTTCCATCTTGGCGGTGGTACAGCTTCATCACTACAGCGGGAGATTTAGCTATCCAATTTTGTTCATAGAATACCATAAGAAAATTTCCAAATTATCCTTTTGCATAATGAACAGGGAGAAGTGCCAAAACAGCGGGGAGAGCAATCAATGGATTCTTTCTGAGAAAAAAAAAAAAAAAGAGAAAAGATTCTACAATAAAATTGATCTGTCAATTATGGAAAAAAAATAATTTCATGGTGTGGAGATTTGTAGGCTAAGAGTTAAATTCCAAAATGAGGTAGTGTACTTCCCAACACTGCAGATCACTGCATAATTCCTGCCAGTGAAGGAACAAACTCTTCCAAGTCTGGCAGTTTGACTATGAATTCCCCTGCCTGTTGCCACTACAGTCAATACGATCACAGCAGCATGCATTTTTCCTACATCCAGAAAAAAAATGTGTTTTTGTGCCTGGAAGTGCTGATGCCTGTTAAAGGAGATGATTAGTCATCATGCCTACTCATGAAAACTGGCTCTAAGAATTCTTGATTCCTGCAGTTTTATTCCTTCAGTTAACTTTCACTTGTGGATCTACTTCAGATTCTTTTCTGGCACTCGGTCTTCATGAGAAGATGAGTGAGAGTGAGAAATCATAAAGAGTTTCTTTCTTCTGAACATTTTCAAGTAGTTGCAGTCTGGAAACATCAACTCTTCTTTCAGGAATTTAAAATGTTGTTCCGTCTTTTTTTTTTTTTTTTTCCTTTTTTGTCTTGATAGCAAATGTGGATAGCTCATCTTCCCATAGTTAAACTTCCCATAGTTCCCATAGAAACATAAACAAGAATCCAATTATACCAGATATTACAGCAAAGACTGGAAATACATGTATAACTTAATAGAATCTTATAGATTTCAAGGCCAGGAAGATGTGCGTGATTCTTCTTTTACATAACACAGACTGTAAGACTTTTCTAAAATAAATACTCTTTCAAATGCAAAGAGTACCCATTTTTAGGCTCTGGATTCTACTCTGGGTTCAGATTTTCAGAAGCTAAGCATAGCGAATTGTCAAGTTATAGGTGTTTAGGCCTCCAGTTGAATCTAGCCTTCCCTCTTCATGTGCTAAAATGAAGTCTCATTCAAAATCATGGTAAACTTTCTGAATTTTTGCTTCTATTTGTACTGTCACTTCTCCTTGTGTGTAGTCAAATAGACCATCTCTTCTATTGATGGCAACTGGAGAAGACATTTTACTCTCAACAGTATATTTTTACATTTCATTTTCACCTTTTCTTTTGATGTTACTTTAACATCCTCAGAGACAACCAACATACCTTATAGAATATTGATTCTCTTTCTCTTGAATTTCACCCAGACTATAGAGTTCTAACCCTTCTTCAGAAAACTCAAGCAAATGGGTCACTATCGGAATCATCTGTATTGCTTACAAATCGCCAGGACCAAAGTTCCTTGAAGGGGTAATCAGTGCAGTATCTGGATTATGCTGTACACAGTGGCTTAATAACTCCTAGATGATGAAGATAGCAGAAATGTCTTAAGTTAGCATTAGAGTTACCTCTGAGAAGATTGTAATGATACAATGAATACTTTTTTCAGATACCTAATTTGTCATAAATATTTACCTTTTGGCTTCAATGTTTCCTGCTTGGGTTAAACTCAGACACAGGTTTATCTTTAGAAAAGGCTGAATGCAAAAACATTTTAAAATTTTGTTTTATGAGAATAGCTAGTAGCACATGGCAGGGCCTCAATGCACTATATGATTTATATGCAAAGCCGTTTGGCAGCTGTACATTTTCTATCACGTTAGTCACGTGTTAGTGGAGGGAATGAGCACGCTGCTCGGTACAGCAGCTGCATCCTGTAAGGTGTGGCCAGGCCACCTTTGCCTGCCAGTTCTCTCATCACAGGAAAGAAACACATTTCAAGCTCAATTGTAGGGACTCCTAGGCTTGGACTTTCTGTCACTCCAACCTGGTAAAACTGTAGTTGTTCCGTCTTTTGTTTTTTTTTTGTTTGTTTGTTTGTTTGTTTGTTTTTCAGTTTGCCAGCTATGTGCTACTAGTAAAATAGGAAACACCTTCCTCTGAGAAAAGCACCTCCGCTATCTCAGTGTAATGACAAATAATGTATCTGTAAAAGCATAAGCAATTTCTCCTCCAGCAAAGCTCTGACTTGGCCATGTGTTAGAGACATTTTACTCTGTATACAACAGACATAGCAGTGATACTGCACTATGGGGTGTAGTCACTAAGTCATGCTGGCCATCTCTCTGAACCCGTAGATTTTATGTGCAGATGCTATATTTTTGAGAGCACAAAGCCAGTCCTGGCATCAGTAGCATAAACAGAGAATTACCAGTCAGAGAAAAAGTAATATATTGCCCAGTGATGCAGTGTTAACAATCAAGGGGAGAATACTCCTACCTACATTAGAGATGGTCCCAAGTCTGCAGGAGTTCTCCCTGCAGCAAAACCTTAGATGTTTGAGCCCAGTCACCATCACCGGCAGTGCAGCAGTGACTGCTACCCAGCATGAGAATCTGCTCGCAGTAGTGATTAGTAACATCTAATATGGATTTTAGTGCTCTCATGCCACCAATGAGCCTCGTGGCTGTCATTAGAGGGGGGAAAGCTAGGAAACACAAACATGCAGTAGAAGTTCATGCAATTGCAAAAAATCAATAATATTTTCAAAATGTTGTCATGATTAATTTAGTGGCATAAAGAAGAAACCTAGATTAGTCCTTCCAAAGCATGCCTCTGATCTTTTTTCCCACAACAACAAGTAAAACTACTTCCAACACTTGGATGATGTGCAGGATGCTAGTTGTATGGAGGTGGTTTTTTTGCTGAAGTCTTGCTGATCCATCTATCCCATTAATTTTTGTTGGCTGAGATCTGAGACTTACACCCCCTTTCCTCTCAGAAATAATTTCTAAATTTATCTTCAGATGAGGAAAGGAAGATCAATGCTCAAGCCAGAGATGGTAAGGCTATGAGTAATCTAATATTCATTGTTATTTTGATAAATGTTCTCTTGGTAATTGATAAAATATCAGCTAATTCTCAGAGTTTATGGCCTCAGCAGAGCAAAAGATAAATAGTTCAGTCTTCGCTACATCATTCATGTGATGTGGATGGACTTAAAAAACAGCACTTACATAGGATGTTCTGTGAATGCTCTGTACTAACTCAGTTAGAAAGACAGTCTAGTAACTGTGGTAGTCAGCAAATGATTATAATGAAAGGTACACACCAGGAAAATATTTGAAATGATAAAGGTAGATAGGAATCAATATGAGAAAAGATATTCTCAAACCAGCTGAAAACACTATAGTGTTTAAAACCCATTTGGAGAGGAGTAAGTATGACAAAGTGCATAGGAGGTAAGTGATTTTTCATTAAGCTTCTCAATGGCAAAGCATCACATACTCCTAGACCTTTATATAAATGATAAGTAATATATAGTATTTTGCCAACAATAAAGTAAACAAGCAACAATTTATATTAAAAAGCAATTAAATGGTATTAAATTTTGATGAACTCAGAAAATAGGTTGGTTTGGGCTCTGTGCCATCAATGCTGATTCTCAATTTCAGCAGTGTGAGAGAGCACACAGTATAGCTACAAAAAGTGTAAAGCTTGCATAGGAAGAGAGCATGTTTTTACTTATATCCTGGGTACTGCATGCTTGGAGGAATATTTGCTGTCCTTAATCAAAGGAAGGACAAGCCCCTTTCTGCCTGGTCTCAGTGCCAAGGGAGCTGAGCAGAGTTCGAGACCTGAAGCAGCCCTCATACAGGTGGGGACAGACAGGGCTTGGGGGACCTGTCCCTGGAAAAAAGCTGTATGTGACTGTAGAATAAGTAATGTGTGGATTCTGTTTATAACAGATTTAAGTTGGTCCCAGAGGAGGCTACCTTCATGTTTGGCTTTGGCATATAGTTAATTACTTGGGGTCCCAGGAGAAATGCAAGACCTCAGGGACCTTGCCCTTAGGCAGACAGTGTAGCACGAACTCATGCTTATGGGGGACACACGGTTCAGCCTACACAATAGTGAGGGAATTTGACCTAAAACTTCTTCTGTAGGAGTTAAGGCAGACTTGGATGCAGGTGCTGGTCTGGAGAGGGCTGTGCCAGGCCTGGGTAGGCTCCAGGTCTGGCACAGGAAGGCTTTAACTTGGCCCCAGAGTGCTAGGCCTGGATTAAGGACCATGGTAATGCAGGCTGGCTAGAAAACAGGCGAGTAAGCAAGGTCTGTCAACAGGCAAGGATTCCCCCTGCCCCTCCACAGCAGGTCTGAGAAGTGCTCTCTCCAATACACTCCCTCTGCCAGCACCACCAGCAAGAGAAGCATGTGGGGAAAGAGGTCCCCTTCCCTAATGCACTTCATCTGGTTTGAGCTTCTGAGGACAGGTAAGACTAGCCCATTGCAAAAGCTCTTTCTTTTCCCCCCTCCTTTCTCCATTTCTCCTCGCCCCGCTGCTCCCACGCGCCGCGGCGGCAGGGGAGCGGCGCGAGGCCCGGGCACTCCCCGCGGCCACCACTGCGCGGGGCCGGGCGGGC